>JAJKFL010000009.1:600000-1170000 GCA_021186555.1 Reticulitermes speratus | reverse complement strand
GTATGTATGTATGTATGTGTGTATGTATATATATATGTATGTATGTATGTATGTATGTGTGTATGTATATATATATGTATGTATGTATATATATAGGTATGTATGTATGTGTGTATGTATATATATATGTATGTATGTATGTATGTGTGTATGTATGTATGTATATATGTATGTATGTATGTATGTATGTATGTATGTATATATGTATGTATGTATGTATATATGTATGTATGTATATATGTATGTATGTATATATGTATATATGTATGTATGTATGTATGTAACATAAGTGTTCAAGTCTATAATTGCCTCACAGAATCATCTCATTATATGATTATATAAGCCGATCCCAGTGACCGCGCAGTCTAAGGCGTGGGTCTACGGACGCTCGTTTGCTGGAATTGCGGGTTCGAATCCCGCCTAGGACATGGATGTCTGTCTGTTGTGAGTGTTGTGTGTTGTCAGGTAGAGGTCTCTGCGACGGGCTGGTCCCTCGTCCAGAGGAGTCCTACCGAATGTGGTGTGTCTCAGTGAGATGTCGAAATCTCAAGGATGAGGAGGTCTTGACCCACTGGGGCTGTCGAGCCATGAAAAAATTACCTTGAGTTGATATACAGTGTTGTACAGCATTGATCGTGTTCTAAATGATTTTAATCTGTGTTTTTAAAAGTGATTTTTAAGAAAGTGACTTACAACTTACACGATAAAACGCAAGTGATCTACACTACACATGAAATTGAACAAACACATATGGACGTAATATAAGTGTAGTTTGTAGCCCCCTGAGGATGGTCTAAAATCGGACCGAAACATGTGTAGGGAAAAATAATAAAACTATATAAAACAGTTTTAAATAAACTGTGCATTTAGTTGGTTGCTAAATATTGAGTGTAATGCACGGTGAATGTAAGATAAAATTTGTGATTATATCTGTTAATATAACTGTGTAAATTATTGAGATATGTAAATTCGTAAAATGTAGTTATTTTCTGAACTACCCTGAAGATGGAGGCAGCAAACTACTCTGACTTTTCCGTAACTAATTAGCAATATACACGGCGTCAAGTCCTGTAAAATTTTAAACTTCATCACCAAAGCTGCTATAACTTCAAATCACGCATTTGCAGTATTTATTTTATGTTATTCATACTGTAAATTTTGTGATTATTTAGGTTCTATCCGAAAAAAAGAACCTAAAGAAAAAATACAGTATTTATGTCGAAAGTCTGTGTACTTCATTAGGTACGCACAGTCTGTGTACTTCATTAGGTACGCACAGTCTGTGTACTTCATTAGGTAGGCACAGTCTGTGTACTTCATTAGGTAGGCACAGTCTGTGTACTTCATTAGGTACGCACAGTCTGTGTACTTCATTAGGTACGCACAGTCTGTGTACTTCATTAGGTAGGCACAGTCTGTGTACTTCATTAGGTAGGCACAGTCTGTGTACTTCATTAGGTACGCACAGTCTGTGTACTTCATTAGGTAGGCACAGTCTGTGTACTTCATTAGGTACGCACAGTCTGTGTACTTCATTAGGTACGCACAGTCTGTGTACTTCATTAGGTACGCACAGTATGTGTACTTCATTAGGTACGCACAGTCTGTGTACTTCATTAGGTACGCACAGTCTGTGTACTTCATTAGGTACGCACAGTCTGTGTACTTCATTAGGTACGCACAGTCTGTGTACTTCATTAGGTACGCACAGTGTGTGTACTTCATTAGGTAGGCACAGTCTGTGTACTTCATTAGGTACGCACAGTCTGTGTACTTCATTAGGTACGCACAGTCTGTGTACTTCATTAGGTACGCACAGTCTGTGTACTTCATTAGGTACGCACAGTCTGTGTACTTCATTAGGTACGCACAGTCTGTGTACTTCATTAGGTACGCACAGTCTGTGTACTTCATTAGGTACGCACAGTCTGTGTACTCCATTCGGTACGCACAGTCTGTGTACTTCATTAGGTACGCACAGTCTGTGTACTCCATTCGGTACGCACAGTCTGTGTACTTCATTAGGTAGGCACAGTCTGTGTACTTCATTAGGTACGCACAGTCTGTGTACTTCATTAGGTACGCACAGTCTGTGTACTTCATTAGGTACGCACAGTCTGTGTACTTCATTAGGTACGCACAGTATGTGTACTTCATTAGGTACGCACAGTCTGTGTACTTCATTAGGTACGCACAGTCTGTGTACTTCATTAGGTACGCACAGTCTGTGTACTTCATTAGGTACGCACAGTGTGTGTACTTCATTAGGTACGCACAGTCTGTGTACTTCATTAGGTACGCACAGTGTGTGTACTTCATTAGGTACGCACAGTCTGTGTACTTCATTAGGTACGCACAGTCTGTGTACTTCATTAGGTACGCACAGTCTGTGTACTTCATTAGGTACGCACAGTCTGTGTACTTCATTAGGTACGCACAGTCTGTGTACTTCATTCGGTACGCACAGTCTGTGTACTTCATTAGGTACGCACAGTCTGTGTACTTCATTAGGTACGCACAGTCTGTGTACTCCATTCGGTACGCACAGTCTGTGTACTTCATTAGGTACGTACAGTCTGTGTACTCCATTCGGTACGCACAGTCTGTGTACTTCATTAGGTACGCACAGTCTGTGTACTTCATTAGGTACGCACAGTCTGTGTACTTCATTAGGTACGCACAGTCTGTGTACTTCATTAGGTACGCACAGTCTGTGTACTTCATTAGGTACGCACAGTCTGTGTACTTCATTAGGTACGCACAGTGTGTGTACTTCATTAGGTACGCACAGTCTGTGTACTTCATTAGGTACGCACAGTGTGTGTACTTCATTAGGTACGCACAGTCTGTGTACTTCATTAGGTACGCACAGTCTGTGTACTCCATTCGGTACGCACAGTCTGTGTACTTCATTAGGTACGCACAGTCTGTGTACTTCATTAGGTACGCACAGTCTGTGTACTCCATTCGGTACGCACAGTCTGTGTACTTCATTAGGTACGCACAGTCTGTGTACTTCATTAGGTACGCACAGTCTGTGTACTCCATTCGGTACGCACAGTCTGTGTACTTCATTAGGTACGCACAGTCTGTGTACTTCATTAGGTACGCACAGTCTGTGTACTCCATTCGGTACGCACAGTCTGTGTACTTCATTAGGTACGCACAGTCTGTGTACTTCATTATGTACGCACAGTCTGTGTACTCCATTATGTACGCACAGTCTGCGTACTCCATTACGTAGGCACTCGGATTTCCAAACACATCTTTCAGTCAACGTGACCTTTCGCTCTGTTCCTGTCCTTGTGCCGTGCTTGATTGGTTGTTAAAGACGTGGACTGAATGAAGTATCATTGACACTGTTCAAATAGGAACACTGGCCGTCAGTATAAATACTGCGCACTGAATTGTGTAGCATAGACATGGACAACAAGCTGTTGATTGCTGGTCTTTGGTGCCTCATAGCGCTACATTGCGCCGCGGTTCTGGCGGACCGATACACATCTCGATATGACAACATCGACTTGGACTCGATCCTCGCGAACAACAGGGCTTTGAACGCCATCATAAAGTGTCTGCTGGCGAAGGGCCCATGCTCACCGGAAGGAAAGGAACTGAAAAGTAAGACATGACACTCTAACCACTTAAGTTAAGGGTAGTTGGCACGAGGGTGAGGGTTATGACTTACATGGTACAGACGGGAACTGCATACACGAGACTGGAAGTATGAATATATTAAAGGTGATCTTGAAGAAATGACATCTGGGGGTGCGGAATTGATATAACTAGCTATGGGTGCGACCAGTGTTGAGCTGTGACGAACATCGTAGTGAATTTTGTGGTGTGGTTGTGGATAAACGCGTTCCCCAATTTTTTCAAGCAATGCAACCGACAACTTACATATTTACGCATGACAAATATATATTTATTTAACCTCTCCTACATAATAACTTACACTTCATTCCAACTAATTGTAGAATAATATAAGTATACAATGCTATCATCTTACAGTGTAGCCACCTGAATGTTCATGAAGACAGTATACAATGCTATCATCTTACAGTGTAGCCACCTGCATGTTCATGAAGACAGTATACAATGCTATCATCTTACGGTGTAGCCACCTGCATGTTCATGAAGACAGTATACAATGCTATCATCTTACAGTGTAGCCACCTGCATGTTTATGAAGACAGTAATCAATGCTATCATGTTACAGTGTAGCCACCTGCATGTTTATGGAGACAGTATACAATGCTATCATCTTACAGTGTAGCCACCTGCATGTTCATGAAGACAGTATACAATGCTATCATCTTACAGTGTAGCCACCTGCATGTTCATGAAGACAGTATACAATGCTATCATCTTACGGTGTAGTCACCTGAATGTTCATGAAGACAGTATACAATGCTATCATCTTACGGTGTAGCCACCTGAATGTTTATGAAGACAGTATACAATGCTATCATCTTACAGTTTAGCCACCTGAATGTTCATGAAGACAGTATACAATGCTATCATCTTACGGTGTAGCCACCTGAATGTTTATGAAGACAGTATACAATGCTATCATCTTACAGTGTAGCCACCTGAATGTTCATGAAGACAGTATACAATGCTATCATCTTACGGTGTAGCCACCTGCATGTTCATGAAGACAGTATACAATGCTATCATCTTACAGTGTAGCCACCTGAATGTTCATGAAGACAGTATACAATGTTATCATCTTACAGTGTAGCCACCTGCATGTTCATGAAGACAGTATACAATGCTATCATCTTACAGTGTAGCCACCTGCATGTTCATGAAGACAGTATACAATGCTATCATCTTACGGTGTAGCCACCTGAATGTTCATGAAGACAGTATACAATGCTATCATCTTACGGTGTAGCCACCTGAATGTTTATGAAGACAGTATACAATGCTATCATCTTACAGTGTAGCCACCTGCATGTTATGAAGACAGTATACAATGCTATCATCTTACAGTGTAGCCACCTGCATGTTCATGAAGACAGTATACAATGCTATCATCTTACAGTGTAGCCACCTGCATGTTTATGAAGACAGTACACAATGCTATCATCTTACAGTGTAGCCACCTGCATGTTTATGAAGACAGTATACAATGCTATCATCTTACAGTGTAGCCACCTGCATGTTTATGAAGACAGTATACAATGCTATCATCTTACAGTGTAGCCACCTGCATGTTTATGAAGACAGTACACAATGCTATCATCTTACAGTGTAGCCACCTGAATGTTCATGAAGACAGTAACAATGCTATCATCTTACAGTGTAGCCACCTGCATGTTTATGAAGACAGTATACAATGCTATCATCTTACAGTGTAGCCACCTGCATGTTTATGAAGACAGTATACAATGCTATCATCTTACGGTGTAGCCACCTGCATGTTTATGAAGACAGTATACAATGCTATCATCTTACAGTGTAGCCACCTGCATGTTTATGAAGACAGTATACAATGCTATCATCTTACAGTGTAGCCACCTGCATGTTTATGAAGACAGTAATCAATGCTATCATCTTACAGTGTAGCCACCTGCATGTTTATGAAGACAGTATACAATGCTATCATCTTACAGTGTAGCCACCTGCATGTTTATGAAGACAGTACACAATGCTATCATCTTACAGTGTAGCCACCTGCATGTTTATGAAAACAGTACACAATGCTATCATCTTACAGTGTAGCCACCTGCATGTTTATGAAGACAGTATACAATGCTATCATCTTACAGTGTAGCCACCTGCATGTTTATGAAGACAGTATACAATGCTATCATCTTACGGTGTAGCCACCTGCATGTTTATGAAGACAGTATACAATGCTATCATCTTACAGTGTAGCCACCTGCATGTTTATGAAGACAGTATACAATGCTATCATCTTACGGTGTAGCCACCTGCATGTTTATGAAGACAGTAATCAATGCTATCATCTTACAGTGTAGCCACCTGATGTTTATGAAGACAGTATACAATGCTATCATCTTACAGTGTAGCCACCTGCATGTTTATGAAGACAGTATACAATGCTATCATCTTACAGTGTAGCTACCTGCATGTTTATGAAGACAGTATACAATGCTATCATCTTACAGTGTAGCCACCTGCATGTTTATGAAGACAGTATACAATGCTATCATCTTACGGTGTAGCCACCTGCATGTTTATGAAGACAGTATACAATGCTATCATCTTACAGTGTAGCCACCTGCATGTTTATGAAGACAGTATACAATGCTATCATCTTACAGTGTAGCCACCTGCATGTTTATGAAGACAGTATACAATGCTATCATCTTACAGTGTAGCCACCTGCATGTTTATGAAGACAGTGTACATTGCATAGTGCACTATAAATATCTGTCAGTTACATAAGCCTGACCGCAATATCGCAACATGTCCAAATGATCTCATATTTCTTGGTTTCCCCACTATAGTAACATTTATTGAGCAATAAAAATCATGAAGCCCTTCGTCATCCAGTCTCCTCCAATCCTCCTCCTCAGTCCCACATATTTTCCTCAGGAACCAATATTCGAAAAACCTCAGACTATGTTCCTCCACCAGTGTGACAGACTAAGTTTCATACACATAAAACAAGAAGCAACGTTTGAAATTCTCTCTATTTCAATCTTCATATTTTAGATAGCAAAAGGGAAGACAAGAGATTATTTTCTTATGGTGGCATAAAGTCCTTGAATGTGAGCTGTGTTAAAGACAAATGTTGCTTTCTGCTTGCAGCTAATCTACCGGAAGCACCGCCTACCAACTGTGTGTTACAGTGTTGCTTTCTGCTTGCAGCTAATCTACCGGAAGCACTGTCTACCAACTGTGTGTTACAGTGTTGCTTTCTGCTTGCAGCTAATCTACCGGAAGCACTGTCTACCAACTGTGTGTTACAATGTTGCTTTCTGCTTGCAGCTAAGCTACCGGAAGCACTGCCTACCAACTCTGTGTTACAGTGTTCCTTTCTGCTTGCAGCTAATCTACCGGAAGCACTGCCTACCAACTGTGTGTTACAGTGTTGCTTTCTGCTTGCAGCTAATCTACCGGAAGCACTGTCTACCAACTGTGTGTTACAGTGTTGCTTTCTGCTTGCAGCTAATCTACCGGAAGCACTGTCTACCAACTGTGTGTTACAGTGTTGCTTTCTGCTTTCTGCTAATCTACCGGAAGCACTGTCTACCAACTGTGTGTTACAGTGTTGCTTTCTGCTTGCAGCTAATCTACCGGAAGCACTGTCTACCAACTGTGTGTTACAGTGTTGCTTTCTGCTTGCAGCTAATCTACCGGAAGCACTGTCTACCAACTGTGTGTTACAGTGTTGCTTTCTTCTTGCAGCTAATCTACCGGAAGCACTGCCTACCAACTGTGTTACAGTGTTGCTTTCTGCTTGCAGCTAATCTACCGGAAGCACTGTCTACCAACTGTGTGTTACAGTGTTGCTTTCTGCTTGCAGCTAATCTACCGGAAGCACTGTCTACCAACTGTGTGTTACAGTGTTGCTTTCTGCTTGCAGCTCACCTACCGGAAGCACTGTCTACCAACTGTGTGTTACAGTGTTGCTTTCTGCTTGCAGCTCACCTACCGGAAGCACTGCCTACCAACTGTGTGTTACAGTGTTGCTTTCTTCTTCCAGCTCACCTACCGGAAGCACTGCGTACGAACTGCGCTAAGTGCACAGACGCACAGAAGTCGATAATAAAGAGAGCTTCAAAATATCTGGTTGCTAACCGAGCCAGCGACTGGAGCGACATCACTAACAAGTACGACCCCGAGAGAAAGTATCGCAACAGCTTCCAAAGATTCTTAAACGAAGAGTAAAATTTTGTAATTATATTGATGACTTCGGTTTAAAGGAGTCATTAAGTGAAGTCAGTAGCTGCCTTATCAATGCCGAAACCCGCGTTCGATTTCATGGCTATCAATGTCACAGCTGTGGTGGGAAAGTTGGCACTGAAAAAGGCATTTCGTAGGCAATCTTCTGTACATACTATTGCGCCAAGACGCCATATTCATCATCATTCAAATGTTACTGACGTTTTGGTGCATTAAATGACAATAAATACAACAGTAAAAAGATCATGGTATTGCAGATTTTATTTTGTGTTATTTAACTTGTTTGGTCACACTCGCTCAACTAGTAATGACAGCGGGTCATTGAAGAAACTTGTTTAAAATTAAGCCAAAGAATTTTTTAACACCAAGTTACTTATTTCTGAACTAGTACTTAATTTAAATAAATATATAAATTTAATAAATGTCACTTATTTGTGACATATTCAAACTGCTGGTCAATATATCTACCAAGAAGTTCAAGGTCAACATATCAGTATATTGCCCAAACCGCCTTGCTTTATCATTTTAGACGTTCTTATGTACAGACCACCTCACTCAGTCACTCATTCAGTCACTCACTCACTCACTCAGTCACTCACTCAGTCCGTCCTTCCTTTTGTGACCTACCATCAGCGACTAAACCGCTGGTCGGATTTTCATGAAATTTGATATAGGTATTCTTTACAAAAATTTGTGCAGCAAACTTGTGTTTCTTAAAAATAGGCCCAGTAACAAACATACTTCAGTTTCAAAATTTGTACCTGTACATTCCATGTTTCTTAACCTACATGGACGAAATTAGGTACAAGAGAAATTCACGTGGTATTATTGAGCAGTTGTCAGTTTCATGAAAATCTGTATGTAATGTTATTGAGCAGTTGTCAGTTTCATGAAGATCTGTACGTAATGTTATTGAGCAGTTGTCAGTTTCATGAAAATCTGTACGTAATGTTATTGAGCAGTTGTCAGTTTCATGAAAATCTGTACGTAATGTTATTGAGCAGTTGTCAGTTTCATGAAAATCTGTACGTAATGTTATTGAGCAGTTGTCAGTTTCATGAAAATGTGTAAGTAATGTTATTGAGCAGTTGTCAGTTTCATGAAAATCTGTACGTAATGTTATTGAGCAGTTGTCAGTTTCATGAAAATCTGTACGTAATGTTATTGAGCAGTTGGCAGTTTCATGAAAATCTGTACGTAATGTTATTTAGCAGTTGTCAGTTTCATAAAAATCTGTACGTAATGTTATTGAGCAGTTGTCAGTTTCATGAAAATCTGTACGTAATGTTATTGAGCAGTTGTCAGTTTCATGAAAATCGGCGCACGGAAGGCCGTACCTTTGTGATGGGCGTAAAGAAAACTGCGTGACGTTTGGGAAGTAAAGAACGCCTTGGTAAAGTGTGTGCACTGTGTCACGTGACACACCATTCGTCGTCTTGTTACAATAAACGTATATTTTGTCCCTATACGGCAGTGTAATTGTTATTTGTAATCGAGATGGAGTGTTTACTGCGCGGTACGGACTGTATTTATGTGTTTTGTGTGGATCTCAGAACAAACAGCGATTATTTCACTGTACAACATTAACTGACTGGTTTGTATAACTGAGACGGAGTGTGTTTACTGCGCGGTACGGACTGTATTTATGTGTTTTGTGTGGATCTCAGAACAAACAGCGATTATTTCACTGTACAATATTAACTGACTGGTTTGTATAACTGAGACGGAGTGTGTTTACTGCGCGGTACAGACTGTATTTATGTGTTTTGTGTGGATCTCAGAACAAACAGCGATTATTTCACTGTACAACATTAACTGACTGGTTTGTATAACTGAGACGGAGTGTGTTTACTGCGCGGTACGGACTGTATTTATGTGTTTTGTGTGGATCTCAGAACAAACAGCGATTATTTCACTGTACAATATTAACTGACTGGTTTGTATAACTGAGACGGAGTGTGTTTACTGCGCGGTACGGACTGTATTTATGTGTTTTGTGTGGATCTCAGAACAAACAGCGATTATTTCACTGTACAACATTAACTGACTGGTTTGTATAACTGAGACGGAGTGTGTTTACTGCGCGGTACGGACTGTATTTATGTGTTTTGTGTGGATCTCAGAACAAACAGCGATTATTTCACTGTACAACATTAACTGACTGGTTTGCATAACTGAGACGGAGTGTGTTTACTGCGCGGTACGGACTGGTGGAATGGTCCTTAAAGGATTAACAGTTTAAAGACCTGAGAACGTTGATAGGCGTGTTTCGCGGCGAATCCGAGAGGACTCGGAGACATTTGTTTTGCACCGTTTGCAGCGCGCGGATGTTTGTGTCACTTGTGGCGCACCAGACTGGGGACCCATAGGTTAGAATAGGGCGTATAATCGTCAAGTAGAGCCGAATTTTGTTATTGTGGACAACGTCGAGTCCCTGGCCAAGAGGGTATTAAGTGTGCCAAGGCGCCTAGAGCTACGTGGGCTGCCCTGCGGACGTGAGTAATAAAGGTAAGAGAAGGTGTCAGATGTAGTCACAGGTATTGAACACTCGGCGACCATGGAATCTCTTGTCCGTCTATATGGAGTGCTGAGGAGGCTGCGGACGTCTCTTGGTAAAGAAGATGGCTTCTGTTTTGGTGGTATTGACCTAAAGGCGCCAGCGGGCAAAATACTGTTTGAGTCGGTGCAACGCCATAGTGAGCCTGCGTACTATCGTGTCCACGCGCCAAGACTGTGTGACGAGCGCAGTGTCATCCGCGTAGAGCGCCAATTGGACATGAGGGGAACGTGGTATATCAGAGATGTAGAGCGTAAACAGGATTGGAGAGAGGACTGCTCCTTGCGGGAGACCTGCACGCCGGGTTCGCGGGATAGAGGAGACTCCGTCGACGATCACGTTGAATGAGTGGAGAAACACTATGAAATGAGCCAGGAAGTCGAAATGAATGAGTTTTCGTAGCAGGCCCGGAGTCCATATTGTATCATAAGCCTTCTCTAGGTCCAGTAGTAACATGCCCGTGTGTTTTCGGAGGTTGTAACCATGAGTGATGCAATCAGCGATGCGTGCCAGTTGTGCGATTGTTGAATGCTGCTTTCGGAAGCCAAATATTTCAGTAGGTATAAGATGGAACCGTTGCGCGTGTGCAGCCAAGCGCCGAGATACCACGCGTTCGAGTAGTTTACTTAAAGCTTTAAGAAGACTGATCGGTCTGTAGGAGTCCGGATGTGACGGTGGTTTTATAGGCTTCAGAAACTTGATAAAGGAAAAGGAACCGGTTTTCGAAACGTCTTCTTCAATTTTTGTGTCCTTGAGCACAGTAAGATGGATTAAGTCTAATAATTAAGAGCTTAAAAAAGACAAGTTCTTTTATATTCTTTAAGGCATCAAAATGACAAACAGCCTTGTAACAGCCGGTTTTAGACGTTACGTTGCTGTCTGCAGGTAAGACCAGTATTGTTTAAAGCAGCACACCTTGCCTCTGATACTGACGTAACAGGCTTACACACTGCAGCAATGTCTTATGTCCCTTCACATTGGTAACATTACAGCTAGTGCCAGAAGGTAACAACTGTCACTGCTGTCTCTTGGACACGTCGCGTCTCAAAATCAGACACATTCACATGCTGCATATCGCTAACATTAACACATAATCACTTATACCTCTAAAATGTAAGCAGTGAATAATGAGTCTATGCCGAAGAATGATCAGTTGCAACACATCTGAGGCATTGATTGTAAATAGGCAAGATGTATATAAATATAGATATAATAATCCGAGCCGATCGCAGTGGCCGCGCGGTCTAAGGCGTCGGTCTACAGTCGCTCGCTTGCTGGGATTGTGGGTTCGAATACCGCAGTGGACATGGATGTCTGTCTCTTGTGAGTGTTGTGTGTTGTCAGGTAGAGGACTCTGTGACGGACTGATCACTCGTCCAGAGGAGTCCTACCGAGTGTGGTGTGTCTGAGTGTGATCGTGAAGCGTCGATATTGAGGAGGCCCTGGCCCACTAGGGGCTTTTGCGATATGGGGGAAGAAATTATGTCAAAAAATTAGTGGTAAGCCTTACTATCTCAAGAAATGTTAATTACATTTTCAGTGTTCACATTCTTAAGCGGAGAGCAACGAAACTACTGCCTGAATTTGAGAAAAGAAATTTGTTTGCAAAAAATAACTCTAATCTTTATAACGAGGAATTGAAACTAATAACATTAGCATTAGAAACAACACAGCAGTTGATATAGGCTTGAAAAATTTGAAAAGTGTCTGAAATTTCGAAAAAAAGCAGTTGGTTGAGGCACTGCACTACAAGCCGGAAGGTCGCGGGTTCGATTCCCGATGGTGTCATTGGAATTTTTCATTGACATAATCCTTTCGGTCGCACTATGACCCTGAGGTCGACTCTGCCTCTAACAGAAATGAGTACCAGGAGTATTTCCTGTGGGGTAAAGGTGGCCGGTGCGTAGGGCTGACAACCTTACCACCTTCATGTGCCGATTGTCTATAAATCTGGAAGCCTCAACCTCCTGGAACCCTAAGGGCCTGTCCAGGTCTGTAATGGGGTTGCTTTACCTTTATAATCTCTCAAATGTTATGCAGGTCAAGGTGAGGCGTGGTTTGATCTCGAGGCAAATTAGTTTGCTATTGGACATAAATTACAGGTTTTGTTACGCCTCTATATTTTAATCTTTGTTCCTTTTACTCCATATTCTACAGATTATCGGAGTTAGGATAGCTCAGTCAATTTAGTGAATAGCCTACGGGCTGCACAAAAAAGCAATCGTGTTTCGATTCTAGACAAAACCAAAAACTGCGAGTTATTTCATTGAGATAGAGTGGCCAGGGCGTGAAGCTGTCCAGGTTAAGAATGAGTGGAGCTATACCTCCGCTTTCCAGTAGGACGTCGTCTGTTTTAGAAATTCGCCATAAAGAGCTCCTGCCATCCCATAATCGCTCCGTCATTACACAAAGAGAAACTAAAAACTTTCTTCCGAAATACGCGATGGAACTGTCAGGTGTCGGCGAAACTAGAAATAGAGGGATTTGTGCTAGGCTCAAAAGAAATTTGTTAAATTTTTGCCTTAAAAGCTAAGGCTCACTAAGGCTCACTAGGGCTCACTAGGGCTCACTAAGGCTCACTAGGACTCACTAGGACTCACTAAGGCTCACTAGGGCTCACTGGGACTCACTAAGGCTCACTAGGGCTCACTAGGACTCACTAAGGCTCACTAGGGATCACTAAGGCTCACTAAGGCTCACTAAAGCTCACTAGGGCTCACTAGGACTCACTAGGACTCACTAGGACTCACTAAGGCTCACTAGGACTCACTAAGGCTCACTAGGGCTCACTAGGACTCACTAAGGCTCACTAGGGATCACTAACACTCACTAAGGCTCACTAAAGCTCACTAGGGCTCACTAAGGCTCACTCATCATTCGCCGTGTTTCTCCTATAATACATTAAAAAAGACTCACCAAAACAAACTTGATTATTAACAATACCAATTTCCCCCCCCCCCCAAATTGCAAGCACCAGATCACCATGATCATGGAGACAACGTTAACTGTTCGTTGACAGTTCAAAGCTTTACGTCCCTTTACTGCACAAAACATACATAAAGGAACATAACAAACCAACAGGTCAAAATAAAACTTTTGATAAATGTTTGCATTTAGTTTCTTACAACGCCAAAATCTGGACCGGATATAATGCACCTCCCCCCCCCCTTCGCCCACGTAAACCAAATCTTAAGCATCATCAGCACGACAGAACATTGTCACTCGCAATGTTATTTGTATTTCGATGGCTAGACAGCCCCTTGGGGGCCTAGGCCTCTTCATTGTCGAGGCTTCACGATCACACTGACACACCACACTCGGTAGGACTCCTCTGGACGAATGATCAGCCCGTCGCAGAGACCTCTACCTCACAACACACAACACTCACAACAGACAGACATCCATGCCCTCGGCGGGATTCGAACCCACAATCCCAGCAAGCGAGCGGCCGTAGACCGACGCATTAGACCGCACGGCCACTGCGATCGGCTCACTCGCAATGTAGGGAACAGAAACAACAGATATGTACGTCACATGTCTACACTGCTTCTACTCACCGACTAAATACATAGTTCTAAAATACGTCAAGAGATGGCAACAGCGGTCTGGCAACAGTCGAGTGTGTCGAACCGCGCGCAACACGCGGAACAAACTTGAACTAAGTAGACAGTTTACAATGTGATATGGTGGGTATGCAACTCATGACACAAGTAGTGTAGAACTAACTTAAAATAAGTAGTCTACAGTGTCATACGGTGGATATGCAAGACATGACATAATTAATGTAGAAATGTCTTCAAATAAATAGACAGTCTACAATGTGATATGGTGGGTATGCAACTCATGACACAAGTAGTGTAGAACTAACTTAAAATAAGTAGTCTACAGTGTCATACGGTGGATATGCAAGCCATGACATAATTAATGTAGAAATGTCTTCAAATAAATAGACAGTCTACAATGTGATATGGTGGGTATGCAACTCATGACACAAGTAGTGTAGAACTAACTTAAAATAAGTAGTCTACAGTGTCATACGGTGGATATGCAAGACATGACATAATTAATGTAGAAATGTCTTCAAATAAATAGACAGTCTACAATGTGATATGGTGGGTATGCAACTCATGACACAAGTAGTGTAGAACTAACTTAAAATAAGTAGTCTACAGTGTCATACGGTGGATATGCAAGACATGACATAATTAATGTAGAAATGTCTTCAAATAAATAGACAGTCTACAATGTGATATGGTGGGTATGCAACTCATGACACAAGTAGTGTAGAACTAACTTAAAACAAGTAGTCTAAAGTGTCATACGGTGGATATGCAAGTCATGACATAATTAATGTAGAAATGTCTTCAAATAAATAGACAGTCTACAATGTGATATGGTGGGTATGCAACTCATGACAGAAGTAGTGTAGAACTATCTTAAAACAAGTAGTCTACAGTGTCATACGGTGGATATGTAAGTCATTACATAATTAATGTAGAAATATCTTCAAATAAATAGACAGTCTAC
Organism: Reticulitermes speratus; assembly: GCA_021186555.1. Lineage (NCBI taxonomy): Eukaryota > Metazoa > Arthropoda > Insecta > Blattodea > Rhinotermitidae > Reticulitermes > Reticulitermes speratus. The sequence goes on along the minus strand of JAJKFL010000009.1, from coordinate 1,155,032 downwards.
AATGTGATGTGGTGGGTATGCAACTCATGACACAAGTAGTGTAGAACTAATTTAAAACAAGTAGTCTACAGTGTCATAGGTGGATATGTAAGTCATGACATAATTAATGTAGAAATATCTTCAAATAAATAGACAGTCTACAATGTGATGTGTGGGTATGCAACCCATGACACAATAGTGTAGAACTATCTTAAAACAAGTAGTCTACAGTGTCATACGGTGGATATGCAAGTCATGACATAATTAATGTAGAAATATCTTCAAATAAATAGACAGTCTACAATGTGATATGGTGGGTATGCAACCCATGACACAATAGTGTAGAACTATCTTAAAACAAGTAGTCTACAGTGTCATACGGTGGATATGCAAGTCATGACATAATTAATGTAGAAATATCTTCAAATAAATAGACAGTCTACAATGTGATATGGTGGGTATGCAACTCATGACACAAGTAGTGTAGAACTAACTTAAAACAAGTAGTCTACAGTGTCATACGGTGGATATGTAAGTCATGACATAATTAACGTAGAAATATCTTCAAATAAATAGACAGTCTACAATGTGATATGTTGGGTATGCAACTCATGACACAAGTAGTGTAGAACTATCTTAAAACAAGTAGTCTACAGTGTCATACGGTGGATATGTAAGTCATGACATAATTAACGTAGAAATATCTTCAAATAAATAGACAGTCTACAATGTGATATGTTGGGTATGCAACTCATGACACAAGTAGTGTAGAACTATCTTAAAACAAGTAGTCTACAGTGTCATACGGTGGATATGTAAGTCATGACATAATTAATGTAGAAATATCTTCAAATAAATAGACAGTCTACAATGTGATGTGGTGGGTATGCAACTCATGACACAAGTAGTGTAGAACTAACTTAAAACAAGTAGTCTACAGTGTCATAGGTGGATATGTAAGTAATGACATAATTAATGTAGAAATATCTTCAAATAAATAGACAGTCTACAATATGATGTGGTGGGTATGCAACCCATGACACAATAGTGTAGAACTATCTTAAAACAAGTAGTCTACAGTGTCATACGGTGGATATGTAAGTCATGACATAATTAATGTAGAAATATCTTCAAATAAATAGACAGTCTACAATGTGATATGGTGGGTATGCAACCCATGACACAATAGTGTAGAACTATCTTAAAACAAGTAGTCTACAGTGTCATACGGTGGATATGCAAGTCATGACATAATTAATGTAGAAATATATTCAAATAAATAGACAGTCTACAATGTGATATGGTGGGTATGCAACTCATGACACAAGTAGTGTAGAACTAACTTAAAACAAGTAGTCTACAGTGTCATACGGTGAATATGTAAGTCATGACCTAATTAACGTAGAAATATCTTCAAATAAATAGACAGTCTACAATGTGATATGGTGGGTATGCAACTCATGACACAAGTAGTGTAGAACTAACTTAAAACAAGTAGTCTACAGTGTCATACGGTGGATATGTAAGTCATGACATAATTAACGTAGAAATATCTTCAAATAAATAGACAGTCTACAATGTGATATGTTGGGTATGCAACTCATGACACAAGTAGTGTAGAACTATCTTAAAACAAGTAGTCTACAGTGTCATACGGTGGATATGTAAGTCATGACATAATTAACGTAGAAATATCTTCAAATAAATAGACAGTCTACAATGTGATATGTTGGGTATGCAACTCATGACACAAGTAGTGTAGAACTATCTTAAAACAACTAGTCTACAGTGTCATACGGTGGATATGCAAGTCATTACATAATTAATGTAGAAGTATCTTCAAATAAATAGACAGTCTACAATGTGATATGTTGGGTATGCAACTCATGACACAAGTAGTGTAGAACTATCTTAAAACAACTAGTCTACAGTGTCATACGGTGGATATGCAAGTCATTACATAATTAATGTAGAAGTATCTTCAAATAAATAGACAGTCTACAATGTGATATGGTGGGTGCCCTCTCTTGCAAATCTTTATTTCAGTCATGTACTGGCATTAGCTGGCCTAGACAACAGGCCACTGTATTGTACAAGTTACCTTCTTCTTGTCTTTCGTTAGTTTCGGCAATACGCAGGTCAGCACTGCAGTCAGCTAACTACTGTCACGCAAATGCTGAATTTTACTCTGTTTTTGTAAAGAAAAATGTTACAAATCTACATTTATATCAACTAAATTTGAGAGATAAAACCTTCTGAAGAAAACCGCTAATCTTGGACCTGATTTACGATTAAGTGCTGTGTAACATATAGGAGTGTCTGTTGTACAGAGTTATATGCGGCTGACAACGGGACAGCCACACAACTACCTAATTTTGCATTAACCCTTTAAAGCCCAGTGGTTACTATATGTACCACCATGTTTAACATTCACAAATTCTACGTTCTGCCCACACAGTGTATTTATGTGTTTTGTGTGGATCTCAGAACAAACAGCGATTATTTCACTGTAAAAAATTAACTGACTGGTTTGTATAACTGAGACGGAGTGTGTTTACTGCGCGGTACGGACTGTATTTATGTGTTTTGTGTGGATCTCAGAACAAACAGCGATTATTTCACTGTACAACATTAACTGACTGGTTTGTATAACTGAGACGGAGTGTGTTTACTGCGCGGTACGGACTGTATTTATGTGATTTGTGTGGATCTCAGAACAAACAGCGATTATTTCACTGTACAACATTAACTGACTGGTTTGTATAACTGAGACGGAGTGTGTTTACTGCGCGGTACGGACTGTATTTATGTGTTTTGTGTGGATCTCAGAACAAACAGCGATTATTTCACTGTACAGCATTAACTGACTGGTTTGTATAACTGAGACGGAGTGTGTTTACTGCGCGGTACGGACTGTATTTATGTGTTTTGTGTGGATCTCAGAACAAACAGCGATTATTTCACTGTACAACATTAACTGACTGGTTTGTATAACTGAGACGGAGTGTGTTTACTGCGCGGTACGGACTGTATTTATGTGTTTTGTGTGGATCTCAGAACAAACAGCGATTATTTCACTGTACAACATTAACTGACTGGTTTGTATAACTGAGACGGAGTGTGTTTACTGCGCGGTACGGACTGTATTTATGTGTTTTGTGTGGATCTCAGAACAAACAGCGATTATTTCACTGTACAACATTAACTGACTGGTTTGTATAACTGAGACGGAGTGTGTTTACTGCGCGGTACGGACTGTATTTATGTGTTTTGTGTGGATCTCAGAACAAACAGCGATTATTTCACTGTAAAACATTAACTGACTGGTTTGTATAACTGAGACGGAGTGGGTTTACTGCGCGGTACGGACTGTATTTATGTGTTTTGTGTGGATCTCAGAACAAACAGCGATTATTTCACTGTACAGCATTAACTGACTGGTTTGTATAACTGAGACGGAGTGTGTTTACTGCGCGGTACGGACTGTATTTATGTGTTTTGTGTGGATCTCAGAACAAACAGCGATTATTTCACTGTACAGCATTAACTGACTGGTTTGTATAACTGAGACGGAGTGTGTTTACTGCGCGGTACGGACTGTATTTATGTGTTTTGTGTGGATCTCAGAACAAACAGCGATTATTTCACTGTACAACATTAACTGACTGGTTTGTATAACTGAGACGGAGTGTGTTTACTGCGCGGTACGGACTGTATTTATGTGATTTGTGTGGATCTCAGAACAAACAGCGATTATTTCACTGTACAACATTAACTGACTGGTTTGTATAACTGAGACGGAGTGTGTTTACTGCGCGGTACGGACTGTATTTATGTGTTTTGTGTGGATCTCAGAACAAACAGCGATTATTTCACTGTACAGCATTAACTGACTGGTTTGTATAACTGAGACGGAGTGTTTTACTGCCGGTACGGACTGTATTATGTGTTTTGTGTGGATCTCAGAACAACAGGATTATTTCACTGTAAACATAACTGACTGGTTTGTTTAACTGAGACGGAGTGTTTACTGCGGTAGGACTTTTATGTTGTTTTGTGGACTAACGAAATGCATTATTTCACTGTTACAAACTGACTGGTTTGTTAACTGGACGGAGTGTGTTTACTGCGCGGTACGGACTGTATTTATGTGTTTTGTGTGGATCTCAACAAACAGCGATTTTTATGTACACATTAACTGACTGGTTTGTATAACTGAACGAGGTGTTTACTGCGACGACTATTATGTTTTGTTGATCTAGACAACGGATTATTCCTGTAAACATTATGTGGTTTGTATAAAGACGGGTTTTTACTGCCGTACGACTGTTTTAATGTTGGGTGTGATCTCAGAACAACAGCGATTATTTCTGTAAACATTAACTGACTGTGTATACTGAGACGGAGTGTTTTATGCGCGGTACGGACGTATTTATTGTGTTTTTGTGGATCTCAGAAACAAACAGCGATTATTTCACTGTAAACATTAACTGACTGGTTGTATAACTGAGACGGAGTGTGTTTACTGCGCGTACGGACTGTATTTATGTGTTTTGTGTGTCTCAGAACAAACAGCGATTATTTCACTGTACACTTAACTGACTGGTTTGTATAACTGAGACGGAGTGTGTTACTGCTGCGGTAGGACTGTATTATGTGTTTTGTGTGATCTCAAACAAACGCGATTTTTCACTTACACATTAACTGACTGTTTGTATAACTGGAGGAGTTGTTACTGCGCGTACGGACTGTATTTATGTGTTTTTGTGGATCTCAGAACAAACAGCGATTTTTCACTGTAGCATTATGACTGGTTTGATAACTAGACGGAGTGTTTACTGCCGGTACGGACGTATTTATGGTTTTTTTTGTGGTCTGAACAAACACGATTATTTCACTGTAAACATTAACTGACTGTTTGTATAACTGAGACGGAGTGTGTTTACTGCGCGGTACGGACTGTATTTATGTGTTTGTGTGGATCTCAGAACAAACAGCGATTATTTCACTGTAAACTTAACTGACTGGTTTGTATACTGAGAGGAACTGCGCGGTACGGACTGTATTTATGTGTTTTGTGTGGATCTCAGAACAACAGCGATTATTTCACTGTACAACATTAACTGACTGGTTTGTATAACTGAGACGGAGTGTGTTTACTGCGCGGTACGGACTGTATTTATGTGTTTTGTGTGGATCTCAGAACAAACAGCGATTATTTCACTGTAAACATTAACTGACTGGTTTGTATAACTGAGACGGAGTGTGTTTACTGCGCGGTACGGACTGTATTTATGTGTTTTGTGTGGATCTCAGAACAAACAGCGATTATTTCACTGTACACATTAACTGACTGGTTTGTATAACTGAGACGGAGTGTGTTTACTGCGCGTACGGACTGTATTTATGTGTTTTGTGTGGATCTCAGAACAAACAGCGATTATTTCACTGTACAGCATTAACTGACTGGTTTGTATAACTGAGACGGAGTGTGTTTACTGCGCGGTACGGACTGTATTTATGTGTTTTGTGTGGATCTCAAACAAACAGCGATTATTTCACTGTACAACATTAACTGACTGGTTTGTATAACTGAGACGGAGTGTGTTTACTGCGCGGTACGGACTGTATTTATGTGTTTTGTGTGGATCTCAGAACAAACAGCGATTATTTCACTGTAAACATTAACTGACTGGTTTGTATAACTGAGACGGAGTGTGTTTACTGCGCGGTACGGACTGTATTTATGTGTTTTGTGTGGATCTCAGAACAAACAGCGATTATTTCACTGTACAACATTAACTGACTGGTTTGTATAACTGAGACGGAGTGTGTTTACTGCCGGTACGGACTGTATTTATGTGTTTTGTGTGGATCTCAGAACAAACAGCGATTATTTCACTGTACAACATTAACTGACTGGTTTGTATAACTGAGACGGAGTGTGTTTACTGCGCGGTACGGACTGTATTTATGTGTTTTGTGTGGATCTCAGAACAAACAGCGATTATTTCACTGTACAACATTAACTGACTGGTTTGTATAACTGAGACGGAGTGTGTTTACTGCGCGGTACGGACTGTATTTATGTGTTTTGTGTGGATCTCAGAACAAACAGCGATTATTTCACTGTACAACATTAACTGACTGGTTTGTATAACTGAGACGGAGTGTGTTTACTGCGCGGTACGGACTGTATTTATGTGTTTTGTGTGGATCTCAGAACAAACAGCGATTATTTCACTGTACAACATTAACTGACTGGTTTGTATAACTGAGACGGAGTGTGTTTACTGCGCGGTACGGACTGTATTTATGTGTTTTGTGTGGATCTCAGAACAAACAGCGATTATTTCACTGTACAACATTAACTGACTGGTTTGTATAACTGAGACGGAGTGTGTTTACTGCGCGGTACGGACTGTATTTATGTGTTTTGTGTGGATCTCAGAACAAACAGCGATTATTTCACTGTACAACATTAACTGACTGGTTTGTATAACTGAGACGGAGTGTGTTTACTGCGCGGTACGGACTGTATTTATGTGTTTTGTGTGGATCTCAGAACAAACAGCGATTATTTCACTGTAAAACATTAACTGACTGGTTTGTATACTGAGACGGAGTGTGTTTACTGCGCGGTACGGACTGTATTTATGTGTTTTGTGTGGATCTCAGAACAAACAGCGATTATTTCACTGTAACACATTAACTGACTGGTTTGTATAACTGAGACGGAGTGTGTTACTGCGCGGTACGGACTGTATTTATGTGTTTTGTGTGGATCTCAGAACAAACAGCGATTATTTCACTGTAAACATTAACTGACTGGTTTGTATAACTGAGACGGAGTGTGTTTACTGCGCGGTACGGACTGTATTTATGTGTTTTGTGTGGATCTCAGAACAAACAGCGATTATTTCACTGTACAGCATTAACTGACTGGTTTGTATAACTGAGACGGAGTGTGTTTACTGCGCGGTACGGACTGTATTTATGTGTTTTGTGTGGATCTCAGAACAAACAGCGATTATTTCACTGTACAACATTAACTGACTGGTTTGTATAACTGAGACGGAGTGTGTTTACTGCGCGGTACGGACTGTATTTATGTGTTTTGTGTGGATCTCAGAACAAACAGCGATTATTTCACTGTACACATTAACTGACTGGTTTGTATAAACTGAGACGGAGTGTGTTTACTGCGCGGTACGGACTGTATTTATGTGTTTTGTGTGGATCTCAGAACAAACAGCGATTATTTCACTGTACAACATTAACTGACTGGTTTGTATAACTGAGACGGAGTGGTTTACTGCGCGGTACGGACTGTATTTATGTGTTTTGTGTGGATCTCAGAACAAACAGCGATTATTTCACTGTACAAACATTAACTGACTGGTTTGTATAACTGAGACGGAGTGTGTTTACTGCGCGGTACGGACTGTATTTATGTGTTTTGTGTGGATCTCAGAACAAACAGCGATTATTTCACTGTAAAACATTAACTGACTGGTTTGTATAACTGAGACGGAGTGTGTTTACTGCGCGGTACGGACTGTATTTATGTGTTTTGTGTGGATCTCAGAACAAACAGCGATTATTTCACTGTACAACATTAACTGACTGGTTTGTATAACTGAGACGGAGTGTGTTTTACTGCGCGGTACGGACTGTATTTATGTGTTTTGTGTGGATCTCAGAACAAACAGCGATTATTCACTGTACAGCATTAACTGACTGGTTTGTATAACTGAGACGGAGTGTGTTTACTGCGCGGTACGGACTGTATTTATGTGTTTTGTGTGGATCTCAGAACAAACAGCGATTATTTCACTGTACACATTAACTGACTGGTTTGTATAACTGAGACGGAGTGTGTTTACTGCGCGGTACGGACTGTATTTATGTGTTTTGTGTGGATCTCAGAAAAAACAGCGATTATTTCACTGTACAACATTAACTGACTGGTTTGTATAACTGAGACGGAGTGTGTTTACTGCGCGGTACGGACTGTATTTATGTGTTTTGTGTGGATCTCAGAACAAACAGCGATTATTTCACTGTACAACATTAACTGACTGGTTTGTATAACTGAGACGGAGTGTGTTTACTGCGCGGTACGGACTGTATTTATGTGTTTTGTGTGGATCTCAGAACAAACAGCGATTATTTCACTGTACAACATTAACTGACTGGTTTGTATAACTGAGACGGAGTGTGTTTACTGCGCGGTACGGACTGTATTTATGTGTTTTGTGTGGATCTCAGAACAAACAGCGATTATTTCACTGTACAACATTAACTGACTGGTTTGTATAACTGAGACGGAGTGTGTTTACTGCGCGGTACGGACTGTATTTATGTGTTTTGTGTGGATCTCAGAACAAACAGCGATTATTTCACTGTACAACATTAACTGACTGGTTTGTATAACTGAGACGGAGTGTGTTTACTGCGCGGTACGGACTGTATTTATGTGTTTTGTGTGGATCTCAGAACAAACAGCGATTATTTCACTGTACAACATTAACTGACTGGTTTGTATAACTGAGACGGAGTGTGTTTACTGCGCGGTACGGACTGTATTTATGTGTTTTGTGTGGATCTCAGAACAAACAGCGATTATTTCACTGTAAAACATTAACTGACTGGTTTGTATAACTGAGACGGAGTGTGTTTACTGCGCGATACGGACTGTATTTATGTGTTTTGTGTGGATCTCAGAACAAACAGCGATTATTTCACTGTACAACATTAACTGACTGGTTTGTATAACTGAGACGGAGTGTGTTTACTGCGCGGTACGGACTGTATCTTTAAATGCAATTCAGATTATTCGTAGACTTTGAAGGGTTACTGCCTTATTTACCATCAAACATTAAACTAAATAAACAGCAATTCAACACACTCAGCACTTACCTCAATGTACGGACACACTTATTACAGCACATTCTCTTTTACTTGAAGAACAATCACAAAATGAAGCCATTACCCAATCCCGTCGCTTACACTCCCGCAACAACGTGCATTTCCAGGTTCCTCCTCGATATGCACTCACAATCATTTCAAACCGTCTTCTGCCTATCGAACTCTAGGCCATTTGACGCACTGGCCTACCCAGCTGGCCTCCGGTAGCCTACAGGCCTCGCCTAAAGCGCTGTCTCTGACTGCCTGTCCAGCACAGCACTGTATTACACATAAACAGCTGACTGACACAAAGCGAAACGAAACGCACTGATCTCTTCACCAAGTTTCATCGCAATCTAGCAGAACAATCAAAATTGAACAGTGACCTTATCCTTGTCCTCTCCTATTACTCTAAGAACAGTTTATAATATAAAATAAAATTTCCCCCTCTTTCTTTGCGTCTTGTTGCCTGGTTACTGCTGGGAGAGAATTTATCCTTTAATGCATAAAGCGATCAGAGTACATCGCTGCTTTGTCGCTAAAAAAAATCTTGAGCTTCTTAATTTAACAAGCCTACCAGTTGCTGCAAAGTAAGACTTGTTTGTACGATAAGCCACTTTTTTAAGTAATGGTGAAGTTTGAGTGTCGTCACGTGACAGTACTTATATAACGTAGAGGTGAAGAGTAATGACGGAGTTCTACATCAAATAGCATAAAATATGTTCCTAAGTACAAAATATATCAAGATCAACTAGTTAGTCGCCGGCTGTTACCACGGAGGCCCGGGTTCGGTCCCGGTTCAGTCCATGTAGGATTTGTGGTGGACAAAGTGGCTCTGGGACAGGATTAGCCCCGAGTACTTAGGTTTTCCCCTGTCAATTTCATTCCATTTCATGCTACATTACTTGGAAAAAAGAAAAAGCTAACCATCTTCATCATAGGGCTGCCTTAAGGCTGCGGTGCGCCTGTAGCATCTGCTGCGGGGCCCTTACCCACAAAAATATATCAACTACACACAAATATATTCATGTATGCAAAACTAACATATGCGTTCTTCTGTCATGCACGTTTCGACTTAACTTGCTCATCATCAGGCAGTTCATAAAATTAAAAACTTTTAGTCACGTTTTTACACGAAGATGCACGAGCAGTGACTTTTCTAATCCTCTTACTATAGAAAACTCTGCAGTTTCTCAGCCTGTCGGATGAGCTTGCGTGACAAGTGCGTCGTAAAACTGTGATACATTGTGAGGGGAATAGGCAAGGCTGTGAAGTAAGTGGCAGTTAGGTTGCCTTTTGTTGGTCCAGGTTTCGGCTCTTGCCGTCTGTACTTTAACTTGATGTGATTCTTACAGTGCCTCAAGTAAATGCTGGAATAATTTCTCAAATAGGCCTCGACAGCTTCCTCTCGCCTCATCTGACATTAAAAAGTAAAATGCATGATATATATTTATTTAGAACCTAATAGTTTCCCATCTGCTCAAGAAATTCACCAGGATTCATAGAAGGCTCACGTACATATATACAGTGTGTTTATGTGATTGACAGGACACAACAGGACGGACATATATACAGCGTGTTTATGTGATTGACAGGACACAATAGGACGGACATATATACAGTGTGTTTATGTGATTGACAGGACACAACAGGACGGACATATATACAGCGTGTTTATGTGATTGACAGGACACAACAGGACGGACATATATACAGCGTGTTTATGTGATTGACAGAACACAACAGGACGGACATATATACAGTGTGTTTATGTGATTGACAGGACACAACAGGACGGACATATACAGTGTGTTTATGTGATTGACAGGACACAACAGGACGGACATATATACAGTGTGTTTATGTGATTGACAGGACACAACAGGACGTACATATATACAGTGTGTTTATGTGATTGACAGGACACAACAGGACGGACATATACAGTGTGTTTATGTGATTGACAGGACACAACAGGACGGACATATACAGTGTGTTTATGTGATTGACAGGACACAACAGGACGTACATATATACAGTGTGTTTATGTGATTGACAGGACACAACAGGACGTACATATATACAGTGTGTTTATGTGATTGACAGGACACAACAGGACGGACATATACAGTGTGTTTATGTGATTGACAGGACACAACAGGACGGACATATATACAGTGTGTTTATGTGATTGACAGGACACAACAGGACGGACATATATACAGTGTGTTTATGTGATTGACAGGACACAACAGGACGGACATATATACAGTGTGTTTATGTGATTGACAGGACACAACAGGACGGACATATATAGTGTGTTTATGTGATTGACAGGACACAACAGGACGGACATATATACAGTGTGTTTATGTGATTGACAGGACACAACAGGACGGACATATATACAGTGTGTTCATGTGATTGACAGGACACAACAGGACGGACATATATAGTGTGTTTATGTGATTGACAGGGCACAACAGGACGGACATATATACAGTGTGTTTATGTGATTGACAGGACACAACAGGACGGACATATATACAGTGTGTTTATGTGATTGACAGGACACAACAGGACGGACATATATACAGTGTGTTCATGTGATTGACAGGACACAACAGGACGTACATATATACAGTGTGTTTATGTGATTGACAGGACACAACAGGACGTACATATATACAGTGTGTTTATGTGATTGACAGGACACAACAGGACGGACATATACAGTGTGTTTATGTGATTGACAGGACACAACAGGACGGACATATATACAGTGTGTTTATGTGATTGACAGGACACAACAGGACGGACATATATACAGTGTGTTTATGTGATTGACAGGACACAACAGGACGGACATATATACAGTGTGTTTATGTGATTGACAGGACACAACAGGACGGACATATATAGTGTGTTTATGTGATTGACAGGACACAACAGGACGGACATATATACAGTGTGTTTATGTGATTGACAGGACACAACAGGACGGACATATATACAGTGTGTTCATGTGATTGACAGGACACAACAGGACGGACATATATAGTGTGTTTATGTGATTGACAGGGCACAACAGGACGGACATATATACAGTGTGTTTATGTGATTGACAGGACACAACAGGACGGACATATATACAGTGTGTTTATGTGATTGACAGGACACAACAGGACGGACATATATACAGTGTGTTCATGTGATTGACAGGACACAACAGGACGGACATATATACAGTGTGTTCATGTGATTGACAGGACACAACAGGACGGACATATATAGTGTGTTTATGTGATTGACAGGACACAACAGGACGGACATATATACAGTGTGTTTATGTGATTGACAGGACACAACAGGACGGACATATATACAGTGTGTTCATGTGATTGACAGGACACAACAGGACGGACATATATACAGTGTGTTCATGTGATTGACAGGACACAACAGGACGGACATATATACAGTGTGTTCATGTGATTGACAGGACACAACAGTCTGGGCTGGCTTAATTTGGCTCAGTATGGGGAAAAATGGCGGGCTGTTTTGAACACAGTAAAATGACTTGACTGGCTGAGGAACTGTTAGATTATCACGAAGAACTGTGTCCCGTAAAACAAGTTAGTAACAAACAGGTTTGCGAGATATGTGCAGTAGACAGCAAAGTGTGTACTGTGCAAAGTACAAATTTTATTGACACAATCACTTACATTCCGGTTATACACCACAGATAGTTTGCTAAAAGTATTTACAGCAGTACAAGTGAATGAGGTCAACAAAAATGATATTGCGGTGTGTGACACCGTGTACTTTGGTGTAGATGTTCCAACATATCGGAGGACCATGTTCAATCCTCCATCTTTATGGTAGTCCAAGAATATTTGAATTAACCTGAAGGTGGATGCAGAAAAATCTTTCGAGACATTACAATCAGTGTAACAATTTATACCGAATCGTATCGCTGAAGTTAAAACCTTCATTAGCATCGAAAGTGTTTACAGGAAGAGTCGATATGTTGTTACAGAGACAAGAAGTGCTTTAGTTACGCTGTGTGTTACAAATGTCTTATAACTTGAAATCACTCAACATTGTGAAAAATCAGAAAAACATTCGTAAATACTTTCAACCCCTTTTCGCTTCATTCAATCTGTAATCCTGTATAAAACTCCCTTTAACAGAGAAGTTACGGATTTATGCTGAAGTTTCCTTCAATCTCTGCTCGTATTTAGTGTAGTACGTGTTTTCGGGGTCGTACTTCTCTTGAAGCTGCTTAAATTTGTCAGGCTTCTTGTTGTACAAAAACTTGATCACCTTCTCGGCTCCTTCTTTCTGGATTTTACTGCATTTTGAGCAATCACTTTCCAGAGCATCTTTGATGTGGGCTGAAAATAGACAGAATATGTTTGCGTGAGATCAAACAGATGTACTGGAATGGCTGCAGCAGCATTACGAGTTATAAACACTTTACGTTGCTGCTACCTTAGGATACTTCGTAGTTACAAACACTTTACGTTGCTGCTACCTTAGGATACTTCGTAGTTACAAACACTTTACGTTGCTGCTACCTTAGGATACTTCGTAGTTACAAACACTTTACGTTGCTGCTACCTTAGGATACTTCGTAGTTACAAACACTTTACTTTGCTGCTACCTTAGGATACTTCGTAGTTACAAACCCTTTACATTGCTGCTACCTTAGGATACTTCGTAGTTACAAACACTTTACGTTGCTGCTACCTTAGGATACTTCGTAGTTACAAACACTTTACGTTGCTGCTACCTTAGGATACTTCGTAGTTACAAACACTTTACGTTGCTGCTACCTTAGGATACTTCGTAGTTACAAACACTTTACGTTGCTGCTACCTTAGGATACTTCGTAGTTACAAACACTTTACATTGCTGCTACCTTAGGATACTTCGTAGTTACAAACACTTTACGTTGCTGCTACCTTAGGATACTTCGTAGTTACAAACACTTTACGTTGCTGCTACCTTAGGATACTTCGTAGTTACAAACACTTTACATTGCTGCTACCTTAGGATACTTCGTAGTTAAAACAAGCCCAGTAAAGAATATTAGCATTAGTTTTCAACGAACGTAATCCCGTTGTGTTTTGAACCTGAGGATGACCTGAGATAGGTCGAAATATGTAGTTCTATATAATAAATGTAATTTAGTTGTGTTTGGACGGATTTAATTTTTATAATAATTTTATTAATTCAGCAACTCGTACACTGCTTAGGGGTAGCATCATACATTGTATACACGTGTAAACCAAACCCCAAATCAAATTTAAACAATTGTAGCCGTGCAGTGAAGAACCACAAAACCGCGTCCAAAGGGTCAGTAAATGTAAGGATGCTGAAACGAAAATTTTTCTCAGGATTGGAAAAAATATTTATGAATATAACTCGTCTGAAAAGTCACTTCTACTGCGATCGGACGTGTTGTCATTGAGTTTGTAGTTATCGACGTTTCGAAGGACCTCACTTCTACTGGGATCTGACGCGTTGTCATTGAGTTTGTAGTTATCGACGTTTCGAAGAACCACAATGTAGTCACCCCCACTCTAATATCTCTTGGAGTTGCCTCCTTTAGAAGGAGTACCTGGATTCATTTACAGGGGTACAGCGGTCGGAGCGTGACGCTGACCAACGCCCCTCCCCAACTATCGTTGAGGTTAAAGAAAGCTTACAGTTATACCTCCACAGCCCTCCCGTGCCTCAATTGCAGTTACGGTAAGACGTTTACTTTGGACTTGCCGACTCCGAAGACGTTTGTTATTTCTGGAAAAGTGTGATTTAAATTGCGTCACGGCCGTCTTAACTTCTTCTGCCGGAAAGTGTGTTCTGTGTATTATACATACATAATGTTAACTGTATATGAATTGGTGTATTCTAAAAACTAATGCTTATACGCAGCCATTCCTCACTTTAGTAAGAAACACTCGCGCAGTTTGGCCCATGCATACTTTTTAAGGAAGCATGTCAACTGCACTTGGATCATAAGCCACACGCAAGATGTGCCTGCGAAAATGTTCAGCAAATATTTAACACTTTGAAATAATTTATGTGGACAGCAAAGAAGATAAAGGCAGGAGAAGCTTTTACTTTGCAACTATTGTTTATAAACATATACATGTTGAAATTTTTACAGCTTATGTAGCATAGCAGAGCACAGCATAAAGCATCAGCTTTGTCCTGAAGCTCAGAGCACCGCAGTACCAGATCATCGCATTTTTAGCTTCAAAAGGAAGCTGATTTTGTCTCCGAAACTTAACTTCAGTAATCTGTATCAGATGACGGGTTAACCGGCTTAAAATATGACACGCCTCCTCATTATCGAGGCTTCACGATCACATTCAGACACACCACACTCGGTAGGACTCCTCTGCACGAGTGATCAGCCCGACGCAGTGACCTCTACCTGGCAACACACGGCAATCACAAGAGACAGACATCCATGCCCTCGGCGGGATTCGAACCCGCAATCCCAGTAAGCGAGAGGCCGCAAACCCACGCCTTAGACCGCACGGCCACTGGGATCGGCCCAACAGCAATTACAATTGTCAAATACGTGCATTTAGGGCAATGACCTTGAAATCAAACGCTGTTTGAACAATGGATCCTGGAAATTCGGTCGTTACAATCTTAACAGTCCCGGTGGGTGGCAACAACTGTAACCTGTAGCATTGGCTGAGTCGGCAAGGAAGAGACAAAATTCGCGATATGCTTTTTGGGAAATATTTTCAACACGATATCCTAAAAATTTTGTAGCTTGATGCTGTTAAAAAGTTAGGAAACGAAACATGAACGGATATTTGTCAAATGTATTAAGAAATTATTCTTTATTAAATAAAATAACTCGATGTTAGTAGTTGCAGCGGTTGAAGGTTGTACATATGAGTGCAGCACAGGCACAAGGGACACCTTCCACGAGTAACGTCATCTCTCGAAGCAGACACATCAGTATCGACAGTCTGTACATTTGTCTTTGTGAATGGCGTTAAAGGCAAGTGGGGAGTGGAAGTAGAGCTCCAGTCATTCTTAATCTTGAGGTTAGATAGTAACGAGTTGTCAGCTTCACGCCTCGGCCACTTTAACCCAGGGGAAACAGCACGCGGAACTCACTGAGTAAGGGATTGATTTGAGCATCGTATTGTGCATGTCATGGATTATATTTAATGCGACGTTAAACATCCAATTAATATACACAGCTTTAAACACATGCGTTTTGAGTGGAAAGGAGTTGCTTTGAAACAGCAATGCTATGCTTCGTATTGGGCATGCGGGTGTCTTACTTTCCAAGAAAACATTGATTGTGTATTTACATGCTAATATGTAATTTATGTTAATGGTAAATGAAACCTGTTTCTTCTCAAACTTATAGCAGAAAAAGTTACTTCTTCTGATCTTTACAAATATCAAATATATTTTAACTAAGTAACTGACTGACTGACTGACTGACTCACTCACTCACTGACTGACTCACTGACTCCGTTGTGCAGAGTCCTTCTCGAGAAGCTAAGAATTCCTAAGCTAGTAAACAAATACCCAACATTTTATCGAACCCAAACGTCCATGACCGCATTCACAACAGCCCGCAACTTACAACCTACCCTCAGTCAGATGTAACCAGTCCTCAAATTTCCACTCTATTTCTCCAAGATCAATTTTAATATTATATACCCATCTATAACTATTACTTCCCAATGTCTTTTTCCTTCAGCTTTCCGCACCAAAATCCTGTACGCATTTTCCTTCTCCCCCGTACGTGCCACATGTCCTGCCCATCCACCAATCTTCACAAGAGGACCCTAATAGCATTTGGCAAGCAGCACAAATCATGAAGCTCACCATTATGAAATTTTCTCCATTCCTATGTTACCTCCTTTTTCTTGGCCCCAAATATCTTCCTCAGCATTCTAATCTCGAACAGTCTGTTACACTAATATTAGAGACCAATTTTGCCGCCCGTATAAAACAATGGGAAAAATTATGAGAGTTCTTCTTTTCTTAATATTTATAAATAAGTGTATACAACACAACACTTGTGTAGTCTGTACAACACAACTCAAAACTTGTGTACTCTGTACAACACAACACAACACTTGTGTACTCTGTACAACACAACACAACACTTGTGTAGTCTGTACAACACAACACAACACTTGTGTAGTCTGTACAACACAACACAACACTTGTGTAGTCTGTACAACACAACACAACACTTGTGTAGTCTGTACAACACAACACAACACTTGTGTAGTCTGTACAACACAACACAACACTTGTGTAGTCTGTACAAACAACACAACACTTGTGTAGTCTGTACAACACAACACAACACTTGTGTAGTCTGTACAAACAACACAACACTTGTGTAGTCTGTACAACACAACACAACACTTGTGTAGTCTGTACAACACAACACAACACTTGTGTAGTCTGTACAACACAACACAACACTTGTGTAGTCTGATGCATGAGAGAAGAAATTCCGGGCGACTGAATGTTTTACAGTGTCTCTTATCATTTTCGGCATAATAATCGCAGTTTTCACCTTACACACAAAAATGTGTGTCAGTTCACACGCACCGAGCAGACAGCACCAGACAACAGTGCGTTTCACAGGTCAGTGCACAGTTGTTGATCTTCAGTACGGAACTATTTTCATGTTATATCCTATTTTCCCTAGAATTTGGAAGCAGCTTCTAGAAGTTTGGAAAATATTTATACCCCCCTAATGTGGACACGCAGTGGTGCAGTTGGTTGAGGCACTGCGCTACAAGCCGGAAGGTCGCGGGTTTGATTCCCGATGGTGTCATTGGAATTTTTCATTTCGGTCGCACTATGGCCATGGGGTCGAGTCAGCCTCTAACAAAAATGAGTACTAGGAATATTTCCTGGGAGGTAAAGGCGGCCGGTGCTTAGGGCTGACAACCTTACCACCTTCATGAGAAGATTGTCTGGAAATCTGGGAGCCTCAACCTCCTGGGACCCTAAAGGTCTGTCCAGGCCTGTAATGGGATTGATTTACATTTACCTTACCCCCTTATGCTGCTAAACAAGAATTTTTTGAAAGGAATATTTGTTTGCCGTGTAAATACAAGTTATCTAAAAATACGTCAGATGCGGTCTGCAACGACGTAACCCGTATGCAGGTGACAAAGACTACTCACCTCTCAGTTCTGTGCCTGCAGGAGGTGACAAAGACTACTCACCTCTCAGTTCTGTGCCTGCAGGAGGTGACAAAGACTACTCACCTCTCAGTTCTGTGCCTGCAGGAGGTGACAAAGACTACTCACCTCTCAGTTCTGTGCCTGCAGGAGGTGACAAAGACTACTCACCTCTCAGTTCTGTGCCTGCAGGAGGTGACAAAGACTACTCACCTCTCAGTTCTGTGCCTGCAGGAGGTGACAAAGACTACTCACCTCTCAGTTCTGTGCCTGCAGGAGGTGACAAAGACTACTCACCTCTCAGTTCTGTGCCTGCAGGAGGTGACAAAGACTACTCACCTCTCAGTTCTGTGCCTGCAGGAGGTGACAAAGACTACTCACCTCTCAGTTCTGTGCCTGCAGGAGGTGACAAAGACTACTCACCTCTCAGTTCTGTGCCATCAGGAGTACACTTCCCTGTCTCCATAATGCAGTTGTAGTAATTGTCAACCAGCCTGTCGCTCGCCAGGATCTCGTCCAGGTTGATGTTGTCGTACTTAGTGGTGTACTTATCATCCCTGCGGGCCCTGGCAGCCTCAGTCAGGGACAGGGCTGCCGCTGCTACCAGAACGATGACTAGGAACTGCTTCATGATCTCGACGCTCGAAGTTAATGATACTTCCATCTGCACAACTCGTATTTATAGGAAGCTAAGGTATAAACCTCTGACTTCAAGATTATAAATATTTCAACGCGGTGGGGGGCACATATGCCCCCCACCATCAAACGTCCTTCCCTCCAGTTTGTACTTGAGAATTTCCTGACCAGTCAGCTGTCATTACGACAACATTTCAGATTGATCTGTTTATTACATCTTTTTGCACCAGCTTATTTGCAAACATAATGAGATGTTTTTAAAGAGTGTGCAAACTTCACCTGAGGGTTCAAATCCAACAAACAAAACAAGTAACACTGTGTTAGTCGCTAAATCTAAGGTATAATTCCTGGCGGACTGAAGACTGATAAAAGTACAAGAAGCAGGACTGTGTCCTTTGTTAACATGTACATACATATATAGTAAGGCTGCCACCGTTAAGACGGTGCAATGTAAGCACGACTGCGGTATTTCAAACACTGTTGATAGCACAGCGTGTTCAGGGCTGCTGGAGCAGCAACTAGTGACAATCGAAAAGTGGCGGTGTGCTGTGCAGGCAGTTTGGAGAGTTGCGTGTGATCTGTCTGTCTGTACACCGTCGCTCTTTGTTAGACAAAGAATAATGTACAGATAACATGATTGCTGTTAATTATTAATTGTCACTTGTCATTCTTATATTTCATGGGTCTAGCGAAAATGGTGAGCAACATATTTACACGGTCCCCCATCAATAAATGCAAAACAACACATTTACACGGTCCCCCATCAATAGATCCAAAACAACACATTTACACGGTCCCACATCAATACATACAAAACAACACCTTTACACGGTCCCCATCAATAAATGCAAAACAACACATTTACACGGTCCAACATCAATAGATGCAAAACAACACATTTACACGGTCCCACATCAATAGATGCAAAACAACACATTTACACGGTCCCATCAATAAATGCAAAACAACACATTTACACGGTCCCACATCAATAGATGCAAAACAACACATTTACACGGTCCCACATCAATAGATGCAAAACAACACATTTACACGGTCCCACATCAATAGATGCAAAACACCACATTTACACGGTCCCATCAACAGATGCAAAACAACACATTTACACGGTCCCACATCAATAGATGCAAAACACCACATTTACACGGTCCCACATCAATAGATGCAAAACAACACATTTACACGGTCCCACATCAATAGATGCAAAACAACACATTTACACGGTCCCACATCAATAGATGCAAAACACCACATTTACACGGTCCCCCATCAACAGATGCAAAACACATACACGTAATTATCAAACCATTACGTCCACATCAATAGATGCAAAACACCACATTTACACGGTCCCCTCATGTGCACACAATTACAGGTACAAGATGCAAAACAACACATTTACACGGTCCCACATCAATAGATGCAAAACACCACATTTACACGGTCCCCATCAACAGATGCAAAACAACACATTTACACGGTCCCCATCAAAGATGCAAAACAACACATTTACACGGTCCCACATCAACAGTGCAAAACACACATTTACACGGTCCCCCATCAACAGATGCAAAACAACACATTTACACGGTCCCACATCAATAGATGCAAAACAACCACATTTACACGGTCCCCCATCAACAGATGCAAAACAACACATTTACACGGTCCCCATCAACAGATGCAAAACAACACATTTACACGGTCCCACATCAATAGATGCAAAACACACACATTTACACGGTCCCCATCAACAGATGCAAAACAACACATTTACACGGTCCCACATCAATAGATGCAAAACAACACATTTACACGGTCCCCCATCAAACAGATGCAAAACAACACATTTACACGGTCCCACATCATAGATGCAAAACACACATTTACACGGTCCCCATCAATAGATGCAAAACACACATTTACACGGTCCCACATCAAATAGATGCAAAACAACACATTTACACGGTCCCTCATGATCAAACAAACATTTAACGTCATCAAGATGCAAAACACCATTTACACGGTCCCACATCAATAGATGCAAAACACCACATTTACACGGTCCCCATCAATAGATGCAAAACAACACATTTACACGGTCCCACATCAATAGATGCAAAACAACACATTTACACGGTCCCACATCAATAGATGCAAAACAACACATTTACACGGTCCACATCAATAGATGCAAAACACCATTTACACGGTCCCACATCAATAGATGCAAAACAACACATTTACACGGTCCCATCAATAATGCAAAACAACACATTTACAGGTCCCATCAATAGATGCAAAAAACTAACACATTTACACGGTCCCACATCAATAGATGCAAAACAACACATTTACACGGTCCCACATCAATAGATGCAAAACAACACATTTACACGGTCCACATCAATAATGCAAAACAACACATTTAAGGTCCCCATCAATAATGCAAAACAACACATTTACACGGTCCCACATCAATAGATGCAAAACAACACATTTACACGGTCCCCATCAATAATGCAAAACAACACATTTACACGGCCACAATAATGAATGCAAAAATCAACAACATTTACACGGTCCCACATCAATAGATGCAAAACAACACATTTACACGGTCCCACATCAATAGATGCAAAACAACACATTTACACGGTCCCACATCAATAGATGCAAAACAACA
The DNA here is from genome assembly GCA_021186555.1 of Reticulitermes speratus. NCBI lineage: Eukaryota > Metazoa > Arthropoda > Insecta > Blattodea > Rhinotermitidae > Reticulitermes > Reticulitermes speratus. The sequence continues at coordinate 1,133,603 of JAJKFL010000009.1, read as the reverse complement.
CATTTACACGGTCCCACATCAATAGATGCAAAACAACACATTTACAGGTCCCACATCAATAGATGCAAAACAACACATTTACACGGTCCCACATCAATAGATGCAAAACAACACATTTACACGGTCCCATCATAATGCAAAACAAACATTTACACGGTCCCACATCAATAGATGCAAAACAACACATTTACACGGTCCCACATCAATAATGCAAAACACAATTTACACGGTCCACATCAATAGATGCAAAACAACACATTTACACGGTCCACATCAATAGATGCAAAACAACACATTTACACGGTCCCCATCAATAGATGCAAAACAACACATTTACACGGTCCCCATCAATAATGCAAAAACAACACATTTACACGGTCCCACATCAATAGATGCAAAACAACACATTTACACGGTCCCACATCAATAGATGCAAAACAACACATTTACACGGTCCCCATCAATAATGCAAAACAACACATTTACACGGTCCCACATCAATAAATGCAAAACAACACATTTACACGGTCCCACATCAATAGATGCAAAACAACACATTTACACGGTCCCACATCAATAGATGCAAAACAACACTTTACACGGTCCCACATCAATAGATGCAAAACAACACATTTACACGGTCCCACATCAATAGATGCAAAACAACACATTTACACGGTCCCCATCAATAGATGCAAAACAACACATTTACACGGTCCCACATCAATAGATGCAAAACAACACATTTACACGGTCCCACATCAATAGATGCAAAACAACACTTTACACGGTCCCACATCAATAAATGCAAAACAACACATTTACACGGTCCCCATCAATAGATGCAAAACAACACATTTACACGGTCCCACATCAATAGATGCAAAACAACACATTTACACGGTCCCACATCAATAGATGCAAAACAAAACATTTACACGGTCCCACATCAATAGATGCAAAACAACACATTTACACGGTCCCACATCAATAGTTGCAAAACAACACGTTTACACGGTCCCACATCAATAGATGCAAAACAACACATTTACACGGTCCCCCATCAACAGATGCAAAACAACACACTTACACGGTCCCCCATCAACAGATGCAAAACAACACGTTTACACGGTCCCACGTTAACACACATCCGTGTACCTCATGCAGTGAGCTACGTCTAAAGATTTGCTGCAAAACAGAAGTTCAAAACATTCCACACTAAAAGAGCTGATCATGACAACGTGTTGGGAACCGCCTGCGAGATGCGAAGCAAGACAGCAAATTTGACAAAACTTGGAAGATTGTGACGTCAAACTTAAGTCATTGCAAACGATCAGCTCACTTGCGTGCAAAACTGATAAATGCGTGTTATTTGAAGGTGAGTTTTGCACCTTAACAGAAACTGTTTTATCACTACTGGTCCTCACTGTCCCAGTGATGCCTGCCAAACATTATCAGTCATCTTTACCAGAATATATTTCTTACGTAACTGGGCCCACTGCATTTCCTTACAGCTCATTTGAATAGAAAGTTGCTAAGTGTTCTAATATTGCAATATTCATACATCCATACTAATATTGGCTCTCTTACGTTAAGCAGTGCTGCTTCAGTACTCTGTACATTGCTCGGTACTTACTGGAAGTATTTCGCCCATTGCTTCAGGCAATAATGTAGGTAAGAACTCAGGTCATTCTACGTATTACTGTAGCCAAGAATGGTGAGGTTGCTGCGACACTATCATGGCCACACATTGCCTTCTTCATGCACTTACACAACGTCTCTCCTGATCCAGAACTTCTTTCTTCCTTCGTAACGTAAGCGTGGCGACAGCGTCGTGAGAATTAACTGTGCCGCCGTCGTTGTGATGCTCTGACACAGAGAACTGGCCAGAATTACTACGGCAGTAGAATTATTGGGCCGATCGCAGTGGCCGCGCGGTCTAAGGCGTGGGTCTTCGGCCGCTCGCTTGCTGGGATTGTGGGTTCGAATCCCGCCGGGGGGGGGGGGGCATGGATGTCTGTCTGTTGTGAGTGTTGTGTGTTGTTAGGTAGAGGTCTCTGCGACGGGCTGATCACTCGTACAGAGGAGTCCTACCGAGTATTGTGTGTCTAAAGTGTGTGATCGTAAAGCGTCGAAAAATGAGGAGGCCGTGGCCCACTAGGGGCTGTCGAGCCATTGGAAGAAGAAGAAGAAGAAGTAAAATTATTGGGTTTTGTATATACGTGTGGTGAATAAACGTCATAATTCTGGACTGAGACGTCTTGTTTACTCAGTCCAGGACAGTATTACAGTTCGAGCATCTGTAGGCCTGTTTAGTTGTTAAGACGTCTACGGGCCTGTTTAGTTGTTAAGACGTCTATGGGCCTGTTTAGTTGTTAAGACGTCTATGGGCCTGTTTAGTTGTTAAGACGTCTATAGGCCTGTTTAGTTGTTAAGACGTCTATAGGCCTGTTTAGTTGTTAAGACGTCTATGGGCCTGTTTAGTTGTTAAGACGTCTACGGGCCTGTTTAGTTGTTAAGACGTCTATGGGCCTGTTTAGTTGTTAAGACGTCTATGGGCCTGTTTAGTTGTTAAGACGTCTATGGGCCTGTTTAGTTCTTAAGACGTCTATGGGCCTGTTTAGTTGTTAAGACGTCTATGGGCCTGTTTAGTTGTTAAGACGTCTATAGGCCTGTTTAGTTGTTAAACGTCTATGGGCCTGTTTATTGTTAAGACGTCTATGGGCCTGATTAGTTGTTAAGACGTCTATGGGCTTGTTTAGTTGTTAAGACGTCTATGGGCCTGTTTAGTTCTTAAGACGTCTATGGCCCTGTTTAGTTGTTAAGACGTCTATGGGCCTGTTTAGTTCTTAAGACGTCTATGGGCCTGATTAGTTGTTAAGACGTCTATGGTTCTGTTTAGTTGTTAAGACGTCTATGGGCCTGTTTAGTTGTTAAGACGTCTATGGGCCTGTTCAGTTGTTAAGACGTCTATGGGCCTGTTTAGTTGTTAAGACGTCTATGGGCCTGTTTAGTTGTTAAGACGTCTATGGGCCTGATTAGTTGTTAAGACGTCTATGGGCCTGTTCAGTTTTTAAGACGTCTATGGGCCTGTTTAGTTGTTAAGACGTCTATGGGCCTGTTTAGTTGTTAAGACGTCTATGGGCCTGTTCAGTTGTTAAGACGTCTATGGGCCTGTTTAGTTGTTAAGACGTCTATGGGCCTGTTTAGTTCTTAAGACGTCTATGGGCCTGATTAGTTGTTAAGACGTCTATGGGCCTGTTTAGTTGTTAAGACGTCTATGGGCCTGTTTAGTTGTTAAGACGTCTATGGGCCTGTTTAGTTGTTAAGACGTCTATGGGCCTGTTTAGTTGTTAAGACGTCTATGGGCCTGTTTAGTTGTTAAGACGTCTATGGGCCTGTTCAGTTGTTAAGACGTCTATGGGCCTGTTTAGTTGTTAAGACGTCTATGGGCCTGTTTAGTTGTTAAGACGTCTATGGGCCTGTTTAGTTGTTAAGACGTCTATGGGCCTGTTTAGTTGTTAAGACGTCTATGGGCCTGTTTAGTTGTTAAGACGTCTATGGGCCTGTTTAGTTGTTAAGACGTCCCATAATACATTATTAAATAGTTAAATAATTATTTTTTCCTTTGCAACGCCTACGGAGAAGAGATATGGGCTCTTCTGGGATATTACGCTACATCGTGTGGTAATTGTTTACCGACGTTTCGTGACATGTCGGTCCCACTCGGACTGTTGACCCGTGAAGATGGGATCGATACATTGTCCCGAAAGGTTGGTAAACAATTACCACACGATGTAGCGTAATATCCCAGAAGACCTGCCATGGCTCAGGCAGTTAGTCGCCGGCCTCCCACCGCGGAGGCCCGGGTTCGATCCCAGGTCAGTCCATGTGGGATTTGTGGTGGACAAAGTGACACTGGGACAGGTTTTTCCCGGAGTACTTCGGTTTTCCCCTGTCAATTTCATTCCACCGGTGCTCCATTACTTGGAAAAATAAAGAAACTGATCATCTTAATCTTCGTCTTCATCACAGGGTTGCACAATAAGCCTTAAGGCTGCGGTGCGTCTGTAGCGTCTGCTGCGGGCCCTTCACCACAAAAAAAAATCCCGGAAGAGCGCAGATCTCATCAACATCGCGGCAGAAGCCTGAAATTAAGGTTTCTACGGAGAAGATTTATGGTGAAAATTTGTGATAAATTCTTAATATCAATTAATAAGTCTACAATTCACTGGTTTTTTTTATGGACGGGTGTTTCTCTAAAAATTTTATTGATATTAATATTTCCAACGAATTCTGAAATATCAACAACACATAAGATAAATCTTCCTAAAAATGTATATGCATTACAAAGTCATGCCTTAAGCTGTTTCTTTTGGTAACATTGTATGCTTTATTTAGATAAAAGGGCGCGCCCCGACCACAACAACAGGAGCTTTGCCTGACGTCCCGCGCCCCATTTTGCCAAAGTTACTGTCTAAATCCTCACGCAGTATGAGCAACAATACAAAAATTAACAGATTAATGTGTCTTTATATTGGTTCACTACACAATTTTCCTAACTGCACGCTCAATTTTCGTGCTTTCCTGGCATGAACCCTTCCAAGAAACGTAAATATCCCATATGTAGGACAGCGGAGACTTGCCAGTGCCGGCTTTACCCCCTACATCGTATCGTTACAGTTTAACTCAAGCTTCAGTTGCTGTGGCCGCGGCTACTGAATGTAGCCGGTGTTTTAGGCGGAGACTTCCTTTAGTTGCTTCTCGTATTTCTTGACGTATATGTTGTTTGGGTCGTACTTCTGTTGAAGCTGCTTCCACTCTGCAGGTTTGTTGTTGTACAAGAACTTGATCACTTTCTCGGATCCTTTTTTCTGCTTCTCACTGCATTTTGCGCAGTCAGTTTGTAAAGCATCGCTGAGACGCGCTGCAAACAGACATGTATTGTTACAATAAGTTTAAATACACACGTAACACATTTATACAAGCCCTGCTAAAGGTAAAATTCACCCTATAACAGGCCATAAAAGCCCAGAGAGGTGTAAAGGTATAGCTCTACTCTTTCTTTAACCCTGGCACTAGATGAGGGTGGGTGGTTAACTCCACGCCCCGGCCGCTTTACCCCCGGGAATGACCCGGTACCCATTGTATAGGAGGCTGCGTGGGCCCCAGGGCCGGTCTGAACAGGTGCGGAAAATCTCGCCACCACCGGGATTCGATCCCTTGACCGTCCAGCTCGTAGCGAGTCGTTATACTGACTGAGCTATCGCGGTCCAACAAGCTCTGCTATACATAGATTACTTCCACAATGTCCCTGTCTTGGTGCATGAGAACCTTCAATGCGAGTATCCCACTTGTCACGTGACCTTACGTGGCTGCTACGTATAAATGCAGCCTCCTATGCCAACACTGCTTCCTCTCTGATTGCAGGACACAGACCTAAAAGCGCAGGTGTTGGTGACTCTCGTGACGTCAGCATAGGCTCGGTGACCAAATACCAGGGACCTCATGAAAATAAGCGTATCTTAAGAAATTTAAAGGTCGCTGAAAAAAAATATTAGGACTTGCCATGTCTGCACTTACAGTCATGTTTAAATAGTACATTCAATGTACATGGAAAGTTATTTGGGAAGTAAATAATACCGATAGAAATGTCAGTTTGTGAAGACACACTGGTCGATATTGCAAATAAAACTGTGTGAAAGATACTTCGATATATTTTGTTTTTAACGTGAAGTAATGTGAAGTAGTGTAGAGGTAAAACAATTTCTCTATTTCAGTCATACAATGGTATTTGTGTACGGTTCTAAGCTCTATGTATTGCTGTTCTCTCCACAGCTGGTGCTTATCTCAGGCTAAATTCACCAGCGGTGAATCCTCTGTTGTTACGACAACAGCATCTGACTTCATTTGAACCGTTTAAATACGTATTAAGATAGACCTGGATTATAATTTAAGACTCAGTTCGTACCGCGCAGTAAACACACTCCGTCTCAGTTATACAAACCAGTCAGTTAATGTTGTACAGTGAAATAATCGCTGTTTGTTCTGAGATCCACACAAAACACATAAATACAGTCCGTACCGCGCAGTAAACACACTCCGTCTCAGTTATACAAAACAGTCAGTTAATGTTGTACAGTGAAATAATCGCTGTTTGTTCTGAGATCCACACAAAACACATAAATACAGTCCGTACCGCGCAGTAAACACACTCCGTCTCAGTTATACAAACCAGTCAGTTAATGTTGTACAGTGAAATAATCGCTGTTTGTTCTGAGATCCACACAAAACACATAAATTCAGTCCGTACCGCGCAGTAAACACACTCCGTCTCAGTTATACAAACCAGTCAGTTAATGCTGTAAAGTGAAATAATCGCTGTTTGTTCTAAGATCCACACAAAACACATAAATACAGTCCGTACCGCGCAGTAAACACACTCCGTCTCAGTTATACAAACCAGTCAGTTAATGCTTTAAAGTGAAATAATCGCTGTTTGTTCTGAGATCCACACAAAACACATAAATACAGTCCGTACCGCGCAGTAAACACACTCCGTCTCAGTTATACAAACCAGTCAGTTAATGCTGGACAGTGAAATAATCGCTGTTTGTTCTGAGATCCACACAAAACACATAAATACACTGTGTGGGCAGAACGTAGAATTTGAGAATGTTAAACATGGTGGTACATATAGTAACCACTGGGCTTTAGAGGGTTGCCGCATTACAGACTCTCGTGAAGGGACGTTGGATGTAAATTAATTTTCCCCTACTCTTTTCAATGTTTCTCGTCTGTCCATAACCCTCTTACTGTCGCACAGTAACACACACCGATGTGCCCAGCATTACTACAAATCAAACACGCTGAGAAGAAAATCCATTTTATTCACACTTATTCTTGGGCATGATACCGGTGTAGAAGCTTTGTAAAGTGCGTCGCGATATTATATCTAAATAAAGGGGAATGAATTCAAAGAGATCCATAGTCAGGAAAATTAATTAACGTCACTACAAGTATAAAAATGACTTCACTTTCCCACATTCTGTTTTATGTAGGGGAAAGTAGGGTAAAAGTGACATCTTACTGGAAAACTTGCCATATATATCGAAAAATATTGAAAGAAAATAATTTTTCTTTTTAATTAGACAGTTTGTGGTTATTTATCGCCTAGATTTTGTGGTTACTAATATGTTTACTTTTCAATGTTCAAAAAGAAGACAACTTTCTAAGGTCATGAACTACACCCCGCTTTTATCCAGCCAGTGGTGTACAAGAAGACACCCGGAAGCACGAAATGACAACAAGCAATAGCAAGCTATATTATACACTCTTTTTCTAAATACGTTTTAAATCAATTACATTATAAAGGACAGAAATATTATGTTTTGAGTTGGTGACCTTACAATTGGCGAAAATCATAAACACATTATCTTCTTGAATCTTATGCTCTTCTGGGGTATTACGCAGCGTAGAGTGGTAATTCTGTACCGATGTTTCGAAACAAACTTTTCGTCCCATCTTCAAGGACCCCTGAAGATGGGACCGATACGTTGTCCCAAAACGTCGGTACACAACTACCACTCTACGCTGCGTAATATCCCAGAATAGCGCAGATATGATTTACATCGCGGCGGAAGCGTGACGTCACGCACATTTTTCTCTTATCATCATCTCGATCACAAGTCATTTCGCATGCCACGAGAGCTCAACCGTCATTCCCACTGATCTGCAATCAGACAGGTCATCGCAGGAAATGCATGTTGCATTTTCATCCTTCTCTTGAGGTGAAATCTCCGGTCTTCTGGGGTATTACTCGGCGTCGTGTAGTAATTTTTTACCGACGTTTCGGGACAACGTATCGGTCCGAGTCGGACTCTAGACCTGTGAGGATGGGACCGATACGTTGTCCCGAAACGTCGGACAACACGACCCCGCGTAATACCCCAGAAGACCGCAGATTTCATCAACATCGCAGCTGAAGCCTGACATCAATTTTCTCTTTAGGTGTTTCCTAGTGTCTCTCTGTCGACCCTTAGCTTTACTGTTTCCTAGTATCCCTCTGTCGACCCTTAGCTTTACTGTTTCCTAGTGTCCCTCTGTCGACCCTTAGCTTTACTGTTTCCTAGTGTCTGTCTGTCGACCCTTAGCTTTACTGTTTCCTAGTGTCCCTCTGTCGACCCTTAGCTTTACTGTTTCCTAGTGTCTGTCTGTCGACCCTTAGCTTTACTGTTTCCTAGTGTCTGTCTGTCGACCCTTAGCTTTACTGTTTCCTAGTGTCTGTCTGTCGACCCTTAGCTTTACTGTTTCCTAGTGTCTGTCTGTCGACCCTTAGCTTTACTGTTTCCTAGTGTCCCTCTGTCGACCCTTAGCTTTACTGTTTCCTAGTGTATGTCTGTCGACCCTTAGCTTTACTGTTTCCTAGTGTCTGTCTGTCGACCCTTAGCTTTACTGTTTCCTAGTGTCTGTCTGTCGACCCTTAGCTTTACTGTTTCCTAGTGTCTGTCTGTCGACCCTTAGCTTTACTGTTTCCTAGTGTCCCTCTGTCGACCCTTAGCTTTACTGTTTCCTAGTGTCTGTCTGTCGACCCTTAGCTTTACTGTTTCCTAGTGTCTGTCTGTCGACCCTTAGCTTTACTGTTTCCTAGTGTCTGTCTGTCGACCCTTAGCTTTACTGTTTCCTAGTGTCCCTCTGTCGACCCTTAGCTTTACTGTTTCCTAGTGTCTCTCTGTCGACCCTTAGCTTTACTGTTTCCTAGTGTCCCTCTGTCGACCCTTAGCTTTACTGTTTCCTAGTGTCCCTCTGTCGACCCTTAGCTTTACTGTTTCCTAGTGTCTGTCTGTCGACCCTTAGCTTTACTGTTTCCTAGTGTCTGTCTGTCGACCCTTAGCTTTACTGTTTCCTAGTGTCCCTCTGTCGACCCTTAGCTTTACTGTTTCCTAGTGTCCCTCTGTCGACCCTTAGCTTTACTGTGTTTCCTAGTGTCTGTCTGTCGACCCTTAGCTTTACTGTTTCCTAGTGTCCCTCTGTCGACCCTTAGCTTTACTGTTTCCTAGTGTCCCTCTGTCGACCCTTAGCTTTACTGTTTCCTAGTGTCCCTCTGTCGACCCTTAGCTTTACTGTTTCCTAGTGTCCCTCTGTCGACCCTTAGCTTTACTGTTTCCTAGTGTCCCTCTGTCGACCCTTAGCTTTACTGTTTCCTAGTGTCTGTCTGTCGACCCTTAGCTTTACTGTTTCCTAGTGTCCCTCTGTCGACCCTTAGCTTTACTGTTTCCTAGTGTCCCTCTGTCGACCCTTAGCTTTACTGTTTCCTAGTGTCCCTCTGTCGACCCTTAGCTTTACTGTTTCCTAGTGTCTGTCTGTCGACCCTTAGCTTTACTGTTTCCTAGTGTCCCTCTGTCGACCCTTAGCTTTACTGTTTCCTAGTGTCCCTCTGTCGACCCTTAGCTTTACTGTTTCCTAGTGTCTGTCTGTCGACCCTTAGCTTTACTGTTTCCTAGTGTCCCTCTGTCGACCCTTAGCTTTACTGTTTCCTAGTGTCTGTCTGTCGACCCTTAGCTTTACTGTTTCCTAGTGTCCCTCTGTCGACCCTTAGCTTTACTGTTTCCTAGTGTCTCTCTGTCGACCCTTAGCTTTACTGTTTCCTAGTGTCTCTCTGTCGACCCTTAGCTTTACTGTTTCCTAGTGTCCCTCTGTCGACCCTTAGCTTTACTGTTTCCTAGTGTCTGTCTGTCGACCCTTAGCTTTACTGTTTCCTAGTGTCTGTCTGTCGACCCTTAGCTTTACTGTTTCCTAGTGTCTCTCTGTCGACCCTTAGCTTTACTGTTTCCTAGTGTCTGTCTGTCGACCCTTAGCTTTACTGTTTCCTAGTGTCCCTCTGTCGACCCTTAGCTTTACTGTTTCCTAGTGTCCCTCTGTCGACCCTTAGCTTTACTGTTTCCTAGTGTCTGTCTGTCGACCCTTAGCTTTACTGTTTCCTAGTGTCTCTCTGTCGACCCTTAGCTTTACTGTTTCCTAGTGTCTGTCTGTCGACCCTTAGCTTTACTGTTTCCTAGTGTCCCTCTGTCGACCCTTAGCTTTACTGTTTCCTAGTGTCTGTCTGTCGACCCTTAGCTTTACTGTTTCCTAGTGTCTGTCTGTCGACCCTTAGCTTTACTGTTTCCTAGTGTCTGTCTGTCGACCCTTAGCTTTACTGTTTCCTAGTGTCTGTCTGTCGACCCTTAGCTTTACTGTTTCCTAGTGTCTCTCTGTCGACCCTTAGCTTTACTCTTTCCTAGTGTCTGTCTGTCGACCCTTAGCTTTACTGTTTCCTAGTGTCTGTCTGTCGACCCTTAGCTTTACTGTTTCCTAGTGTCCCTCTGTCGACCCTTAGCTTTACTGTTTCCTAGTGTCTGTCTGTCGACCCTTAGCTTTACTGTTTCCTAGTGTCTGTCTGTCGACCCTTAGCTTTACTGTTTCCTAGTGTCTGTCTGTCGACCCTTAGCTTTACTGTTTCCTAGTGTCTGTCTTCGACCCTTAGCTTTACTGTTTCCTAGTGTCTCTCTGTCGACCCTTAGCTTTACTCTTTCCTAGTGTCTCTCTGTCGACCCTTAGCTTTACTGTTTCCTCATGGTATATTTCTCTTCTCCAGTTTTCCCTTTTCCTGTTACAGGACACTGTTTTCAAGCAGCCAATTTTCTTTTAACAGTTTCTCCATTCATAGGGTCGAAAAAACCTTTCTTATCAGGTGAACAGTTCAGTACAGCAGCTTACAGTCAACACATGCATATAACAACAATTTAGCAGGCGAAACTGTATCTGTTGCTTAGATGTGTGTCCACGTGTTACTGCATTTGTTGCTTAGATGTGCGTCCACGTGTTACTGTATCTGTTGCTTAGATGTGTGTCCACGTGTTACTTTATCTGTTGCTTAATGTGTGTTCACGTGTTACTGTACTGTTGCTTAGATGTGTGTCCACGTGTTACTGTACCTGTTGCTTAGATGTGCGTCCACGTGTTACTGTATCTGTTGCTTAGATGTGTGTCCACGTGTTACTTATCTGTTGCTTAGATGTGTGTCCACGTGTTACTTTATCTGTTGCTTAGATGTGTGTCCACGTGTTACTTTATCTGTTGCTTAGATGTGTGTCCACGTGTTACTTTATCTGTTGCTTAGATGTGTGTCCACGTGTTACTTTATCTGTTGCTTAGATGTGTGTCCACGTGTTACTGTATCTGTTGCTTAGATGTGTGTCCACGTGTTACTTTATCTGTTGCTTAGATGTGTGTCCACGTGTTACTGTATCTGTTGCTTAGATGTGTGTCCACGTGTTACTGTACCTGTTGCTTAGATGTGCGTCCACGTGTTACTTTATCTGTTGCTTAGATGTGTGTCCACGTGTTACTTTATCTGTTGCTTAGATGTGTGTCCACGTGTTACTTTATCTGTTGCTTAGATGTGTGTCCACGTGTTACTTTATCTGTTGCTTAGATGTGTGTCCACGTGTTACTTATCTGTTGCTTAGATGTGTGTCCATGTGTTACTGTACCTGTTGCTTAGATGTGCGTCCACGTGTTACTTTATCTGTTGCTTAGATGTGTGTCCACGTGTTACTTTATCTGTTGCTTAGATGTGTGTCCACGTGTTACTGTACCTGTTGCTTAGATGTGCGTCCACGTGTTACTGTATCTGTTGCTTAGATGTGTGTCCACGTGTTACTTATCTGTTGCTTAGATGTGTGTCCACGTGTTACTTTATCTGTTGCTTAGATGTGTGTCCACGTGTTACTGTACCTGTTGCTTAGATGTGCGTCCACGTGTTACTTTATCTGTTGCTTAGATGTGTGTCCACGTGTTACTGTATCTGTTGCTTAGATGTGTGTCCACGTGTTACTTTATCTGTTGCTTAGATGTGTGTCCACGTGTTACTTTATCTGTTGCTTAGATGTGTGTCCACGTGTTACTTTATCTGTTGCTTAGATGTGTGTCCACGTGTTACTGTACCTGTTGCTTAGATGTGTGTCCACGTGTTACTTTATCTGTTGCTTAGATGTGTGTCCACGTGTTACTTTATCTGTTGCTTAGATGTGTGTCCACGTGTTACTTTATCTGTTGCTTAGATGTGTGTCCACGTGTTACTGTACCTGTTGCTTAGATGTGCGTCCACGTGTTACTTTATCTGTTGCTTAGATGTGTGTCCACGTGTTACTTTATCTGTTGCTTAGATGTGTGTCCACGTGTTACTTTATCTGTTGCTTAGATGTGTGTCCACGTGTTACTTTATCTGTTGCTTAGATGTGTGTCCACGTGTTACTTTATCTGTTGCTTAGATGTGTGTCCACGTGTTACTTTATCTGTTGCTTAGATGTGTGTCCACGTGTTACTTTATCTGTTGCTTAGATGTGTGTCCACGTGTTACTTTATCTGTTGCTTAGATGTGTGTCCACGTGTTACTGTATCTGTTGCTTAGATGTGTGTCCACGTGTTACTTTATCTGTTGCTTAGATGTGTGTCCACGTGTTACTGTACCTGTTGCTTAGATGTGCGTCCACGTGTTACTGTATCTGTTGCTTAGATGTGTGTCCACGTGTTACTGTACCTGTTGCTTAGATGTGTGTCCACGTGTTACTTTATCTGTTGCTTAGATGTGTGTCCACGTGTTACTGTACCTGTTGCTTAGATGTGCGTCCACGTGTTACTGTATCTGTTGCTTAGATGTGTGTCCACGTGTTACTTTATCTGTTGCTTAGATGTGTGTCCACGTGTTACTGTACCTGTTGCTTAGATGCGTGTCCACGTGTTACTTTATCTGTTGCTTAGATGTGTGTCCACGTGTTACTTTATCTGTTGCTTAGATGTGTGTCCACGTGTTACTGTATCTGTTGCTTAGATGTGTGTCCACGTGTTACTGTATCTGTTGCTTAGATGTGTGTCCACGTGTTACTGTATCTGTTGCTTAGATGTGTGTCCACGTGTTACTGTATCTGTTGCTTAGATGTGTGTCCACGTGTTACTGTATCTGTTGCTTAGATGTGTGTCCACGTGTCACTTTATCTGTTGCTTAGATGTGTGTCCACGTGTTACTGTATCTGTTGCTTAGATGTGTGTCCACGTGTTACTTTATCTGTTGCTTAGATGTGTGTCCACGTGTTACTGTACCTGTTGCTTAGATGTGCGTCCACGTGTTACTGTATCTGTTGCTTAGATATGTGTCCACGTGTTACTGTACCTGTTGCTTAGATGTGCGTCCACGTGTTACTGTATCTGTTGCTTAGATGTGTGTCCACGTGTTACTGTACCTGTTGCTTAGATGTGCGTCCACGTGTTACTGTATCTGTTGCTTAGATGTGTGTCCACGTGTTAATCTGTTGCTTAGATGTGTGTCCACGTGTTACTGTACCTGTTGCTTAGATGCGTGTCCACGTGTTACTTTATCTGTTGCTTAGATGTGTGTCCACGTGTTACTTTATCTGTTGCTTAGATGTGTGTCCACGTGTTACTGTATCTGTTGCTTAGATGTGTGTCCACGTGTTACTGTATCTGTTGCTTAGATGTGTGTCCACGTGTTACTGTATCTGTTGCTTAGATGTGTGTCCACGTGTTACTGTATCTGTTGCTTAGATGTGTGTCCACGTGTTACTGTATCTGTTGCTTAGATGTGTGTCCACGTGTTACTGTATCTGTTGCTTCAGATGTGTGTCCACGTGTTACTGTATCTGTTGCTTAGATGTGTGTCCACGTGTTACTGTATCTGTTGCTTAGATGTGTGTCCACGTGTTACTGTATCTGTTGCTTAGATGTGTGTCCACGTGTTACTGTATCTGTTGCTTAGATGTGTGTCCACGTGTTACTGTACCTGTTGCTTAGATGTGCGTCCACGTGTTACTGTATCTGTTGCTTGGATGCGTGTCCACGTGTTACTTTATCTGTTGCTTAGATGTGTGTCCACGTGTTACTGTATCTGTTGCTTAGATGTGTGTCCACGTGTTACTGTATCTGTTGCTTAGATGTGTGTCCACGTGTTACTTTATCTGTTGCTTAGATGTGTGTCCACGTGTTACTGTATCTGTTGCTTAGATGTGTGTCCACGTGTTACTTTATCTGTTGCTTAGATGTGTGTCCACGTGTTACTGTATCTGTTGCTTAGATGTGTGTCCACGTGTTACTTTATCTGTTGCTTAGATGTGTGTCCACGTGTTACTGTATCTGTTGCTTAGATGTGTGTCCACGTGTTACTTTATCTGTTGCTTAGATGTGCGTCCACGTGTTACTGTATCTGTTGCTTGGATGCGTGTCCACGTGTTACTTTATCTGTTGCTTAGATGTGTGTCCACGTGTTACTGTATCTGTTGCTTAGATTGTGTCCACGTGTTACTGTATCTGTTGCTTAGATGTGTGTCCACGTGTTACTGTATCTGTTGCTTAGATGTGTGTCCACGTGTTACTGTATCTGTTGCTTAGATGTGTGTCCACGTGTTACTTGTATCTGTTGCTTAGATGTGTGTCCACGTGTTACTTTTATCTGTTGCTTAGATGTGTGTCCACGTGTTACTTTATCTGTTGCTTAGATGTGTGTCCACGTGTTACTGTATCTGTTGCTTAGATGTGTGTCCACGTGTTACTTGTATCTGTTGCTTAGATGTGTGTCCACGTGTTACTGTATCTGTTGCTTAGATGTGTGTCCACGTGTTACTGTATCTGTTGCTTAGATGTGTGTCCACGTGTTACTGTATCTGTTGCTTAGATGTGTGTCCACGTGTTATTGTATCTGTTGCTTAGATTGTGTCCACGTGTTACTGTATCTGTTGCTTAGATGTGTGTCCACGTGTTACTGTATCTGTTGCTTAGATGTGTGTCCACGTGTTATTGTATCTGTTGCTTAGATGTGTGTCCACGTGTTATTGTATCTGATGCTTAGATGTGTGTCCACGTGTTACTGTATCTGTTGCTTAGATGTGTGTCCACGTGTTACAGCCAGCTTACAAACAGAATATTTAACAGCACAAACACACTTGCTATAAAACTGGACTCATTAGTTTTGAGGCCGGCTAAACCTGTATTTTATCTCGATTTACCTAGCAGTCACTTGTTAAAAACAAGATGTCTTCATTAAGGCCACGTTAAGAACCAAAGACTGGATTTTAAATTTTAAATGGCTTATTCTGTAACACAGTGTACACGTTTTAACAAGGCGTTCTATACTGTCAAAATGTCTTGCCATTTTGTGGTACACACATCAGTGTGATTTAATTCACTTCCACAACACAAGTACGACGTCCCTGTGCAGATTTTCACGAAACTCACAAATGCTCAACAGCATTACCTGCTGATCGCTTAAGTCGATTTCCACGAAGAGGCCAATAAATGTGGAGCGTACGGACGGCAATTCATTTACCGCATTCAGTAAAATTCTGCTTTCACCGTGCAGATTTGCACTTAGCTGCTCAGTCACATTAAGTGGAGAAAGCTTGTACCGAGTTTTAGACAAATCGTGCAAGAAGTGCGGGAATTATGGGCAGACATTTCCGCAGGCCGTTAAGTGAAGCACAACTGCCACATCCGATTTTCACGAAAGTCGCACTCACTCGACGAGGTTTCGTAAAGAATTTCTGCAACGAATATCATGAAAATCCGACAGAAGGTTTATGAGATAATGCTAGGTGACACACAGACGGAAGGACGGACGTTGTTTCAAACCAAGGCCTTTCTTTCACTTCGCAAAGAACGCCTTAAACGCGCAGTACATGACTTTGCACATCCTGTGTACAAATTACGACAGTGTGAACACGTGTTAACAGGACGTGCAAACAAACAGAAGGACTTAGCAGTGTGTTCTGCCAACCAGCGCTCGGCGTACACTGAGCTACGCATTTCAACTGCATCAGCAAGTACAGACACATTTGCACGGAACATTGTTACCTCAAGGTGCTGTAAAGTTAATACAGCCTCAGAGGCTTTCAAAGGTCTGCACAGCACCTACATGTACACCAAAATAACAATGTCTACTGACAGCCCTTCCTATCTAGAGGCATCACTGTCAGTACAAGTTGCTTATAACTACAAACATCATACAACAGTGTAACGGTTCTGTGATAATACCAAATGGACCGGTGAACAGTGAAGTGAACTTATCAATGTACCGTGATGATGGCAGAGTTACGGCCGAAACATGTGTAGGGTAAATTGAACAGATATACGAAAATAAAAAGTGTATTTGTTGGTTAAAAAACTGAAAGTTAATCACCACAAATAATTAACTTGTCATTTCCTTCAACTGGCATCAGAGTATCAGGGTGTCAGTAATCTAATTCACAGTATCATTAGTATAGTTCACAATGTCAGTAGCCTAGGTCAGTGTCAGTAGTCTAGTTCACAATTCCAGTAGCCTAGGTCAGTGTCAGTAGTCTAGTTCACAATTCCAGTAGCCTAGGTCAGTGTCAGTAGTCTAGTTCACAATTCCAGTAGCCTAGGTCAGTGTCAGTAGTCTAGTTCACAATTTCAGTAGTCTAGATCAGTTTCAGTAGTCTAGTTCACAGTTTCGGTAGCCTAGTCCACAATGTCAGTAGTCTAGATCAGTGTCAATAGTCTAGTCCACAATGTCAGTAGTCTAGAGTGTCAGTAGTCTAGTCCACAGTATCAGTAGTCTAGTTCAGTGTCGGTAATTCAGGTCAACATTAAACACAAAGACATATTATTTTCTTTCAGTCGTATTATCTATTTCGCCTGACTTAAATTTCAGTCCATTAGTCCATGACAGAAGACACGTGACCTGACCGATTGTGACAACAGCACGGCATGTGCCGCATCATTCTAAAGTTACTGCCAAAATTTCGAAATTATAACTTTATTTTCTGATGAGCTATATCCGTTACAGGCACACAGACAGAAAGACAGCTTTCATTGTGCTATACAGCGTGTCCTACAAGCCACCGACAATAAAACACGGGAAACAAAAGTGATTTATATTATAGAAAGAAGTTTAATGGACTTTAAGATCGAGACAGTTGAACGCAAGACTTACACTTCAGCTCAGTGCCTTCAGGTGAGCACCTTCCTTTATCCAGCAGGCAATTTATGTAGTTGTTCAACAGTCTGTTGCTTGCAAGGATGTCATCAATGTTGACGGAGTCGAATTTCGTGGTGTACTTATCATCCCTGCGGATCCTGGCTGCCTCAGTCAGGGACAGGGCCGACACTAGTACGAAGACCACGATCACGGACAGTCTCATCATGCCAGTCGACAGAACACAAGACAGATCCTGCTCGCAGTCTAACATTTATACTAAGCAAATTTGCAGTTGACTGCAGCTTAGGTGCGAATTCCTAAATTGGGAAGGCACACATCGGATTTGCTAAATATCTCCCCCACCACTAAACTTACCTTCTGTCAATACGTCAGTGACATATATTTACAATTGAATATTGCGGAAAAGTTCTTAGCACACTGGATTTGTGTCCAGCAGTGTACTTTGCTTACTCTGACAACAGAACATTCGTCATTCCCTCAAGCCAAATACTTGAATAAAATTTTTTAGACAAGACCTCTACCGCTTAATTTCAGTTGCCTCACACTTTAAATTTGTATTAATTTTCCAACTTCCTATTTGCGAAAAGCATTCAGTTACGATTTCGATTTGAAATAAAAAATATAAACTTGCCACAGGCATTGTGCAAGCAATTATGACGAAATTTGACATTTAACACCTATTTCTTTGGTTCAAACCTCCAAAGCCCAGTGGTTACTATATGTACCACCACTTTTAACATTCAACAATTCTACGTTCTGCCCACACAGTGTATTTATGTGTTTTGTGTGGATCTCAGAACAAACAGCGATTATTTCACTGTACAACATTAACTAACTGGTTTGTATAACTGAGACGGAGCGTGTTTACTGCGCGGTACGGACTGTATTTATGTGTTTTGTGTGGATCTCAGAACAAACAGCGATTATTTCACTGTACAACATTAACTAACTGGTTTGTATAACTGAGACGGAGCGTGTTTACTGCGCGGTACGGACTGTATTTATGTGTTTTGTGTGGATCTCAGAACAAACAGCGATTATTTCACTGTACAACATTAACTGACTGGTTTGTATAACTGAGACGGAGTGTGTTTACTGCGCGGTACGGACTGTATTTATGTGTTTTGTGTGGATCTCAGAACAAACAGCGATTATTTCACTGTACAACATTAACTGACTGGTTTGTATAACTGAGACGGAGTGTGTTTACTGCGCGGTACGGTCTGTATCTTTAAAGCCCAGTGGTTACTATATGTACCAAAATGTTTAACATACACAAATTCTACGTTCTGCCCACACAGTGTATTTATGTGTTTTGTGTGGATCTCAGAACAAACAGCGATTATTTCACTGTACAGCAGTGTACAGTGCACTGTACCGCGCAGTAAACACACTCCGTCTCAGTTATACAAACCAGTCAGTTAATGTTGTACAGTGAAATAATCGCTGTTTGTTCTGAGATCCACACAAAACACATAAATACAGTCCGTACCGCGCAGTAAACACACTCCGTCTCAGTTATACAAACCAGTCAGTTAATGTTGTACAGTGAAATAATCGCTGTTTGTTCTGAGATCCACACAAAACACATAAATACAGTCCGTACCGCGCAGTAAACACACTCCGTCTCAGTTATACAAACCAGTCAGTTAATGTTGTACAGTGAAATAATCGCTGTTTGTTCTGAGATCCACACAAAACACATAAATACAGTCCGTACCGCGCAGTAAACACACTCCGTCTCAGTTATACAAACCAGTCAGTTAATGTTGTACAGTGAAATAATCGCTGTTTGTTCTGAGATCCACACAAAACACATAAATACAGTTCGTACCGCGCAGTAAACACACTCCGTCTCAGTTATACAAACCAGTCAGTTAATGTTGTACAGTGAAATAATCGCTGTTTGTTATGAGATCCACACAAAACACATAAATACAGTTCGTACCGCGCAGTAAACACACTCCGTCTCAGTTATACAAACCAGTCAGTTAAAGTTGTACAGTGAAATAATCGCTGTTTGTTATGAGATCCACACAAAACACATAAATACAGTCCGTACCGCGCAGTAAACACACTCCGTCTCAGTTATACAAACCAGTCAGTTAATGTTGTACAGTGAAATAATCGCTGTTTGTTCTGAGATCCACACAAAACACATAAATACAGTCCGTACCGCGCAGTAAACACACTCCGTCTCAGTTATACAAACCAGTCAGTTAATGTTGTACAGTGAAATAATCGCTGTTTGTTCTGAGATCCACACAAAACACATAAATACAGTCCGTACCGCGCAGTAAACACACTCCGTCTCAGTTATACAAACCAGTCAGTTAATGCTGTACAGTGAAATAATCGCTGTTTGTTCTGAGATCCACACAAAACACATAAATACACTGTGTGGGCAGAACGTAGAATTTGTGAATGTTAAACGTGGTGGTACATATAGTAACCACTGGGCTTTAGATTTTTGATTATTCAGTGTTACCTAATTTAGCTTAGTGTATGGCACAGCATCGTTAATTGAAACAAGACAAAGTAAGCCTTCGGTACGCTTTGTTCTTTTCTATCTTCGCCTTCAGTATAATTATTTACATCAAGATGCTAACACATTTGACGTACTTCAGGCTCCAATGACAGCCACATGACAGGCTATAAAACGTTTCGAGGATATAATTGGCAAAGTAATGATTTGAATCTCATGGAAGATAGCAATATTCTTGAAAGGGCGAAATAACCAGAGTTTTCCAAGGACATGTATGACGTCATGTAATTTACATAATACGAAACGTGAAAGACAACATGAGATGTCGTTATGTGCTTCTGAGAAACTTCGTCCTTCAAGTTTATGGACTCTGCCTACATATCGCTGTATACATACCGAACAATTCGACACGTACTGACATTATGCGACACAATGACAGTACCAAATATCCTATACGAGTGTGAGAAATGAAATTAAACAAACTGGAAAGAAAGCAGAACTGAGAGAGGAAATATTAATAAATTCTCAAAGTCAATCAACATAACTATCTACAAATTCCAAAATGTTCTTACGACGGTACGTAACACTGAGAACTAATTGGTTTCTGGACTTTGTGCATCGTCCGGAAATCTAAAATCACGACGTTTCGGAAGCTGGATGTGTTTCCGTCCTCAGGTGAAGGCAGAGGGAGACAACTACTGTGTTGGGTCCCTTAGATAGAGCTAACCTCAATCACTGAGTCCAGTGATTGAGATTAGCTCATCTAAGGGATCCAAGCGAGTTGTCCAGTAATCACTGGACTCAGTGATTGAGATTAGCTAATCTAAGGGATCCAAACGAGTTGTTCAGTAATCACTGGACTCAGTGATTGAGATTAGCTAATCTAAGGGATCCAAACGAGTTGTTCAGTAATCACTGGACTCAGTGATTGAGATTAGCTAATCTAAGGGATCCAAACGAGTTGTTCAGTAATCACTGGACTCAGTGATTGAGATTAGCTAATCTAAAGGATCCAAACGAGTTGTTCAGTAATCACTGGACTCAGTGATTGAGATTAGCTAATCTAAGGGATCCAAACGAGTTGTTCAGTAATCACTGGACTCAGTGATTGAGATTAGCTAATCTAAGGGATCCAAACGAGTTGTTCAGTAATCACTGGACTCAGTGATTGAGATTAGCTAATCTAAGGGATCCAAACGAGTTGTTCAGTAATCACTGGACTCAGTGATTGAGATTAGCTAATCTAAGGGATCCAAACAAGTTGTTCAGTAATCACTGGACTCAGTGATTGAGATTAGCTAATCTAAGGGATACAAACGAGTTGTTCAGTAATCACTGGACTCTGTGATTGAGATTAGCTAATCTAAGGGATCCAAACGAGTTGTTCAGTAATCACTGGACTCAGTGATTGAGATTAGCTAATCTAAGGGATCCAAACGAGTTGTTCAGTAATCACTGGACTCTGTGATTGAGATTAGCTAATCTAAGGGATCCAAACGAGTTGTTCAGTAATCACTGGACTCTGTGATTGAGATTAGCTAATCTAAGGGATCCAAACGAGTTGTCCAGTAATCACTGGACTCAGTGATTGAGATTAGCTAATCTAAGGGATCCAAACGAGTTGTTCAGTAATCACTGGACTCAGTGATTGAGATTAGCTAATCTAAGGGATACAAACGAGTTGTTCAGTAATCACTGGACTCAGTGATTGAGATTAGCTAATATAAGGGATCCAAACGAGTTGTTCAGTAATCACTGGACTCAGTGATTGAGATTAGCTAATATAAGGGATCCAAACGAGTTGTTCAGTAATCACTGGACTCAGTGATTGAGATTAGCTAATATAAGGGATCCAAACGAGTTGTTCAGTAATCACTGGACTCAGTGATTGAGATTAGCTAATCTAAGGGATCCAAACGAGTTGTTCAGTAATCACTGGACTCAGTGATTGAGATTAGCTAATCTAAGGGATCCAAACGAGTTGTTCAGTAATCACTGGACTCAGTGATTGAGATTAGCTAATCTAAGGGATCCAAACGAGTTGTTCAGTAATCACTGGACTCAGTGATTGAGATTAGCTAATCTAAGGGATCCAAACGAGTTGTCCAGTGATCACTGGACTCAGTTATTGAGGTTAGCTCATGTAAGGGATCCAACACAGTGTCTCCCTCCTCCTTCACCTGAGGACGGAAGCAGATCCAGCTTCCAAAGATTTTCGGACGATGGACATGGTTCAGAAACCTATTAGTTCTTAAGGTAAGATGCAATTGTTACCCTCATTGAAGCACATATATTGCAAACCGTAAAGTAACGAAGAAGTAGGAAAGATAAATAGAGAGATTTAAATGAAATTAAGGTAGATCCTAGATGCAAGTGAACAGACATCTGTTGCAATGACGGACACACAGCACAGTCTGAATACACTGCGACCGGCAGGAGCCTACGAGAAGCGGCACGAAAGTAACATCTCTTATTTTTTCAGAAACTGTAATTAAAACTGTAATGAAATTTACATAATACATGGGTATATCTTTTATAAATTTCAGATCATTTCCATAAAGTCTCTTTAATTAGCAGCACACGTTTTCCAACTTTGCGTGAGACACGGTGTGCTGGTCGCATAAAACTCTTTCCTGAAGCGTATCTTTACGACGTGAACACGTGATCATACTCAGACGACATCTCCCCGTCTGTCTGTCTGTCTCATTGTGACCTACTTAACAGCGACTAAGCAGTTTGTCGGATCTTCATGAAAATCAGTACAGAAATTCTTCACAAAAGTTTTCCACCAAGTTTTAATTTCTGGCAAATATCAACTCAGTGACAGACCGAGTTTTCTTCAAGGTGTCAATGAACGTCACTCCTTGAGCGAGATGAGTAAAATGCGGCACGGGAAAGGTTTGCGTTTCGTGAAATTCGATGAAGTGAAATCCATTCTTTTCTTAACGGGATAAATAAATATCTGCCGTGTTGTCTACAGTTTTCTTCAGGTTTGGATAAAATTCTGATCAGTATATGTGCAAAAAGCCGATCCCAGTGGCCGCGCGGTCTAAAGGCGTGCGTCTACGGCCGTTCGCTTGCTGGGATTGCGGGTTCGAATCCCGCAGTGGACATGGATGTCTATTGTGCTTGTTGTGTGTCGTCAGGTAGAGGTCTCTGCGTCGGGCTGATCACTCGTCCAGAGGAGTCCTACCGACTGTGGTGTATCTGAGTGTGATCGTGAAGCCTCGATAATGAGGGGGCCGTGGCCCACTAGGGGGCTGTCGAGCCACTGGAAAAATAATATATATGTCGAAAGAAACTTATTGATTGATAACGTGTTTCGTGCAAATCGGCGCACGGCAGGCTGCAATCTGCTAACCGAAGTACACAGCGCTACAGTCACGGTGCACATTTCGACAGGCAAGACATGTTGTGCGTGCTACATGTGTGAGTTTGTTTAATGCGGCAATTAAGTACGACTTGGCCGACATTGCATGACGGCCGATTAAGTGGCCTTCAAACGACAGTTAGCGCTCACAGCCCGCACGGAGGACGGCGACGTGACCTCACGGCGGCCTCATATCATCCAGTGAAATGACGCTGTTCACAGCACGTCGATGCAACTCGATTCAACGATGTCCTTCTTGAGTAGCCCGTAGTTCCTCAGCTATCTGAGAAATTCCCCGCATTTTGTGGGACCCAAAAGTTCATTATCGTGTTGATAAGAATTGTCCGTATCCTAAGCCAGATAAATCCACTCCACGCCTTCCTATTTTATTTTTAATACATTTTAATATTATCCTTCCATCTACATCTAGGTTTCCAGGTGGTTTCCGTAAGCCTCATAGTGTCATACGGCAATAATGTTGTGTCTAACAGAGCAAACCCATTTTAATTGTTACGATGTGTAGGGGGATCAGCCCACTAAAATACAGCTTATTGCTTATTTCTGTATAGTGGTAAGCTATAAATAGCTACTGAAGACTTACGTTCCTAAGAAAGCTGCTAATTAAGAGGCATCCACTTTGCGCCTTGATCCAATAATCTAATAGCGATAAACTCGGGCAGGAATAGGGAAAAGTGACATGACGTTTCGTGTGGCAGAGCACCGCCAGTTATAAGACTCCGTCTGAAATATGATGACAATATTAACTTGCTAAGACTTAGTTATAGATGGAAGATTAATATTAAAGGCCGTGCGAAGGCTAAGGCGGTTAGTCACCGATCTCTCACCGCGGAGCCCCGGGTTCGATCCCGGATCAGTCCATGTGGGATTTGTGGTGGACAAAGTGGCACTGGGACAGGTTTTTCCTCCCGAGTACTTCGGTTTTCCCCTGTCAATTTCATTCCACCGGTGCTACATTACACGGAAAAACGAAAAAAAAATAATCATCTTCATCACAGGGTTGCACAATAAGCCTTAAGGCTGCGTAGTATCTGCTGCGGGGCCCTTCACTAAAAAAATATTAATCTTATACTCGTCTCAATATACACAGTAGGATGTGTGTGTGATCTGGATTAAACTGGCTCCGATAAGGTTTATTAGCAGTATCTATAAAGACGGGCATTTCATGCCATGACTGAGGAGAGCACACGTGCGGTTTGAGGTGGACAGAGTGGCACTGTGGTAAGTTTCTGTACCAGCACTCCAGTCTTCCCCCGTCAGTATTGTTCCGTCAATGCCACATACTCGTTTATCTACCACCGGCTCTACATTAATTTAGCAACTGACAGCGTCTTTAAAAAACACATTAACTGGTGGCTGAACATTAATTGCTGGAGCGACTATCAGCTTCTCATGAATATCTCCGCCTTCTAAAGAGTTTTCATTAGCCTATGTATTTTCACGAACAGTCATATAATTTGTCTTCCTTAATCGTTCAGTAGGCTTGGTCTGTCACACTGAGGGAGGAACATAGGCTGAGGGTGTTCGAGAATAGGGTGCTGAGGGGGATATTTGGGTCTAAGAGGGACGGGGTAACAGGGGAGTGGAGAAGACTACATAACGAGGAACTTAATGATCTGTACTGATCACCAAATATTATTGGGGTGATCAAATCAAGAAGAATGAGATGGGCGGGGCATGTAGCATGTATGGGAGACAGGAGAGGTGCATAAAAGGTTTTGGTGTGGAGACCTTAGGGAAGGAGACCACTTGGAAGACCCAGGCGTAGATGGGAGGATAATATTAAAATGGATCTTCATGAAGTGGGATGGGAGCATGGACTGTATTTGGCTGACTGAGGATAGGGACAGGTGGCGGGCTTTGTGAATGCGGTAATGAACAACCGGTTCCCATGAAATGCGGGGAATTACTTGGCCAACTGAGGACCTGTTCGCTTCTCAGGAAGGACTCTGTTCCATGGAGTTAGTTAACTGTCCACTTTGTCACCTGCTCCCTGTGACTACGTTGTAAGTTCTGTCTTCAGAAAAATTGTACGCCTAAAGGGCTTTCAGGACAATTTTTTGTGTGAAGGGACCCGCAGCAGATGCTACGGACACACCGCAGCCTTAAGGCTTATTGTGCAACCCTGTGATGAAGATGATTAATTTCTTCTT
Source organism: Reticulitermes speratus (assembly GCA_021186555.1). Classification (NCBI taxonomy): domain Eukaryota; kingdom Metazoa; phylum Arthropoda; class Insecta; order Blattodea; family Rhinotermitidae; genus Reticulitermes; species Reticulitermes speratus. The sequence continues at coordinate 1,108,569 of JAJKFL010000009.1, read as the reverse complement.
TTTTCCGTGTAATAGAGCACCGGTGGAATGAAATTGACAGGGAAAACCGAAGTACTCGGGGGAGAAACCTGTACCAGTGCCACTTTGTCCACCACAAATCCCACATGGACTGACCCGGGATCGAACCTGGGCCTCCGCGGTGAGAGGTCGGCGACTTACCGCCTGAGACATGGCACGGCCTTCAGGACAAATTGCTCGTTAGGATAATGAAATGTAGCCATGAGGATGTCCTAAGGATATGTTCTATAGCGTAGCAATGCTTTTCGTGGGCAGGAATGTCTCAAAGGCACCAGGGACCTTGACTGGGGACTTTGTGCAAGTCTCCGCACTTAGCGCTTTGGTTGCGAGGGCAGAAAATGATATTGACAAAGCAAATATGTGTAACAAATAAACACTTATATCTTATACACTCTGATCAAAGTGGTCCAAATGATTCTCACCTGACATTTTTAGCAGCAGCCAACATGATTCGACGAAATAAGCAGGAAACTCAGTTGGCTATCAAACACAGCTGTTTGAGATGGAGGACACACGTACAGAAGACAATTGCAGCTAGGCTATAAAGACGCACGATCGGGCCAAAGCTTAAATTACAGTAGTGACGTCACTATCGAGAAAAGGCTATTAACACTGCATCAATAAATCGCGAAATTCTTGATTTTGTATGAAGCTCAATCAAACAGTTTGAACAGTGGCTGCAGTCATATAAACACGTTTCTTAGCAAACATGTCCAGGACTTTTCACTCCCTGTACTGTACGAACACTGTGCACCAAAGGAATTGCTACTCTGTAGCAAACACATCGCTACTTTGTAACTAACAAATCGCCATAATCATCGTCACGTGACTTCCGTATAACAAACTTCATCCAAAATATTTAATAGTCAGATTTGCCAAGCAATGACGTAACTTCCTTTACTTTACCATATACAGTCACGACCTCACGTGACTTGCCGACATTATGACACTGGGTCTACAGGACAGGAGCTTCACGAAAAGCGGCTGACAGTTACTGAACTTACATGACATTTCTGTCGTCTACGGAACTCAGAATTTCACAGATATTTCCGGGGAGTGAAAATAACTAACTACATGGCGCAGAGTCTTCCTTGAGAATGAAGATAACCATTTCCATCCTTCTAATACCGAAGTTTAGAATGCGTGGATATATACTTCCACTGAACCATACACCTCTAAGGCGCGCATCGAGAAGTCTTTGCGTTATGTCATGGAGGTTTTCACGGAGGTGGAGAATGAAACTGTGGTGTTATGATTTTCGATACAGTGGGTGGGAACCAACAAACCGGGGAAGCACAGGGCTTTCACTGTCAGTGTTGAAGTGGAATTGCGATCTTCAACATGGAGGCAACGTTGTAGTCCAAAACCGAAACACATAATTACATAACCGAGGAAACCCCAGTTAAATATTGTAGAGATGGGTTGGTAATTTGAAAGCACAGGCAGTAAATTCATTTTAAGTTCGTGATTATTCAAAAATTCTATTGTCTGACTCAGTGACCGTGACGTCATGGTCATAATCATAACTGAATATTCTCAGCAGTTTGCACGATTTATTTCCTTGAACACAATACTGCTGCTCAAGACGTAACACAATACTGCTGCTCAAGACGTAACACAATACTGCTGCTCAAGACGTAACACAATACTGCTGCTCAAGACGTAACACAATACTGCTGCTCAAGACGTAACACAATACTGCTGCTCAAGACGTAACACAATACTGCTGCTCAAGACGTAACACAATACTGCTGCTCAAGACGTAACACAATACTGCTGCTCAAGACGTAACACAATACTGCTGCTCAAGACGTAACACAATACTGCTGCTCAAGACGTAACACAATACTGCTGCTCAAGACGTAACACTGGGCACTTTCTGTATAATTTATTCAGCCTTTTGCAGACAAATTTTGGGGGAAACTCATAACTGCTTCCCCTGAGAAGAATCCTTGAGGAAGAACTAATACTTCTTCAGCTTGTCCAGAAATTACCGAAATTTTATGGAGCCAGAAGGTTCATTATTGTGTTTACAACATCCGGCCACTCGTCCTTACTCCGTGTCAGATCAATCCATTTCACGATCCTTCATCCTATATATTTAAGACTCACTTTAATATTATAATCTTATCTACTCATAGGTCTTACAAGTAGTCTCGCCCCTCAGGATTCCCAATCAAAAGTCCTGTATCCATTTAACTTATCCCCCAGACGTGCCACATGTCCCGCCCATCTCATGCTACTGCCTTTGATCACTCAAATGATACTCTGTGAGCAGTACAAATCGTACAACTCGTTATGTAGTCTTCTCCACTCCCCCGTTACCCCGTCCCTCTTAGCCCCAAATATCCCCCTCAGCACCCTATTCTCGAACATCCTCAGCCTATGTTCCTCCCTCAGTGTGACAGACCAAGTTTCAAACCCACCTAACTGAAGAGGTAGAATTTTAATTCTCTGTATTTAATATTTACGTTCTTAGACAGCAAAGAGGAAGCCAAAAATTCTACACCGATTGTTAGTAGACATTCCTTGAATTTAAACAGTGTATATATATATATATATATATATATATATATATATAGGAAGGCCCCGCAGCAAACGCTACGGACGCACCGCAGCCTTAAGGCTTATTGTGCAACACTATGATAAAGATGAAGAGAAAGATGATCAGTTTTTTCACTTTTCCAAGTAATGGAGCAACGGTGGGATGATACTGACAGGGGAAAACCGAAGTACTGGGGGAAAAACCTGTCCCAGTGCCACTTTGTCCACCACAAATCCCACATGGACCGACCGGTCATCGAACCCAGGCCTCCGTGGTGGGAGGCCGGCGACTAAATGACTGAGACATGGCACAGCCTAAACTGCTCTTAATTTCTTCATGCATGCAATTTTGATTTATTAGTGTCAACCCCACATATTTGCAATTTATAATATTTTCAAAGAATTCTTCATCTATCTGTATGTCTTGACTTTGTCCTGCATTCTGTTCACGATGCCTCACCACATGCTTAGTTCTGTCAGCAGTTACTGCTAGACCAGTCTCCATACTGGCGATGCATAAAGCTTCTGCCTGTCTCCGAGTTACTTAAGACTTCACCCAATAAATAGCCACCATCAGCTTACACGTAAACCTGGCTTGCTTAGACCTTCACAATGCATTAAAACGTGTACTTAGTTTCAATTTAACTGCTGAAACACTGTAGACCTACTTAGGACAATCAATACATGGACACTGACCTACTTTATGAAAGGAATTACACATTTCTGTGACACATAAAGCAACGCTGTTTGCCCACCGATTACTGGGCACTCAAACCTTCGTGTAGGCCGTTCTAGACTGCTGCAATGTGACGCCAGGTCCTTGGGCCACAAGTTTCCAACATCGCAGTTACCAAAGGTCATGTCTTCGTATCAAAGAAAACTTGAATCTTTAAGAACACCGATACAAGAACCACTAATCTCACTTTCTTTTGTGTCTTCAAGTGGTATTCAGTACTTTGTACGAACATAATTATTCAGCACACACTTTACACTTTACTCTCAACGTGTTACATTATTCATGTTAAATTGTTACCTAAATACACGACTTTAAAATTATTTCAAAATTATGCAAAATCTGTGGGTCGCCTCCACTCATCACAATTTTGTATACATTTCTCACCTCCATTTTGTTCCAACTTGGTCTGGTCAGATATCCTGGGTCAAATCCCACTGATATTTAAATTTTAATACATTTTTGGGATTTGTGGTGGAAATATTGGCACTGCGACAGGTTTTTCTACCAGTACTTCAGTTTTCCCCTATCAGTATACCGACGCTGTATAATGTTTCTCTCCCAGTACTTCAGTTTTCCCCTGTCAGTATCATTCCACCAATGCTCCATACTCATTCATCCATCTACCACCAACGCTGTATAATGTTTCTCTCCCAGTACTTCAGCTTCCCCTGTCAGTATCATTCCACCAATGCTCCATACTCATTCATACATCTACCACCAACGCTGTATAATGTTTCTCTCCCAGTAATTCAGTTTTCCCCTGTCAGTATCATTCCACCAATGCTCCATACTCATTCATCCATCTACCACCAACGCTGTATAATGTTTCTCTCCCAGTAATTCAGATTTCCCCTGTCAGTATCATTCCACCAATGCTCCATACTCATTCATCCATCTACCACCAACGCTGTATAATGTTTCTCTCCCAGTAATTCAGTTTTCCCCTGTCAGTATCATTCCACCAATGCTCCATACTCATTCATCCATCTACCACCAACGCTGTATAATGTTTCTCTCCCAGTACTTCAGCTTCCCCTGTCAGTATCATTCCACCAATGCTCCATACTCATTCATACATCTACCACCAACGCTGTATAATGTTTCTCTCCCAGTAATTCAGTTTTCCCCTGTCAGTATCATTCCACCAATGCTCCATATTCATTCACCCATCTACCACCAACGCTGTATAATGTTTCTCTCCCAGTACTTCAGTTTTCCCCTGTCACTATCATTCCACCAATGCACCACACTCATTCATACATCTACCACCAACGCTGTATAATGTTTCTCTCCCAGTACTTCAGTTTTCCCCTGTCACTATCATTCCACCAATGCACCATACTCATTCATACATCTACCACCAACGCTGTATAATGTTTCTCTCCCAGTACTTCAGTTTTCCCCTGTCACTATCATTCCACCAATGCACCATACTCATTCATCCATCTACCACCAACGCTGTATAATGTTTTTCTCCCAGTACTTCAGTTTTCCCCTGTCACTATCATTCCACCAATGCACCATACTCATTCATACATCTACCACCAACGCTGTATAATGTTTCTCTCCCAGTAATTCAGTTTTCCCCTGTCAGTATCATTCCACCAATGCTCCATACTCATTCATCCATCTACCACCAACGCTGTATAATGTTTTTCTCCCAGTACTTCAGTTTTCCCCTGTCACTATCATTCCACCAATGCACCATACTCATTCATACATCTACCACCGACGCTGTATAATGTTTCTCTTCCAGTAATTCAGTTTTCCCCTGTCAGTATCATTCCACCAATGCACCATACTCATTCATACATCTACCACCAACGCTGTATAATGTTTCTCTCCCAGTAATTCAGTTTTCCCCTGTCAGTATCATTCCACCAATGCTCCATACTCATTCATTCATCTACCACCGACGCTGTATAATGTTTCTCTCCCAGTACTTCAGTTTCCCCTGTCAGTATCATTCCACCAATGCACCATACTCATTCATTCTTCTACCACCAACGCTGTATAATGTTTTTCTCCCAGTACTTCAGTTTTCCCCTGTCAGTATCATTCCACCAATGCTCCATACTTATTCATTCATCTACCACCGACGCTGTATAATGTTTCTCTCCCAGTACTTCAGTTTCCCCTGTCAGTATCATTCCAACAATGCTCCATACTCATTCATACATCTACCACCAACGCTGTATAATGTTTTTCTCCCAGTACTTCAGTTTTCCCCTGTCAATATCATTCCACCAATGCACCATACTCATTCATTCATCTACCACCAACGCTGTATAATGTTTCTCTCCCAGTACTTCAGTTTTCCCCTGTCAGTATCATTCCACCAATGCTCCATACTCATTCATACATCTACCACCAACGCTGTATAATTTTTTTCTACCAGTACTTCGGTTTTCCCCTGTCAGTATCATTGCACCAGTGAACCATAATTATTTGTCTATTACCGATGCTATGCAGCGTCGTTAAACAGCACGCTTAAAGAAGGTATACGTCTGAGATAGCCAATAGAATTGTAGGTTATGAAACCGTCATCGCATGAGAAGGCGGAATCCATGTGGTGGGATGTGACGTAACAAACAGGCTAGGCTGCTTGTATAATGATAGGTCGCTGCATGGGGCTTCGAAGAACAACCAAAAAATTGACACGAGTTGGAGTTCGTGTGTACAAATTTCTCCAGACCAACAGACGAGTGCACGTAACTTGTTTGCTGTCTGCTGCAGAGTTCGGCGTGTTCAAGGTCATCAGGTCATGGGAGGGTGAAAAAGGAATCATAGCCTGCCTTCAAATATACGAATTTGTTAAATAAATATATTGTCCTTTACTTATAACCTATCATGTAGGCTATGAAAATACCCAAATTATTTAGAGTCCGTACTTTACCTGACAAACTTCGTCCGTCACCGCCGGTGTTCCGTTTCGCGTGTGGACCGTAGGAGGAATGGGTTATGTTAACACGATGAGCGATCGGACAGGAAGTTGCCAATTACACTTGTCAGATAAAATAATGATTATGTAACAGAATAACTGTACAAGAGATATTGTGTATTAATGTTAATATATAAGTCCTGGTGGGAAATATTTGCGGTTATCACAGCGGTGTTGCTGAGGATTCAAGTCTTCTGCGGTGTGACGCTGTGCCTGTGGGTGTGTGGTTCCGACGTTTCGAACGATTGTAATGCATTCATGTTCATGGTTAAGCGGTCAAAGTAGAGTACCTCACCTGAGAGTATCGTCTGAGCAGTTGAACGAGTAAGACGTGTTGTGAGGTTCGCTGTGATCGACGAGCGATAGCGGTTGCGTGGTGCAGTGTTTCAGCCTACCTGCGACAGTCATAGGATTGTCCGCCGGGGCAAATACGTGGAGTTCCATCAGTGCAAGTGAAGTGATTCAGGGAATTCTGCCAACCGAGGGCCGTTTCGACCAGGGCCCGAAACGTAAACGTGGTAGACGACAACAAGGGGGCGAGGCGGGGTCATCATTCGAATCCCCAAATTACTTCGCTGTGTTGTCCGACAGTGCATCAGAAACAGAAACCACTGAATCAGTGCCTACACCTTCCCCACGGAAAAATAGGATTCCGCCCATCGTCCTGTACAGCTACTTGACTCACCATTCTTCCACCATAAACGCCGTTAATGAAAAACTAACATCCCCTGTAGAAGTTAAAACCAAATCCAATAGACTCTTAATGTGTAATAAAACTGAAGAAGACTACAGAGTCCTCCTTCAGGAAATTAAACAGGCGAATATATCCTACCACACTTACCATCTGCAAACAGAGGTGCAGCCGAAAATCGCGCTGAAGGGGATTCCGCCCACAGTGGAAATTGCAGAAATCCAAGAAGAACTGGAACTCAACAAACTCCACGTGGTAAACATCAGACAAATCGTCCGACAAGAGAAGACAACGGGTCAAATACAACACAAATATCCGGTATTTTTTGTCACATTCAGGAATGGCACGGAGCTCCGGGACGTGTATAAACTTACGAAAGTGTGTCACTGTCTCGTCCGTTGGGAAAAGTATAAAAACCCACGACCACTTCAACATTGTTTTAAATGCCAAAAATTTGGTCATTCGTCAACCCACTGTGGTCGGCCGAGCCGATGTGTAAAATGCGACGGGTCCCATTCAACGAAGGACTGCCTAAAACCTAGAGCGGCTCCGCCCAAATGTGTAAATTGCGGAGGGGACCACCCGGCAAATCACGGAGGATGCCCAGTCTACATCAAACACCTAGAAGCGCGGACCCGACGACTTCCTCGCCCTCCGTCTCTGCCTACCAAACCGCCTCCACTCTCATCGCAATTTCCACCTCTCCGTACGCCTCCTGTGTTAAGCAAAGTCACCCCCCTACGTGGGCCCAAATCGCTTCAAAACCGCCCTCTCAACAGGAAAAATTTCCCAATTCCCTCATTGATCGATTCATTAAAATCGATTATCACTACCCTTAATTTACACAAGATTGGGGCGGAAATGCGAACATTGGCAACACGGCTGCAGGCAGCTAGTACCCCGATGGATAAGCTACTCCTTCTAGTGGACACCGCACTGAGCTACCTTGCGCAATCCCCGTAAATAGAAGTATCAGGATTATGCAATGGAATGCAAATTCCATCCTACAGAAAAAAAACGGAATTACTGCATTTCCTCACCGTAAATAAAATTGACGTGGCGGCTATCAGTGAGTCAAAACTCAGTCCTAACCGAAAATTCTCGGCTCCGGGATAAAAAATTTATCGAACAGATAGAAAACAACACGGAGGCGGAGTACAGCTCCTTATAAACCGCAGCATACGTCATGATTATATCATTCTCCCGAGGGCAACCCGACTTGAAACGGTGGCGGTTTCCATCAGACTACCTCAGCAGCGCAGGATCCTACTCGTCTCGAGGTACAACCCGCCAGGAAACACACTCAGTTGCGACGAACTCGACACGGGTTTCTCCTCTCCAGATCCGGCCGTGCCCCTAGGAGATTTCAACAGTAAACACCCAACCTGGCACTGTGAATCCTCCGACAGGAACGGTATAGTCATGCTAGACTATTGCCTAGACCGGTCCATATTAATTAACCACCCGGACCGACCTACATATATTCACCCACGTGAAAGTGCCAGCGTCCTTGACATTGCTCTGACGAGGGGCTGCCAACTGACCTCTCTCAAATCCATCTCAGACTTGTCCTCCGACCATAACCCGGTAGTAAGTAAGTAAGCTACGCGTCCGCCCCCTGTCGACGGCGACACACCCAATCTTGGATTATACACAGGCCAACTGGCCTTTGTACAGTGCGTGGTTAAACCGCCAGCTTGTCTCCCCCCATCATTCGTGATGACAAAGACCTTGATAGAGCGGTTCATTATTTCACTGCGACAATTCGGCAGGCGACGACAGCAGCTATACCGAGGAAGGAAGTCAAACTGCGACATATTCATTTTCCACAGTCCTTCCGTCTGTTACTTAAGTTTCGAAACTCCATTCGCAGGCGGTTCCAAAGGACTCGCCTGCAGGTTTTGGCTATACTCCACTCGACCCTCAACTGGATCATATCCAACCTTCTTAGGGGATACCTCAATGCCAAATTGAAGACGTTCCTGGGGTCTCTCCTTCCTCAGAAAGCACAGTTATGGAAGATTGCTAGGTATTTCAAAACGACGCCTGTGTCAGGGGAAAACTGACAGGGGAATACTGAAGTACTGGGAGAAAATCCTGTCCGAGTGCCACTTTGTCCACCACAAATCTCACATGGACATGCTTTGAACTGAACCCGGGTCACCCAGTTGAGAGACCGACGACTATGTTATGTGTAGTTAGTAAATTAATGCGCCAGGCAGGTATTTAATGAGCGTCTTGTGAGAGAAAATGTTTGTTGGACACACTGACGTGCTTTTCAACAATGCAGAGCAGGAACTGCGTAATACAAGCAAATTTTACGGCTTCTCTTACTTCGTGAAGGAAATTTGACTTACATAAATTTTAATATGAAAATGAGCCTCTCATTTCGTTTCGTAACTTTGATTAGTTTGGGCTACGCATGGGAAGCTTGTTATTGGCTTATTATTTACAAGGACTGCACTAAGACTATTTGGCATACTGCTGCTGCCATTATTTGTGCGTATAAAACAAAGGGTCAGACTGCTTCTGGTAGGAACAGGATGGCAGGTAGCGTTGTGGCCGTGTGTTTGCTGCTGTTGGCAACATCTGCTTTCAAAGGCGGACTTTCTCAGGACGAGCATTATACAACCAGGTCAGACCTCACATCGTGTGGCTGCATGAACACTATACCAAATATTATGTGACCGTTTTGTGTAACAGTTGCGAACTTCACGTCTGGATAGAGACACAGGCGTTCTTTAAGAAGTAAAAAAGTGTATATGGTGACAACTCCAGTTCCTGTCTCCGTCTGTCCGTCTGTAACCTAGTATCAGCGACTAACCTGTCTGTCGGACTTTTAAGTTACTATGTATAGGAGTTATCTTTTCACGAAAATCTGTTGAGTAAACGCGAGTTTCGTGAAAACCGGCTGTGTGAGATTGACACTGTACTTAATGACCTAAATGTATTTGTATCCGTACTAGCCATATTTGCTTATCGCAGTGGCCGCGAGGTCTAAGGCGTCGGTCTACGGCCGCTCGCATGCTGGGATTGTGGGTTCGAATATCGCCGGAGACATGGATGTCTGTCTGTTGTGAGTGTTGTGTGTTGTCAGGTAGAGGTCTCTGCGTCGGGCTGATCACTCGTCCAGAGGAGTCCTATGGTGTGTCTGAGTGTGATCGTGAAGCCTCGATAATGAGGAGACTAAATAAGTGACTAATTCCATGGAAAAATTCGTCCTTGAGATGTTATTAGACACTGAGTCTGTAAACTCAGTGTCTGCGTCTATTTTGTCCTTAAAATTCAGAGCACCGTAAATCAATGATACATTAAAAACAACGGGCTTCTGGAATGTGACGCCGTAGAGTTTGGTAGACAGGTAACGACTTTTGAAAAGAACCTGTAGCATACTATCGCACCGCCGTCAGACACTAGGATAAACAATTTCCATCCTATAAGCGGAAACAACATAGACAACATACACAACTAACACAACATAGACCCACAACATCGCTACATAATATGATAAACATAATAATAACTAATAAATCGTAAGGTTAAAACAAATATGAAACAAATATCTAGCAGCAATCGTAAAAACATCAGCCTTTGTTGTTTCACATCAAGGAGCTCCTTAACTCCCACAAATCACTAATTATTATCAAGGTCATCAAATCAACAAAGCAATACGGGCATAGCATGCAGTGTTTTGAACGATATAACAAATGTACACAAAGTTTTAGTCAGAAAATTTGTAGCGAAGAAACGACATTGAAAATCTAAAAACAGATGAGAAGATAATAATAAAATGAGTCTTACAGCTGTAAGGTATAAAGTACATACTGGGGTCTAGTGGACGGATCATAATATAGCTACAGCTGTAAGGTATAAAGTACATACTGGGGTCTAGTGGACGGAACAGAATATAGCTACAGCTGTAAGGTATAAAGTACATACTGGGGTCTAGTGGACGGAACAGAATATAGCTACAGCTGTAACGTATAAAGTACATACTGGGGTCTAGTGGACGAAACAGAATATAGCTACAGCTGTAAGGTATAAAGTATATACTGGGGTCTAGTGGACGGAACAGAATATAGCTACAGCTGTAAGGTATAAAGTACATACTGGGGTCTAGTGGACGGAACAGAATATAGCTACAGCTGTAAGGTATAAAGTACATACTGGGGCCTAGTGGACGGAACAGAATATAGCTACAGCTGTAAGGTATAAAGTACATACTGGGGTCTAGTGGACGGAACAGAACATAGCTACAGCTGTAAGGTATAAAGTACATACTGGGGCCTAGTGGACGGAAAAAAATATAGCTACAGCTGTAAGGTATAAAGTACATAATGGGGCCTAGTGGACGGAACAGAATATAGCTACAGCTGTAAGGTATAAAGTACATACTGGGGCCTAGTGGACGGAACAGAATATAGCTACAGCTGTAAGGTATAAAGTACATACTGGGGCCTAGTGGACGGAACAGAATATAGCTACAGCTGTAAGGTATAAAGTACATACTGGGGCCTAGTGGACGGAACAGAATATAGCTACAGCTGTAAGGTATAAAGTACATACTGGGGTCTAGTGGACGGAAAAGAATATAGCTACAGCTGTAAGGTATAAAGTACATAATGGGCCTAGTGGACGGAACAGAATATAGCTACAGCTGTAAGGTATAAAGTACATACTGGGGCCTAGAAAACGGAACAGAATATAGCTACAGCTGTAAGGTATAAAGTACATACTGGGGTCTAGTGGACGGAACAGAATATAGCTACAGCTGTAAGGTATAAAGTACATACTGGGGTCTAGTGGACGGAACAGAATATAGCTACAGCTGTAAGGTATAAAGTACATACTGGGGTCTAGTGGACGGAACAGAATATAGCTACAGCTGTAAGGTATAAAGTACATACTGGGGTCTAGTGGACGGAACAGAATATAGCTACAGCTGTAAGGTATAAAGTACATACTGGGGTCTAGTGGACGGAACAGAATATAGCTACAGCTGTAAGGTATAAAGTACATACTGGGGTCTAGTGGACGAAACAGAATATAGCTACAGCTGTAAGGTATAAAGTACATACTGGGGCCTAGTGGACGGAACAGAATATAGCTACAGCTGTAAGGTATAAAGTACATACTGGGGCCTAGTGGACGGAACAGAATATAGCTACAGCTGTAAGATATAAAGTAAATACTGGGGACTAGTGGACGGAACAGAATATAGCTACAGCTGTAAGGTATAAAGTACATACTGGGGTCTAGTGGACGGAACAGAATATAGCTACAGCTGTAAGGTATAAAGTACATACTGGGGCCTAGTGGACGGAACAGAATATAGCTACAGCTGTAAGGTATAAAGTACATACTGGGGTCTAGTGGACGGAACAGAATATAGCTACAGCTGTAAGGTATAAAGTACATACTGGGGTCTAGTGGACGAAACAGAATATAGCTACAGCTGTAAGGTATAAAGTACATACTGGGGTCTAGTGGACGGATCATAATATAGCTACAGCTGTAAGGTATAAAGTACATACTGGGGTCTAGGGACGGATCATAATATAGCTAACAGCTGTAAGGTATAAAGTACATACTGGGGTCTAGTGGACGAAACAGAATATAGCTACAGCTGTAAGGTATAAAGTGCATACTGGGGTCTAGTGGACGGAACAGAATATAGCTACAGCTGTAAGGTATAAAGTACATACTGGGGTCTAGTGGACGAAACAGAATATAGCTACAGCTGTAAGGTATAAAGTACATACTGGGGTCTAGTGGACGAAACAGAATATAGCTACAGCTGTAAGGTATAAAGTGCATACTGGGGTCTAGTGGACGGAACAGAATATAGCTACAGCTGTAAGGTATAAAGTACATACTGGGGTCTAGTGGACGAAACAGAATATAGCTACAGCTGTAAGGTATAAAGTACATACTGGGTCTAGTGGACGGATCATAATATAGCTACAGCTGTAAGGTATAAAGTACATACTGGGGTCTAGTGGACGGATCATAATATAGCTACAGCTGTAAGGTATAAAGTACATACTGGGGTCTAGTGACGAAACAGAATATAGCTACAGCTGTAAGGTATAAAGTACATACTGGGGTCTAGTGGACGGATCATAATATAGCTACAGCTGTAAGGTATAAAGTACATACTGGGGTCTAGTGGACGGATCATAATAAGCTACAGCTGTAAGGTATAAAGTACATACTGGGGTCTAGTGGACGGATCAAATATAGCTACAGCTGTAAGGTATAAAGTACATACTGGGTCTAGTGGACGGAACAGAATATAGCTACAGCTGTAAGGTATAAAGTACATACTGGGGTCTAGTGACGAAACAGAATATAGCTACAGCTGTAAGGTATAAAGTACATACTGGGGTCTAGTGGACGGATCATAATATAGCTACAGCTGTAAGGTATAAAGTACATACTGGGTCTAGTGACGGATCATAATATAGCTACAGCTGTAAGGTATAAAGTACATACTGGGTCTAGTGGACGAACAGAATATAGCTACAGCTGTAAGGTATAAAGTACATACTGGGTCTAGTGGACGGATCATAATATAGCTACAGCTGTAAGGTAAAAGTACATACTGGGGTCTAGTGGACGGATCATAATATAGCTACAGCTGAAGGTATAAAGTACATACTGGGGTCTAGTGGACGGAACAGAATATAGCTACAGCTGTAAGGTATAAAGTACATACTGGGGTCTAGTGGACGGAACAGAATATAGCTACAGCTGTAACGTATAAAGTACATACTGGGGTCTAGTGGACGAAACAGAATATAGCTACAGCTGTAAGGTATAAAGTATATACTGGGGTCTAGTGGACGGAACAGAATATAGCTACAGCTGTAAGGTATAAAGTACATACTGGGTCTAGTGGACGGAACAGAATATAGCTACAGCTGTAAGGTATAAAGTACATACTGGGCCTAGTGGACGGAACAGAATATAGCTACAGCTGTAAGGTATAAAGTACATACTGGGGTCTAGTGGACGGAACAGAACATAGCTACAGCTGTAAGGTATAAAGTACATACTGGGGCCTAGTGGACGGAAAAAAAATAGCTACAGCTGTAAGTATAAAGTACATAATGGGGCTAGTGGACGGAACAGATATAGCTACAGCTGTAAGGTATAAAGTACATACTGGGGCCTAGTGGACGGAACAGAATATAGCTACAGCTGTAAGGTATAAAGTACATACTGGGGCCTAGTGGACGAACAGAATATAGCTACAGCGTAAGGTATAAAGTACATACTGGGCCTAGTGGACGGAACAGAATATAGCTACAGCTGTAAGGTATAAAGTACATACTGGGGTCTAGTGGACGAAAAGAATATAGCTACAGCTGTAAGGTATAAAGTACATAATGGGCCTAGTGGACGGAACAGAATATAGCTACAGAATATAGCTACAGCTGTAAGGTATAAAGTACATTTCTGGGGTCTAGTGGACGGATCATAATATAGCTACAGCTGTAAGGTATATAAGTACATACTGGGGTCTAGTGGACGGATCATAATATAGCTACAGCTGTAAGGTATAAAGTACATACTGGGGCCTAGTGGACGAAACAGAATATAGCTACAGCTGTAAGGTATAAAGTACATACTGGGGCCTAGTGGACGGAACAGAATATAGCTACAGCTGTAAGGTATAAAGTACATACTGGGGCCTAGTGGACGAACAGAATATAGCTACAGCTGTAAGGTATAAAGTACATACTGGGCCTAGTGGACGAAACAGAATATAGCTACAGCTGTAAGGTATAAAGTACATACTGGGGCCTAGTGGACGAAACAGAATATAGCTACAGCTGTAAGGTATAAAGTACATACTGGGGCCTAGTGGACGAAACAGAATATAGCTACAGCTGTAAGGTATAAAGTACATACTGGGGCCTAGTGGACGGAACAGAATATAGCTACAGCTGTAAGGTATAAAGTACATACTGGGGCCTAGTGGACGGAACAGAATATAGCTACAGCTGTAAGGTATAAAGTACATACTGGGGCCTAGTGGACGGAACAGAATATAGCTACAGCTGTAAGGTATAAAGTACATACTGGGGCCTAGTGGACGGAACAGAATATAGCTACAGCTGTAAGGTATAAAGTACATACTGGGGCCTAGTGGACGGAACAGAATATAGCTACAGCTGTAAGGTATAAGTACATACTGGGGCCTAGTGGACGGAACAGAATATAGCTACAGCTGTAAGGTATAAAGTACATACTGGGGCCTAGTGGACGGAACAGAATATAGCTACAGCTGTAAGGTATAAGTACATACTGGGGCCTAGTGGACGGAACAGAATATAGCTACAGCTGTAAGGTATAAAGTACATACTGGGGTCTAGTGGACGGAACAGAATATAGCTACAGCTGTAAGGTATAAAGTACATACTGGGGCCTAGTGGACGGAAACAGAATATAGCTACAGCTGTAAGGTATAAAGTACATACTGGGGCCTAGTGGACGGAACAGAATATAGCTACAGCTGTAAGGTATAAAGTACATACTGGGCCTAGTGGACGGAACAGATATAGCTACAGCTGTAAGGTATAAAGTACATACTGGGGCCTAGTGGACGGAACAGAATATAGCTACAGCTGTAAGGTATAAAGTACATACTGGGGCCTAGTGGACGGAACAGAATATAGCTACAGCTGTAAGGTATAAAGTACATACTGGGGCCTAGTGGACGGAACAGAATATAGCTACAGCTGTAAGGTATAAAGTACATACTGGGCCTAGTGGACGGAACAGAATATAGCTACAGCTGTAAGGTATAAAGTACATACTGGGGTCTAGTGGACGGAACAGAATATAGCTACAGCTGTAAGGTATAAAGTACATACTGGGGCCTAGTGGACGGAACAGAATATAGCTACAGCTGTAAGGTATAAAGTACATACTGGGGTCTAGTGGACGGAACAGAATATAGCTACAGCTGTAAGGTATAAAGTACATACTGGGGTCTAGTGGACGGATCATAATATAGCTACAGCTGTAAGGTATAAAGTACATACTGGGGTCTAGTGGACGGATCATAATATAGCTACAGCTGTAAGGTTAAAGTACATACTGGGGTCTAGTGGACGGATCATAATATAGCTACAGCTGTAAGGTATAAAGTACATACTGGGGTCTAGTGGACGAAACAGAATATAGCTACAGCTGTAAGGTATAAAGTACATACTGGGTCTAGTGGACGAAACAGAATATAGCTACAGCTGTAAGGTATAAAGTACATACTGGGGTCTAGTGGACGGAACAGAATATAGCTACAGCTGTAAGGTATAAAGTACATACTGGGTCTAGTGGACGAAACAGAATATAGCTACAGCTGTAAGGTATAAAGTACATACTGGGGTCTAGTGGACGGATCATAATATAGCTACAGCTGTAAGGTATAAAGTACATACTGGGGTCTAGTGGACGGAACATAATATAGCTACAGCTGTAAGGTATAAAGTACATACTGGGGCCTAGTGGACGAACAGAATATAGCTACAGCTAGTATAAAGACATGGGCTAGTGGACGAACAGAATAGTAAGCTGTAGGTATAAGTACATACTGGGGCCTAGTGGACGAAACAGAATATAGCTACAGCTGTAAGGTATAAAGTACATACTGGGGCCTAGTGGACGAACAGAATATAGCTACAGCTGTAAGGTATAAAGTACATACTGGGGCCTAGTGGACGAAACAGAATATAGCTACAGCTGTAAGGTATAAAGTACATACTGGGCCTAGTGGACGAAACAGAATATAGCTACAGCTGTAAGGTATAAAGTACATACTGGGGCTAGTGGACGGAACAGAATATAGCTACAGCTGTAAGGTATAAAGTACATACTGGGGCCTAGTGGACGGAAACAGAATATAGCTACACGCTGTAAGGTATAAAGTACATACTGGGGCCTAGTGGACGGAACAGAATATAGCTACAGCTGTAAGGTATAAAGTACATACTGGGGCCTAGTGGACGGAACAGAATATAGCTACAGCTGTAAGGTATAAAGTACATACTGGGCCTAGTGGACGGAACAGAATATAGCTACAGCTGTAAGGTATAAAGTACATACTGGGGCCTAGTGGACGGAACAGAATATAGCTACAGCTGTAAGGTATAAAGTACATACTGGGGCCTAGTGGACGGAACAGAATATAGCTACAGCTGTAAGGTATAAAGTACATACTGGGGCCTAGTGGACGGAACAGAATATAGCTACAGCTGTAAGGTATAAAGTACATACTGGGGCCTAGTGGACGGAACAGAATATAGCTACAGCTGTAAGGTATAAAGTACATACTGGGGTCTAGTGGACGGAACAGAATATAGCTACAGCTGTAAGGTATAAAGTACATACTGGGGCCTAGTGGACGGAACAGAATATAGCTACAGCTGTAAGGTATAAAGTACATACTGGGGTCTAGTGGACGGAACAGAATATAGCTACAGCTGTAAGGTATAAAGTACATACTGGGGCCTAGTGGACGGAACAGAATATAGCTACAGCTGTAAGGTATAAAGTACATACTGGGGTCTAGTGGACGGAACAGAATATAGCTACAGCTGTAAGGTATAAAGTACATACTGGGGCCTAGTGGACGGAACAGAATATAGCTACAGCTGTAAGGTATAAAGTACATACTGGGGTCTAGTGGACGGAACAGAATATAGCTACAGCTGTAAGGTATAAAGTACATACTGGGGTCTAGTGGACGGAACAGAATATAGCTACAGCTGTAAGGTATAAAGTACATACTGGGGCCTAGTGGACGGAACAGAATATAGCTACAGCTGTAAGGTATAAAGTACATACTGGGGTCTAGTGGACGGAACAGAATATAGCTACAGCTGTAAGGTATAAAGTACATACTGGGGCCTAGTGGACGGAACAGAATATAGCTACAGCTGTAAGGTATAAAGTACATACTGGGGTCTAGTGGACGGAACAGAATATAGCTACACATTCTGGTGATAATTGTACTTTAGTTTTTTATGGAGATTAGTGTATTTATTGAAAAGCTTAGCGACTATCAGGTTCTAAAGACGGACTCTGCTCCGTGAAGTTAATAGTTCGTTAGACAGACAGTCCGATGCCAGTTAATAGGCCATCGTTTTCACAACACGTCGCCTGTAGCAGTTCCATTGTGTTGTTCTGCACCCCCACTGTGTTTATGTAACACACAGTGTAATCCTCACTCGACTCCAGAAATTTAGGTAAGTTCGGTCCATCATTAAGGACATCACAGCAATAAATAATATTGATACCAGTAATGGCTTTGTCACGCGTCACAAAGTTCCGTAACAAAATACACTGTGTGTTTATAAGCTGCAGTCATGCCAATTTGTTCGGTAATTAAGAACATGTTCGTGATACAGGATGTGGCCCTCGGAGTTGAAAGTCATACGATAATCTCACAGTCAGTTGCAGTGTCGGCCTTAGCAAACGCGGGGCCCGATTAGATCCTTGTGGCGGGCCCCTAAAAGTTACTGTGCAGAGCAAAAAACGGACTAAATGTTTGGTGTATTAACGTAAGTTTTTTGACGGAAAACGTCTTACACCGCGGGTCCAGTATGGGGGGAAACTATGCGAAAGTCGATGTTACGATTTTGTGTATACCACACAAATCTTAATAACTTTAAAACTATAATGCATATCCAAATAAGCAATACACGGTTTAAAAGAGCAAGGATGAAAGAATGTAACGCGACATTAACCTTGAGCGCGTGACGTCACACGCCGCCACAAGATGGTCGCCAATTTGGAGTGGAAAATTACCGGTTCGCCGCGCGGCAAAATTAGTATAGCTCGGGAACGCGTATGCGTAGGACGTTGTGTGAGGTGTCGTTTAACAGAGCTCGACGAGTACTATAAAATAAAACACTAATAGTGACAGTAGTGAAAGAACTTGAAAAAATATACGGTGAGAAAGTGTTGCACTTGAACAAATTTTCCCTAAAATTTAAAAAAATGTCGAAATATCTTGAAAACAAGAAGGTAAATGGCTATCGTAAACGCTTACAAAGTGAAAGAAGGATAAATGAGGAATCCAAAAAACGCCCCTATGACAGCAGCAGAACGAATGCGGAGGATGAGGCAGCGTCGACAAGTCTGCTCACCGGGGACTTTAACATTGAGGCGTCGAGCGATCGTCTGAAACAGTTTCTGAACGACAAGTTCAGATTGGTGTTGGCCACGTATCCAACTGACTTCACAACTTTAAAGAATACCACGATAGACTTAACGTGTAGCATGTAAGTCTTACATATCGCACTACTCGTACCATTGTCCTGTCTTCAACAACATTTTACAAATTTGTCAGCATTGTCAGAAATAAATAAAATAAAAGAAATGCAAGTTCCTTGCGCTCATTTCTTTCTTACCAACCCTACAAACACCCCGCCCCGACAACACCGCCTGGGTAAGACGTTTTCCGCCAAAAACCTCAGCGGTAGTGACTCCGAAACTACCTACCCCGTTTTCTTTTTCTAATGGCTCGACATCCCCTTGGGGCCCTACGCCTCCTTATTATCGAGGCTTCACGATCACACTCAGACACACCACACTCGGTAGGACTCCTCTGGACGAGTGATCAGCCCGTCGCAGTGACCTCTTCCTGACAACACACAACACTCACAACAGACAGACATCCATGCCCTCAGCGGTATTCGAACCCAAATCCTAGTAAGCGAGCGGCCGCAGACCGACGCCTTAGACCGCGCGGCCACTGGGATCGACGTTAACGTAAGTTAGGATGAAAAATTAAAATGGTCCACATTTATCATTTTTTTTAAATTATTAATGGCGAATCCCCCGCGAGCGCGGGGCCCCCGTAAGCGCAGGGCGCAATGTTGTCAAATCGGTCCAATCGGCCTAAGGCCGGCCCTGTGACTGTCGCAGTTGTTCAGGCAGCATCTCGTTACAACACGGTTACACGTGACACGTTCAACAAATCATTGACATTTGTAAAGTTAATGAACATTCATGAGGCAAAATTGATGATTGATTTTACTAGCAAAAGAAACGCTCCATATAATTGTGACCTTCGTGACCCCTGTGTCACAGGACAGCCTCCATTAAAGACTTGAGACATCAGAACATTCAAAAATGCGCTGTCGTCATGATTTTTTCTCAGCAAATTGTTTCTTTCCCTATCCTTGATATCTTCTTCTTATTTTCACATTTATTAGCCCGAAGCTCGACAAAGCTTCAGTTGTTTGCAGTTCCGGCGACTCTCCTTACGCCAACACCTTTAAGTAACCCAGTGGAAACTTCTATGCTTGTGTCATAGCCATTTCATTTTCCATGGAACTTTTAGTTGCGATGACGCAATCCAGAGCCCGAAGCTTCAGACCTACCTTGCTGCCACTTTATCCCTTAATGTTTATACTAAGCTGCAACACTGTTCGTCCCTTCCATACAAAACCGCCCTCCGAGTGCCATGTCGTAATGTCCGACTGACCCATGTGTTCTGTTACGCACAGAATGGTCCTTCTGTTACAAGCGTAAAATCAGCTAACTTTGTCTACACAAATGTATACTAGGACTGTACTAGGACACGGCCGATCCCAGCAGCCGCGCGGTCTAAGGCGTCGGTCTGCGGCCGCTCGCTTACTGGGATTGCGGGTTCGAATGCCGATCCCAGTGGCCGTGCGGTCTAAGGCGTGGGTCTTCGGCCGCTCGCTTACTAGGATCGTGGGTTCGAATCCCACCGGGGGCATGGATGTTTGTGTTGTGTTAGATGTATGGACGATAGCATGGAACGTAAAGTGACATGAAGGACAAAAAGGACTTCAACAGTACAAATGGATCAAAGGGGAAAACCCAGGAATTAATACAAAAAAAAAAATCCCGCCGGTGGCATGGATGTCTGTCTCTTTTGAGTGTTGTGTGTTGTCAGGTAGAGGTCTCTGCGACGGGCTGATCACTCGTCCAGAGGAGTCCTATCGAGTGTGGTGTGTCTGAGTGTGATCGTGAAGCCTCGACAATGAGGACGCCGTGGCCCACTAGAGGCTGTTGCGACATTGGTAAAAAAAAAAGAATACTAGGCCACAAACTGTATATATTTTTTTGATGTGAAGTAACTTGGTAATTTTTTGAGTGTCCAGTAAGGACCTAAAGTCGCCTATTCTTCATTTTTCTGTATCAGTTTCCTGTTAGCGTGATCAAAAACTGAAATCTGTCACAGCCTAAGGACGCACGCATTTTAATGGTGTGTCATGTTACCACTCACTCTTACCAGATCAGGCACTAGATGGAGGTGACTGGTCAGTTTCACGCCCCGCCCGCTTTACCCACGGAGACAAGAACACCGGTAACTATTAAATAGGACTCTGGTTGGGCCCCGGAGCCGGTCTGGACGGATTCGACAAAAGATATATTTTTTGTCCCTGCCAGGAACGGAACACAGGACCCTCCAGCCCGTAGCTAGCCGCCGTATGAATAAAATTATTTATTTTGCCATCTCCTGACCCCATCTGTCTGTCGTTGTTACTGGAGACGTTTATACAGCTTGCTACTGCGCACATTTTCACAGACATAAATAGAGTCGAACCGGTTATAACGACATCGGTTCATACTACACCTCGTCTATAACGTCAGATATTCTGTGGTACCAATTAATTCCTCACTGTTAACCGTAACATTATACTCCTCGGTTAGAAAAACACTCGTTTATAGCGATACAAAATACAGTCGAACCCGGTTATAACGACATCGGTTCATATGACACCTCGTCTATAACGTCAGATATTCTGTGGTACCCAGTAATTCCTCACTGTTAACCATGATATTATACTCCTCGGTTAGAAAAACACTCGTTTATAGCGACGGAAAATATAGTCGAATCCGGTTATAACGACATCGGTTCATACGACACCTCGTTTATAGCGCCACATATTCTGTGGTACCAATTAATTCCTCACTGTTAACCATAACATTATACTACTCGGTTATAACAACACTCGTTTATAACGACACAAAATATTTGGACCCTTTCATGACGTCATAACCGAGGTCGACTGTAATTCTCTCTTCTCACACTTTATCAGCGAAGCTGTGAAACACAGGTCCGTGCGTAATGCTGAGTTCTTTTAAGGTCCCCGACTTTGCTTGCACTGTTGCAAGTAGCATACTGAAGACAAAGACTCTTCATTTTACCCTAAGTTCTCGCCGCTATTGTGGTCGGTGTGCGGGGTGGCCTACGTTAATACGATAAAGGAGCCGACAGGAAGCGGCAGAGACACTTGTCAGATGAAGCAGTTGCCCATGTAACTGACGATGCGCTGCGTTGTGTTGTTTTGCAGGTGGGACTACATCAATGTGGACGAGATCTTACGCAGCGAGCGTCTGATCAACAACTACGTGAAGTGCCTGTTGGAGAAAGGGCCGTGCACGGCGGATGGCGCCGAACTGAAAAGTGAGTGCAGACAGACTGCACTGGATTACAGTTTCGTTATATAAACTCTTTAAATCCTAATGGTTACTTTATATACCACCAGGTTTAGTATTAAAAATACCTACCTCCTGCCCACACTCCGTCTCAGTTATACAAACCAGTCAGTTAATGCTGTACAGTGAAATAATCGCTGTTTGTTCTGAGATCCACACAAAACACATAAATACAGTCCGTACCGCGCAGTAAACACACTCCGTCTCAGTTATACAAACCAGTCAGTTAATGTTGTACAGTGAAATAATCGCTGTTTGTTCTGAGATCCACACAAAACACATAAATACAGTCCGTACCGCGCAGTAAACACACTCCGTCTCAGTTATACAAACCAGTCAGTTAATGTTGTACAGTGAAATAATCGCTGTTTGTTCTGACATCCACACAAAACACATAAATACAGTCCGTACCGCGCAGTAAACACACTCCGTCTCAGTTATACAAACCAGTCAGTTAATGTTGTACAGTGAAATAATCGCTGTTTGTTCTGAGATCCACACAAAACACATAAATACAGTCCGTACCGCGCAGTAAACACACTCCGTCTCAGTTATACAAACCAGTCAGTTAATGTTGTACAGTGAAATAATCGCTGTTTGTTCTGACATCCACACAAAACACATAAATACAGTCCGTACCGCGCAGTAAACACACTCCGTCTCAGTTATACAAACCAGTCAGTTAATGTTGTACAGTAAAATAATCGCTGTTTGTTCTGAGATCCACACAAAACACATAAATACAGTCCGTACCGCGCAGTAAACACACTCCGTCTCAGTTATACAAACCAGTCAGTTAATGCTGTACAGTGAAATAATCGCTGTTTGTTCTGACATCCACACAAAACACATAAATACAGTCCGTACAGCGCAGTAAACACACTCCGTCTCAGTTATACAAACCAGTCAGTTAATGCTGTACAGTGAAATAATCGCTGTTTGTTCTGAGATCCACACAAAACACATAAATACAGTCCGTACCGCGCAGTAAACACACTCCGTCTCAGTTATACAAACCAGTCAGTTAATGCTGTACAGTGAAATAATCGCTGTTTGTTCTGACATCCACACAAAACACATAAATACAGTCCGTACCGCGCAGTAAACACACTCCGTCTCAGTTATACAAACCAGTCAGTTAATGCTGTACAGTGAAATAATCGCTGTTTGTTCTGACATCCACACAAAACACATAAATACAGTCCGTACCGCGCAGTAAACACACTCCGTCTCAGTTATACAAACCAGTCAGTTAATGCTGTACAGTGAAATAATCGCTGTTTGTTCTGAGATCCACACAAAACACATAAATACACTGTGTGGGCAGAACGTAGAATTTCTGAATGTTAAACATGGTGGTACATATAGTAACCACTGGGCTGTAGAGGGTAAACAAGTGCTGTTCATTTCTCCGAACTGCATTATCAAAATATTACAAGCTACATTAAGTGACTGTAATGCGATCTGAGCTCTTCTGAGATGTTACGCAGCGCAGATTGGTAGTCAGTTACCGACGTTTCGACACAACATAACGGTCCCATCTTCAAGGGTCAAGAGTCCAAGTTACTGAAAGATACGACTTTATGCTAAATATCAAATGCATGTGTGAACGGAGTAGCTCAGTTGATATAGTGACTGGGATGAGGGCTGGGAAAACCGAGGAATCGTATTTCTATTTCCGACAGTGACAGTTGGTTTATCTCTCCCCGTCATCATCAGCACAAGGTCTGCTGTCCAACCAGCCTTTTATTTACTGATTACCGGGGGCTGTTTTTGCAAGGGGGTACAGCGGGCAGGTCGTGAAGGTGACCACTTCCCTCCGCCTAGTGCAGTGGTTCCCAAAGTGGGCGGTACCGCCCCCTGGGGGGCGGTGAGATTACCGAGGTGGGCGCTGATAGGTACGAGAGGTGGAAGGGAGCGCTGTTATTATCACAGGGGGGCGCTAGTAGACAAGTAGTGCGTTTATTTTTGTAATAAAATTGAAATAAAGTAATTTTTTGTTAAAAATAAAAAATGAAATAAATTTCTTAGAATTTTAATTTATCAATCTTATTCAAGCACATATTTTTTTAATAAACTATTGCTAGATGAATTATTGTTAATTATAAAAATATAATAAATTTTAATTTATTAATTAACACATAAAACATTAAGTTTAACTCTTATAATTTTATTTAAACGATTTTTAAATATAAAATAAAAGTGGAAACAAAAGCGTATTTATGTATTTTAAAAAAAGGTAGGGGGGCGCTGTGGGCCTGTGTACGGAACCAAGGGGGCGGTGGACCGAAAAAGTTTGGGAACCGCTGGTCTAGTGCCTAGATAAGAATGACTGGCGCTATGCAGTCAGTCACTCCCCTTATGACGTCATGGCTTGCACTGTACCAGGACAACTTTAACTTGGTTGCATCAAGACGTCTGATGCGCAATTTGACAAATATTGGGCCAATAATTACGTGTATATTTTCATCACAGGGACACTTCCGGATGCACTGGAGACAGACTGCTCTAAGTGTAGTGAGAAACAGAAGTCTGGATCCACCAAAGTCATCCACTTTCTTATCGACAACAAGAAGGAAGACTGGGAGAAGCTAGAAGCCAAATACGATCCAACTGGTGCTTACAGGATCAAATACGAAGCCGAAGAAAAGGCAATTGATGTAAGCGTCGAATCAGCCACAGAATGAAGATTCTGTATGTAAAAACACCCTGTATATGACACAGTTTAAGGCGAAGAAATCAGTAAGAAATTGTACCTTTCTCATTTTTTGAAACTTCGCATTTGTAATGTTCAATATATAGTCTCGATAAGGATGGGTAATTTTGGCTGCGCACATTGCAAGATCGTTCCTAGTTACAGCAGCAGTCCTGAAACTTGGGAACTTGACGCAAGGCGTCAAGAAGATAAATTGACACACACCTTACTGATGTGCTTGAGCGACTGTGTTGAAACACGACGAAGCTGTACTGAAACTGTCCGCAGTAAACTAGCTGGCAGAAAAAGTTAAGCTGCTCACATGGCTGAAAAATAAAATGCAGAAATTTCGGGAAAAAGCTAAATATAAACACCACGCCAAATTAAATAACGGGAAATTGAGAATACCCACAGGAGGTTTCAATAAATGAAACTATCAAGACGCCTGCCAACAAGTGGCCACGCATTACGTAACACAGTCACTAAAGTATTGTCAGACATTCCATGGTTCGTGCTTTCGTTGCTGTGAAGTGAATTACAGGCACACAAACGTTCCTCTTCCTGCACACCTCTCACAGTCCACAGCAAAGTGCTTATTATTTACAGGCACACAAACGTTCCTCTTCCTGCACACCTCTCACAGTCCACAGCAAAGTGCTTATTATTTACAGGCACACAAAAGTTCCTCTTCCTGCACACCTTTCACAGTCCACAGCAAAGTGCTTATTATTTACAGGCACACAAAAGTTCCTCTTCCTGCACACCTCTCACAGTCCACAGCAAAGTGCTCATTATTTACAGGCACACAAAAGTTCCTCTTCCTGCACACCTCTCACAGTCCACAGCAAAGTGCTTATTATTTACAGGCACACAAACGTTCCTCTTCCTGCACACCTCTCACAGTCCACAGCAAAGTGCTTATTATTTACAGGCACACAAACGTTCCTCTTCCTGCACACCTCTCACAGTCCACAGCAAAGTGCTTATTATTTACAGGCACACAAAAGTTCCTCTTCCTGCACACCTCTCACAGTCCACAGCAAAGTGCTTATTATTTACAGGCACACAAAAGTTCCTCTTCCTGCACACCTCTCACAGTCCACAGCAAAGTGCTTATTATTTACAGGCACACAAACGTTCCTCTTCCTGCACACCTCTCACAGTCCACAGCAAAGTGCTTATTATTTACAGGCACACAAACGTTCCTCTTCCTGCACACCTCTCACAGTCCACAGCAAAGTGCTTATTATTTACAGGCACACAAACGTTCCTCTTCCTGCACACCTCTCACAGTCCACAGCAAAGTGCTTATTATTTACAGGCACACAAAAGTTCCTCTTCCTGCACACCTTTCACAGTCCACAGCAAAGTGCTTATTATTTACAGGCACACAAAAGTTCCTCTTCCTGCACACCTCTCACAGTCCACAGCAAAGTGCTTATTATTTACAGGCACACAAAAGTTCCTCTTCCTGCACACCTCTCACAGTCCACAGCAAAGTGCTTATTATTTACAGGCACACAAACGTTCCTCTTCCTGCACACCTCTCACAGTCCACAGCAAAGTGCTTATTATTTACAGGCACACAAACGTTCCTCTTCCTGCACACCTCTCACAGTCCACAGCAAAGTGCTTATTATTTACAGGCACACAAAAGTTCCTCTTCCTGCACACCTCTCACAGTCCACAGCAAAGTGCTTATTATTTACAGGCACACAAAAGTTCCTCTTCCTGCACACCTCTCACAGTCCACAGCAAAGTGCTTATTATTTACAGGCACACAAAAGTTCCTCTTCCTGCACACCTCTCACAGTCCACAGCAAAGTGCTTATTATTTACAGGCACACAAAGGTTCCTCTTCCTGCACACCTCTCACAGTCCACAGCAAAGTGCTTATTATTTACAGGCACACAAAGGTTCCTCTTCCTGCACACCTCTCACAGTCCACAGCAAAGTGCTTATTATTTACAGGCACACAAACGTTCCTCTTCCTGCACACCTCTCACAGTCCACAGCAAAGTGCTTATTATTTACAGGCACACAAAAGTTCCTCTTCCTGCACACCTCTCACAGTCCACAGCAAAGTGCTTATTATTTACAGGCACACAAACGTTCCTCTTCCTGCACACCTCTCACAGTCCACAGCAAAGTGCTTATTATTTACAGGCACACAAACGTTCCTCTTCCTGCACACCTCTCACAGTCCACAGCAATGTGCTTATTATTTACAGGCACACAAAAGTTCCTCTTCCTGCACACCTCTCACAGTCCACAGCAAAGTGCTTATTATTTACAGGCACACAAAAGTTCATCTTCCTGCACACCTCTCACAGTCCACAGCAAAGTGCTTATTATTTACAGGCACACAAACGTTCCTCTTCCTGCACACCTCTCACAGTCCACAGCAAAGTGCTTATTATTTACAGGCACACAAACGTTCCTCTTCCTGCACACCTCTCACAGTCCACAGCAATGTGCTTATTATTTACAGGCACACAAAAGTTCCTCTTCCTGCACACCTCTCACAGTCCACAGCAAAGTGCTTATTATTTACAGGCACACAAAGGTTCCTCTTCCTGCACACCTCTCACAGTCCACAGCAAAGTGCTTATTATTTACAGGCACACAAACGTTCCTCTTCCTGCACACCTCTCACAGTCCACAGCAAAGTGCTTATTATTTACAGGCACACAAACGTTCCTCTTCCTGCACACCTCTCACAGTCCACAGCAAAGTGCTTATTATTTACAGGCACATAAAAGCTCCTCTTCCTGCACACCTCTCACAGTCCACAGCAAAGTGCTTATTATTTACAGGCACATAAAAGCTCCTCTTCCTGCACACCTCTCACAGTCCACAGCAAAGTGCTTATTATTTACAGGCACATAAAAGCTCCTCTTCCTGCACACCTCTCACAGTCCACAGCAAAGTGCTTATTATTTACAGGCACATAAAAGCTCCTCTTCCTGCACACCTCTCACAGTCCACAGCAAAGTGCTTATTATTTACAGGCACACAAAAGCTCCTCTTCCTGCACACCTCTCACAGTCCACAGCAAAGTGCTTATTATTTACAGGCACACAAAAGCTCCTCTTCCTGCACACCTCTCACAGTCCACAGCAAAGTGCTTATTATTTACAGGCACATAAAAGCTCCTCTTCCTGCACACCTCTCACAGTCCACAGCAAAGTGCTTATTATTTACAGGCACATAAAAGCTCCTCTTCCTGCACACCTCTCACAGTCCACAGCAAAGTGCTTATTATTTACAGGCACATAAAAGCTCCTCTTCCTGCACACCTCTCACAGTCCACAGCAAAGTGCTTATTATTTACAGGCACACAAAAGCTCCTCTTCCTGCACACCTCTCACAGTCCACAGCAAAGTGCTTATTATTTACAGGCACACAATAAAATCCAGGACACTCAAATTTTTACCAAAAAATATGCAGGTCTTTGTTTACAGTCTCTAGCCTTAGTTCAGACTTCAGCTAGAAGGTTCAGCAAGACACGAAGGAGGAGAATAATAATAATAATAAGAAGAAGAAAAAATATTTCAAAGGCACAGACGTTAAGCTTTATAGGCCTATAACCTCCATTTGTTTGCATTAAAAAAAACACAGAATGTCCCTTTTATCACGTCCCCGAACACGGCAGCTTTATCGCACATAAAGCCTGCAGCCGCTGAGACATCCTGTGACATCTGTGGAGCTGAGGGACACCATAAAACGGACACCATTTAATTTTTTCCATAAATAAACCTAAATTTATGATCTGTTTACCCTGGCGATGGGGGAATCATTTCGCTCTGGAACTTCCGCAACGTCTGTCACAACACACTGCATCAAATTCAAATACAAATTGTAATAAAACAATAAATGTTACAATTTGCAACACTACAAGGTTTGTTTGTACTTACAAAAGTAGAAAGACAGAACGTCCTAGAAAAATTACGTAAAGGAGAAATACGTAATATTACTATTGGCTAGACATTGTAGGAGTGATAGATATACGGAGCATATCACAAGCATGGGGAAGACGAGAGACCGGCAGGGATGACTTGCTTCAAAATGGAAGGGATGATAATATTAAAACGATATTCAAATGTTCAGGACATGACGTGTGAAGTGAATTAATTTTGCTCTGTACAGCGCACACTGACACAGTTCCTTGTAGATGTGTCAGACGGGGAAGCTGTTAATTTGGTAAGCTGACGCTCAGTAATGAATTTAAGACGACGTTTAGTGAAGCGACGGCTGACTGTATGACGCCAGTCTGTCCGCAACTGCTCACTGATTTGACGTCGTCACAGCAGTGCTTGAGAAAATTCAAGTCTTCTGGGATGTTACAAACTGACACTGGGTAAGTCGTTATTCTGGACTGATTGGTACAGAGGATAATGGCAACAAGGTACTTCGAAACGTCGGGTATTATTCATCCCAAAATAGCGTCACAAGACTCAAATATCTGCAAGATCACGATGCCTGTCCTGGATAAGAACCCCGGACTTGATGAACACAAAGCTGTAGTGACAGCCACGTTCAGTAATGACGTTTCGGTCTCTGCGACATGGAATGCCACGAAGTTCCTCATAGCAGCCATTTAAACATTGACATAATGGTCCGATAGCTAACAAGTGTTTGATCAGTCGGTGGACAACTTCTCTGAATTTGTGACGTAAGCTGGTAAAAGAATTGGAAGTATGATGTTGAGCTG
This sequence comes from Reticulitermes speratus, assembly GCA_021186555.1. Classification (NCBI taxonomy): domain Eukaryota; kingdom Metazoa; phylum Arthropoda; class Insecta; order Blattodea; family Rhinotermitidae; genus Reticulitermes; species Reticulitermes speratus. Next base: position 1,078,741 of record JAJKFL010000009.1, on the reverse strand, counting down.
GATACTTTCCGGAATACTGGAGTCTGTGACGTGTTACTTAAACACACACAGGCACCTTTTCACTGTCAACACTTCAGAACGTGACTCAACCAGTGTCACAACTTCCTGTCAGAGCTGCTATTAGTTAAATAACAGACTCCGATAGCTGCTAATTAAACGACCATTGCGTAACTCCACGCTAGTTAGCCGCGTCATGCAGAACAAACATCTAACAGAGAGGCGCGAGTTCCTTGCTGGCATTGTAAGGCGCCTAAGCATTGATTCATGAAGGTGTGCATGTGGAGTGGAGGTAGGTGGAGTTGGGAGGGGTGTCAGATTGACGTTCCAGCCTTCATAAACCTGGGATATAATCTATGCATACAAGGCCAATCACAAGGTAACTAAGACATATAATAAACAGGGGGAATTACTAAGCAGCTTCATGTTCCGGCCTTCTGAACACGGGAAAACCTTCTGTACTTTTTGACAATAAAGCTAAGGCATTATGTCGCAAAGATATTTCGAAAGTGGAGCTTAAGATCCACTCATTCTTAATTTCCAAACTAGGCACTACTGAACAGCTTCACAATCCAGCCTTCTTGAACCTGACAGAAACAATGTGTATGAGGCCAAGCGCCATGTATTGAAGGTGTATAGGGGGTTAGAAGCAAAGTTACCATCATTCATTTTTTCTGTATTAGCTGGAACTGTGGTCAGCTGCAGGTTTCGGCCTCTCAATCTGAAAATATTTGGGAAAAAGTTGTTTAGGGCCAAAGCCGTTCCGAATTTAGTTATAATGGAAAGCGCACTGGCAATTCCAGGAAAGAAAGCTGGTGTGGTCCTTAGTCGAACAGGTTACTTTATGTTACTGTTACTGTTCTTGGAATAAGTTGGCCAGGTTACTGTATGTTAGTTACTGTTTTTGGGAAACGTTTGCCGGGTTACTTTATTTTGAGTAATTGTTCTTGGGATAAGTTGGCCAGGTTACTTTATGTTAGAGTAACTGTTCCTGGGATAAGTTGGCCAGGTTACTGTATGTTAGTTACTGTTTTTGGGAAAAGTTGGCCAGGTTACTTTATGTTAGAGTAACTGTTCTTGGGATAAGTTGGCCAGGTTACTGTATGTTAGTTACTGTTTTTGGGGGAAAGTTGGCCAGGTTACTTTATGTTAGAGTAACTGTTCTTGGGATAAGTTGGCCAGGTTACTGTATGTTAGTTACTGTTTTTGGGAAAAGTTGGCCAGGTTACTTTATGTTAGAGTAACTGTTCTTGGGATACGTTGGCCAGGTTACTGTATGTTAGTTACTGTTTTTGGGGGAAAGTTGGCCAGGTTACTTTATGTTAGAGTAACTGTTCTTGGGATAAGTTGGCCAGGTTACTGTATGTTAGTTACTGTTTTTGGGAAAAGTTGGCCAGGTTACTTTATGTTAGAGTAACTGTTCTTGGGATAAGTTGGCCAGGTTACTGTATGTTAGTTACTGTTTTGGGGGAAAGTTGGCCAGGTTAATTTATGTTAGAGTAACTGTTCTTGGGATAAGTTGGCCAGGTTACTTTATGTTAGTTACTGTTTTTGGGGAAAGTTGGCCAGGTTAGTTTATGTTAGAGTAACTGTTCTTGGGATAAGTTTGCCAGGTTACTTTATGTTAGTTACTGTTTTTGGGAAACGTTTGCCGGGTTACTTTATTTTGAGTAATTGTTCTTGGGATAAGTTGGCCAGGTTACTGTATGTTAGTTACTGTTTTTGGGAAAAGTTGGCCAGGTTACTTTATGTTAGAGTAACTGTTCTTGGGATAAGTTGGCCAGGTTACTTTATGTTAGTTACTGTTTTTGGGGAAAGTTGGCCAGGTTAGTTTATGTTAGAGTAACTGTTCTTGGGATAAGTTGGCCAGGTTACTTTATGCACAGTTACTGTATTGGGGTAAGTCGGCCACGTTACTCTATGTTACAGTTACTCTTCTTGTCAGTGACCTTGTTGCAAGTCATCACGATCTGAAGAGTGCATTTGGGATTGAACTCTATCCGATACTCTCGTCACTGGCTGCTTAGCTTATTTCAATCGGCTCCCCCAGAATGACGAGTGTTGTGTGATGGTGGGACAGAGCTGAGGAAAATGTGCAGTGAAAGGGTGGAGGCTCAGTCTGATTGACTGTCAGAACATTTGTCTGGACACGTTGAGAATATTTGTGTTGCAAAATTGCAAAACAAGGCTTTTGCGATGAAAATACGCCACCCTTCTGTCTAAATACCGTGTGTTGGCTTTTACATCCGAAGTTACGACGGTATCCTTGGTACTTCTGCGTACCTCTACAAACTCCACCCATTTCACAATACAGCAGTTTTTTTTAAATTTTAATTCCAGGCGAGATGAATATTTATCTCAGTCCTATGATTTAAGCTAATTACAATTCATCTGCACAAGAAGTTGACATCTGATCTTAATGTACGTAATAGCTGAACATGTAAACAGGTTTTAATAAGAATTCAACCGCAGTTTAAACGTTACCAAGGGCACATTATGTAAAATAATTTGCAGCTTCAAGCCAGCATGGAGCAGGCACCAAATTAAACGCGTCATACTCGAGGGACTGTTACATCTCAGGCATAAAAATTCAAATCAGACGGATGAAAAAGATAATTTGAGAACAAAGCTACAGCTGCATTAGCCCTCTCTGTCAATGTATAAAAATAAGTGAGCACACTATGAAGACCTTCCTAAAGGTCCTTGAGGTCCAGGACATCAAGCTGCCTAGGATATGAGGATTGGAACACAGGGGAGACGACAGACTGTGCAACAATCAATAGAGAAAACAATTGGTAGACCTAGGCGTAGATGTGAGGATGACACAAATGGATTGTACACAAGTAAAATGTTACAGTTGTGGATTGGTTCAGAAAGGGTAAATGGCGCCATCTTGCGGACAAATTGAAAAAGAGTATTTCGAATTAGAATGGGTTTTTAGTTAATTAAGTTAAAACAAGAAGGGACTAACTGCAGGTGTTCTTGAATGTGCGGTTGCAGTGGGACAAACACTTTGTGTCACACGTGGTGACGTGTTGAGCAGTGTGCATGTTGATAGCGTGTCCTAGCAACTGGCCCATAACTGCTAGCATCCTTCTTGTAACCATGCCGCATTATGGGGAAAGTCTACCACCAACGCTGTATAATGTTTATCTCCCAGTACTTCAGTTTTCCCCTGTCAGTATCATTCCACCAATGCTCCATACTCATTCATCCATCTACCACAAACGCTGTATAATGTTTCTCTCCCAGTACTTCAGTTTTCCCCTGTCAGTATCATTCCAACAATGCTCCATACTCATTCATCCATCTACCACAAACGCTGTATAATGTTTCTCTCCCAGTACTTCAGTTTTCCCCTGTCAGTATCATTCCACCAATGCTCCATACTCATTCATCCATCTACCACAAACGCTGTATAATGTTTCTCTCCCAGTACTTCAGTTTTCCCCTGTCAGTATCATTCCACCAATGCTCCATACTCATTCATCCATCTACCACAAACGCTGTATAATGTTTCTCTCCCAGTACTTCAGTTTTCCCCTGTCAGTATCATACAACCAACGCTCCATACCCATTCATTCATCTACCACCAACGCTGTATAATGTTTCTCTCCCAGTACATCAGTTTTCCACTGTCAGTATCATTCCACCAACGCTCCATACTCATTCATCCATCTACCACAAACGCTGTATAATGTTTTTCTCCTAGTACTTCAGTTTTCCCCTGTCAGTATCATTCCACCAACGCTCCATACTCATTCATCCATCTACCACCAACGCTGTATAATGTTTTTCTCCCAGTACTTCAGTTTTCCCCTGTCAGTATCATTCCACCAACGCTCCATACTCATTCATCCATCTACCACCAACGCTGTATAATGTTTTTCTCCCCGTACTTCAGTTTTCCCCTGTCAGTATCATTCCACCAACGCTCCATACTCATTCATACATCTACGACACACGCTGTATAATTTTTCTCTCCCAGTACTTCTGTTTTCCCCTGTCAGTATCATTCCACCAATGCTCCATACTCATTCATTCATCTACCACCAACGCTGTATAATGTTTCTCTCCCAGTACTTCAGTTTTCCCCTGTCAGTATCATTCCACCAATGCTCCATACTCATTCATACATCTACCACCAACTCTGTATAATGTTTCTCTCCCAGTACTTCAGTTTTCCCCTGTCAGTATCATTCCACCAATGCTCCATACTCATTCATACATCTACCACCAACGCTGTATAATATTTCTCTCCCAGTACTTCAGTTTTCCCCTGTCAGTATCATTCCACCAATGCTCCATACTCTTTCATACATCTACCACCAACGCTGTATAATGTTTCTCTCCCAGTACTTCAGTTTTCCCCTGTCAGTATCATTCTACCAATGCTCCATACTCATTCATACATCTACCACCAATGCTGTATAATGTTTCTCTCCCAGTACTTCAGTTTCCCCTGTCAGTATCATTCCACCAATGCTCCATACTCATTCATACTTCTACCACCAACGCTGTATAATGTTTCTCTCCTAGTACTTCAGTTTCCCCTGTCAGTATCATTCCACCAATGCTCCATACTCATTCATACATCTACCACCAAATCTGTATAATGTTTTTCTCCCAGTACTTCAGTTTTCCCCTGTCAGTATCATTCCACCAATGCTCCATACTCATTCATACACCTACCACCAACGCTGTATAATGTTTTTCTCCCAGTACTTCAGTTTTCCCCTGTCAGTATCATTCCACCAATGCTCCATACTCATTCATACACTTACCACCAACGCTGTATAATGTTTTTCTCCCAGTACTTCAGTTTTCCCCTGTCAGTATCATTCCACCAATGCTACATACTCATTCATACATCTACCACCAACGCTGTATAATGTTTCTCTCCCAGTACTTCAGTTTTCCCCTGTCAGTATCATTCCACCAATGCTCCATACTCATTCATACATCTACCACCAACGCTGTATAATGTTTCTCTCCCAGTACTTCAGTTTTCCCCTGTCAGTATCATTCCACCAACGCTCCATACTCATTCATTCATCTACCACCAACGCTGTATAATGTTTCTCTCCCAGTACTTCAGTTTCCTCTGTCAGTATCATTCCACCAATGCTCCATACACATTCATACATCTACCACCAACGCTGTATAATGTTTCTCTCCCAGTACTTCAGTTTCCCCTGTCAGTATCATTCTACCAATGCTCCATACTCATTCATACATCTACCACCAACGCTGTATAATGTTTCTCTCCCAGTACTTCAGTTTCCCCTGTCAGTATCATTCCACCAATGCTCCATACTCATTCATACTTCTACCACCAACGCTGTATAATGTTTCTCTCCTAGTACTTCAGTTTCCCCTGTCAGTATCATTCTACCAATGCTCCATACTCATTCATACATCTACCACCAACGCTGTATAATGTTTCTCTCCCAGTACTTCAGTTTTCCCCTGTCAGTATCATTCCACAATGCTCCATACTCATTCATACCTTCTACCACCAACGCTGTATAATGTTTCTCTCCTCAGTACTTCAGTTTTCCCCTGTCAGTATCATTCCACCAATGCTCCATACTCATTCATACATCTACCACCAACTCTGTATAATGTTTTTCTCCAGTACTTCAGTTTTCCCCTGTCAGTATCATTCCACCAACGCTCCATACTCATTCATTCATCTACCACCAACCTGTATAATGTTTTTCTCCCAGTACTTCAGTTTTCCCCTGTCAGTATCATTCCACCAATGCTCCATACTCATTCATACACTACCACCAACGCTGTATAATGTTTTTCTCCCAGTACTTCAGTTTTCCCCTGTCAGTATCATTCCACCAATGCTCCATACTCATTCATCACTACCACCAACGCTGTATAATGTTTTTCTCCCAGTACTTCAGTTTTCCCTGTCAGTATCATTCCACCAATGCTACATACTCATTCATACATCTACCACCAACGCTGTATAAGTTTCTCTCCCAGTACTTCAGTTTTCCCCTGTCAGTATCATTCCACCAACGCTCCATACTCATTCATTCATCTACCACCAACGCTGTATAATGTTTCTCTCCCAGTACTTCAGTTTCCTCTGTCAGTATCATTCCACCAATGCTCCATACTCATTCATCCATCTACCCCCAACGCTGTATAATGTTTCTCTCCCAGTACTTCAGTTTCCCCTGTCAGTATCATTCCACCAATGCTCCACACTCATTCATTCATCTACCACCACGCTGTATAATGTTTCTCTCCCAGTACTTCAGTTTCCCCTGTCAGTATCATTCCACCAACGCTCCATACTCATTCATACATCTACCACCAACACTGTATAATGTTTCTCTCCCAGTACTTCAGTTTCCCCTGTCAGTATCATTCCACCAATGCTCCACACTCATTCATACATCTACCACCACGCTGTATAATGTTTCTCTCCCAGTACTTCAGTTTTCCCCTGTCAGTATCATTCCACCAATCCTCCATACTTATTCATCCATCTACCACCAACGCTGTATAATGTTTCTCTCCCAGTACTTCAGTTTCCCCTGTCAGTATCATTCCACCAATGCTCCATACTCATTCATCCATCTACCACCAACGCTGTATAATGTTTCTCTCCCAGTACTTCAGTTTTCCCCTGTCAGTGTCTTTCCACCAATGCTCTATACTTATTCATCTAACACTATGCTAGATAACCTTAGCAAATAACAGCGTCTGTAAACAGCACACCCGGTAACACCCAGTCTGACATGACAGACGTACAAAGCCTTACGGCCGACGTGTTCCAGTTTCTTTCCCTACGTCAGTTACAATTCTTGTTGCGTCTCCTCTGACTGACCTTGCCAGTTAAATAACAATGTTGTTAGAACTACAGCATGACGCATCATTGCTGTGTCGTGTGTCTTGTAATGCAGCATTGTGCACGTCAGACTTAACAACAAAGGATTCATTAATTTAATCTTAAGATATTCGTAAGGGAAATTTAATTACAAAATTGCGCTGAAACATAAAAAAGTGTATTTACTGGAATCGTGACTTGGCATTCTTAACCAAACAGTAATCGGGCGATCAAATCAAGAAGAACGAGTTAGACAGTGCATGCAGCACGCGCGACGGAGAAGAACAATACTTACACGGTTTATTCTATTTTGAAACCTGAAGAAAAAATTCCACTCGTGTAACCTAGGCGTAGACGGGAGAATAATATTGAATTGGACATGAAAGAACCAGAATGAGGGAGCGTAGACTGGATTAATGTGGATCAGGATAGGAACAAATTGCAGGCTGTTGTGATCACGGCAATGAACCCTCGGATTCCATAAAAAATAGTAAAATTCGTGACCAGATGATGGAATGTAATGCTACCATGAAGACTGCACTGTATGTAGTCAGTCAGTCAGTCATGCTACCATGAAGACTACACTGTATGTAGTCAGTCAGTCAGTCATGCTCCCATGAAGACTACACTGTATGTAGTCAGTCAGTCAGTCATGCTCCCATGAAGACTGCACTGTATGTAGTCAGTCAGTCAGTCATGCTCCCATGAAGACTGCACTGTATGTAGTCAGTCAGTCAGTCAGTTATACAAACATTTTGAGGATATTAATATAATTTCTTTACAAAAGTAATACAATAAGCCTTCGAGATAGATGTCAGCTGTGTCGCTCCTCCTTTTTTTTCATGTCCAAAAAGCATTTTGGCCTTTTGATTGCATTTCCTTCTTCAAGTACGTAGTGAAGCATCCTAACATTAATTTTGTAATATTGCTTAATTTACACGAATTGCAACCATTTAGAGTCTAATATTAATCTGAATTATATATAAATATCCAGTCCGTACCGCGCAGTAAACACACTCCGTCTCAGTTATACAAACCAGTCAGTTAATGCTGTACAGTGAAATAATCGCTGTTTGTTCTGAGATCCACACATAAATACAGTCCGTACCGCGCAGTAAACACACTCCGTCTCAGTTATACAAACCAGTCAGTTAATGTTGTACAGTGAAATAATCGCTGTTTGTTCTGAGATCCACACAAAACACATAAATACAGTCCGTACCGCGCAGTAAACATACTCCGTCTCAGTTATACAAACCAGTCAGTTAATGTTGTACAGTGAAATAATCGCTGTTTGTTCTGAGATCCACACAAAACACATAAATACAGTCCGTACCGCGCAGTAAACACACTCCGTCTCAGTTATACAAACCAGTCAGTTAATGCTGTACAGTGAAATAATCGCTGTTTGTTCTGAGATCCACACAAAACACATAAATACAGTCCGTACCGCGCAGTAAACATACTCCGTCTCAGTTATACAAACCAGTCAGTTAATGTTGTACAGTGAAATAATCGCTGTTTGTTCTGAGATCCACACAAAACACATAAATACAGTCCGTACCGCGCAGTAAACACACTCCGTCTCAGTTATACAAACCAGTCAGTTAATGCTGTACAGTGAAATAATCGCTGTTTGTTCTGAGATCCACACAAAACACATAAATACAGTCCGTACCGCGCAGTAAACACACTCCGTCTCAGTTATACAAACCAGTCAGTTAATGTTGTACAGTGAAATAATCGCTGTTTGTTCTGAGATCCACACAAAACACATAAATACACTGTGTGGGCAGAACGTAGAATTTGTGAATGTTAAACATTGTGGTACGTATAGTAACCACTGGGCTTTAGAGTGCTAAACGTAACTTCGTTGCGTGTGTGAAATGATTACAAAATTATTGACATAGGTAGCAATTTGGACCTCATACAAGCACAGGCTTATGTGACAGATATTTTGGTATAGTACCGACACGAAGAAGGACCCTGCAAATGGCCAGTAACACGTCACGTCACTTCACGCTGCCCGTGGTTCTTGTAACAACATTTCCTGTCTGCAACACATGCAGTTCAAAGTCGATACCGGATGGTCGTGCCATGGCTCAGGTGGTTACTAGACAGCCTTTCACCGCGGAGGCACGGGTTCGATCCCGGGTCTGTCCGTGTGAGATTTATGGTGGACAATGTGGCACTGGAAGAGATTTTTCTCCGATTACACTGAAACCCAAAAAAAGTACTTTGTCACAAAGTCGTCAGAGCGCAGCATGAATCCGTGGGTTATTTTTTTTCCCCCATGGAGCTACAGCCCCTAGTGGGCCACGGCCCCCTCATTATCGAGGCTTCACGATCACACTCAGACACACCACACTCGGTAGAACTCCTCTGGACGAGTGATCAGTCCGACGCAGAGACCTCTACCTGACAAAACACAACACTTGCAAAAGACTGACATCCATGCCCGCGGCGGGATTCGAACCCGCAATCCCAGCAACCGAACGGCCGTAGACCGACGCCTTAGACCGCGCGGTTACTGCGATCGGTTCTTTGGGTTATACTCGTAGCATAAGAATATTTTTACATCCCGTAGTTTATAGAATTGTCACGAGAGCGAAGCATTTGACGGTGAAATGTAAACACTTAGCTCCCAGAACTAACAAACAGTGGTCTGTACATCATCTGCTCTCACACTAAAGACTGCAAATTGCCTACACAGAGCATTTTTGTGCTTAGGCTAGACGACAGAACGTAGTCGGTACAGTGACCAGCGAGCGGGCAACCGCGACCGGAGAACCGTCCAGACCGGCCCTGGGTCCCACTCAACCCCCTGTTCAATTGGGGCCACCGCAGGCCAAGCGGCCGAGTCGTAAAAATGGCCACTTACGCCATCTATTGGCGACTTTAAGAATGAGTGTAGCAATAGAATGTGTGACTTCACAGCCACGTGGCGTGGACAGGCACAAGTGTACCTGAGTATAAACCTTGCAACAAAAAGCTTACAGCCTCACATAGTCGCTATAATGTATTTATGTGCATTTGGAGGCGAGGTATTATTAATGGCTCTATGCTTCTATTTAGAATTTATTTGTGCTAATGTTCACAGTTTGTTCTCTGTGAGGTAAGAACTGAAGTTATATACAGGGCATACACAAAAGAATGGTGCGTTTTCAATAGTATTCCCTATTGAAACCGCACCATTCCTTTGTGTATGCTCTTTATATGTACATATGTACAGTAGATATAGGCTATATGTGTATAATTAAGGGTGTTTCTCCGTCTTCAAAGGAGTAGTTAAAGGGTGAACACGTTTCGCCCTTCTGAAGACGCCAAAACACTGATACAAACTCAGTTGCATGATAAGCAACAATCAGAGTGTAATGTAAGCCAAGCAACTGTTCCAGCATCAGTAATGACACACAAACAAGTAATACAAGCATGGCCATTATCGTTTACAATTTGTAATACATACATAATTTACGTGAGAGACCAAATTTTACAACAATATAAAAAAATGGAAAAAATATGGGGTTTCCTGTTTATAAAATAAAACACTCTCCCCTCTGAATTGGGCACGCAGTGACGCAGTAGGTTGAGGCACTGCTACGCAAGCCGGAAGGTCGCGGGTTCGATTCCCAATGGTGTCATTGGAATTTTTCATTGACATAATCCTTCCGGTCGCAATATGGCACTGGGGTCGACTCAGCCTCTAACAGAAATGAGTACCGGGAGTAATTCCTGCGGAGTAAAGGCGGCCTGTGCTTAAGGCTGACAACCTTACCACCATGTGCCGATTGTCTAGAAATCTGGGAGCCTCAAACTCCTGGAACCCTAAGGGCCTGTCCAGGCCTGTAGTGGGGTTGCTTTACCCCCTGAATTTAGAATGCTGGTAGGACAGTTTCCTGACTGTGAAGTGCCTTGTGACCCCTTGCGGTTGCCTCTGGCCGCTACTCGTCCTATCGCAGACCTCAGCAGTCTCTCTGTGTCAAAACTTTTTTTATTACCGGCAATTGTTTCCCTGTCTTCGCTATTCGGGCTCGTTCACAATTTCGTGAAATCCGGGCGGAAGTGACAGACAGTGAGCCCCTCTCCCCGCAGTCCTACACTGTGTAAACTGGTGGGTGAAGTTGGATCACACTTAGCCACGGCCGTCTGAAACTCACAGACCCGCAGTGATCTGCCTTCTTGGTCACGTGCAGTGAATGCAGAACTGACAGTCACTATTCAAAAACACCAACTGGATGCACTTTTTATTTTAAAGAACTGTACAGTTCTTTAAAACATTAAAAAAATCCCGACATATGTTTCGGCTCCTCATAAGCCACATAAAACCCCCTGAAGATGGCTCATGAGGAGCCGAAACATATGTCGGGTTTTTAAAAATGTTTTAAAGAACTATAGTATTTTTAAATGTTTTAAAGAACTATACAGTTTTTTAAAATGTTTTAAAGAACTACACAGTTTTTTTTAAATGTTTTAAAGAACTATATAGTTTTTTAAAATATTTTAAAGAACTATACAGTTTTTTAAAATGTTTTAAAGAACTATATAGTTTTTTAAAATGTTTTAAAGAACTATACAGTTTTTTAAAATGTTTTAAAGAACTATACAGTTTTTTAAAATGTTTTAAAGAACTATATAGTTTTTTAAAATGTTGTAAAGAACTATATAGTTTTTTAAAATGTTTTAAAGAACTATACAGTTTTTTTAAATGTTTTAAAAAACTATACAGTTTTTTAAAATGTTTTAAAGAACTATATAGTTTTTTAAAATGTTTTAAAGAACTATACAGTTTTTTAATATGTTTTAAAGAACTATACAGTTTTTTAAATTGTTTTAAAGAACTATATAGTTTTTTAAACTATTTTAAAGAACTATACAGTTTTTTAAAATGTTTTAAAGAACTATACAGTTTTTTTAAATGTTTTAAAGAAATATATAGTTTTTCAAAATGTTTTAAAGAACTATAAAGTTTTTTAAAATTTTTAAAGAACTATACAGTTTTTAAAATGTTTTAAAAACTATACAGTTTTTTTAGATGTTTTAAAGAACTATACAGTTTTTTAAAACGTTTTAAAGAACTATACAGTTTTTAAAATGTTTTAAAGAACTATAATTTTTTTAAAATGTTTTAAAGAACTATACAGTTTTTTAAAATGTTTTAAAGAACTATACAGTTTTTTAAAATGTTTTACAGAACTATATAGTTTTTTAAAATGTTTTAAAGAACTATACAGTTTTTTTCAAAATGTTTTAAAGAACTTTACAGTTTTTTAAAATGTTTTAAAGAACTACACAGTTTTTTAAAATGTTTTAAAGAACTATATAGTTTTTTAAAATGTTTTAAAGAACTATACAGTTTTTCAAAATGTTTTAAAGAACTATATAGTTTTTTAAAATGATTTAAAGAACTATACAGCTTTTTAAAATGTTTTAAAGAACTATACAGTTTTTTAAAATGTTTTAAAGAACTATATAGTTTTTTAAAATGTTTTAAAGAACTATACAGTTTTTTAATATGTTTTAAAGAACTATACAGTTTTTTAAAATGTTTTAAAGAACTACACAGTTTTTTTAAAATGTTTTAAAGAACTATATACTTTTTTAAAATGGTTTAAAGAACTATACAGTTTTTTAAAATGTTTTAAAGAACTATACAGTTTTTTAAAATGTTTTAAAGAACTATACAGTTTTTTAAAATGTTTTAAAGAACTATATAGTTTTTTAAAATGTTGTAAAGAACTATATAGTTTTTTAAAATGTTTTAAAGAACTATACAGTTTTTTTAAATGTTTTAAAGAACTATACAGTTTTTTAAAATGTTTTAAAGAACTATATAGTTTTTTAAAATGTTTTAAAGAACTATACAGTTTTTTAATATGTTTTAAAGAACTATACAGTTTTTTTAAATTGTTTTAAAGAACTATAGTTTTTTAAAATATTTTAAAGAACTATACAGTTTTTTAAAATGTTTTAAAGAACTATACAGTTTTTTTAAATGTTTTAAAGAAATATATAGTTTTTCAAAATGTTTTAAAGAACTATAAAGTTTTTTAAAATTTTTAAAGAACTATACAGTTTTTAAAATGTTTTAAAAACTATACAGTTTTTTTAGATGTTTTAAAGAACTATACAGTTTTTTAAAACGTTTTAAAAAACTATACAGTTTTTAAAATGTTTTAAAGAACTATAATTTTCTTAAAATGTTTTAAAGAACTATACAGTTTTTTAAAATGTTTTAAAGAACTATACAGTTTTTTAAAATGTTTTACAGAACTATATAGTTTTTTAAAATGTTTTAAAGAACTATACAGTTTTTTAAAATGTTTTAAAGAACTATATAGTTTTTTAAAATGTTTTAAAAAACTATACAGTTTTTTCAAAATGTTTTAAAGAACTATACAGTTTTTTAAAATGTTTTAAAAAACTATACAGTTTTTTAAAATGTTTTAAAGAACTATACAGTTTTTTTAAAATGTTTTAAAAACTATATAGTTCTTTAAAATAAAAATGTGCGTCCAGTTGTTGTTTTTTGAATAGTGATTGTGATAAGATGCACGGTGTTTTTAGAATAAAGTACGCAGAACTGACAGTTCGTACAGTAGTATGAGCTGCGCATGCGCAGAGCGTGTCAGTACTACTGTACCTTCGTATGTATTGGTCTTCTTTAGGGCGAGAATGTAACTGATACATATATCTTCTGTATAGTAGTACACATTGTACAGGTCGCCTGCTGTTTAGGCAAGCCATTTAACAGCTTTGGTGTATGGTTTATCTAAGCTACAGGCACTATTATTGGATTAAATGCTTATTCCTGCCAGCAGTAACAAAAGACACATTTAACCTCTCAACAGCAGTCAGCTTGCGACTAGGAATGCGGTGACCTACTATTTCTGGGCATGTAACATGAAATGCAAATATATTTCCAGTTACGTCACCACTCTGAATGTAAGTCTGAGCACATTACTTGCTAGTTGTTGGCGCGGGGGTGAAGAGACAAGCTGGTAAGAAGGGAAACACTGGTCTAAAAAACACCCACAGCGACTGAAAAAATGACTGTACTGCCAAAACAGTAAATGTTTTTGAAACAGGTATAACGCTGCCTGGCCGTTCCATTGTGAGCCTAACAGTGACCAAAGTCAGTGTTTACACAAGTGTGTAGCTCAATGTAAGTGTTTACACAAGTGTGTTGCTCAATGTAAGTGTTTACACAAGTGTGTTGCTCAATGTAAGTGTTTACACAAGTGTGTAGCTCAATGTCAGTGTTTACACAAGTTTGTAGCTCAGTCAGTATTTACACAAGTGTGTAGCTCAAAGTCAGTGTTTACACAAGTGTGTAGCTCAGTCAGTATTTACACAAGTGTGCAGCTCAAAGTCAGTGTTTACACAAGTGTGCAGCTCAAAGTCAGTGTTTACACAAGCGTGTAGCTCAGTCAGTATTTACACAAGTGTGCAGCTCAAAGTCAGTGTTTACACAAGTGTGCAGCTGAAAGTCAGTGTTTACACAAGCGTGTAGCTCAGTCAGTATTTACACAAGTGTGCAGCTCAAAGTCAGTATTTACACAAGTGTGCAGCTCAAAGTCAGTGTTTACACAAGTGTGCAGCTCAAAGTCAGTGTTTACACAAGTGTGCAGCTCAAAGTCAGTGTTTACACAAGTGTGCAGCTGAAAGTCAGCGTTTACACAAGTGTGCAGCTCAAAGCCAGTGTTTACACAAGTGTGCAGCTCAAAGTCAGTGTTTACACAAGTGTGCAGCTCAAAGTCAGTGTTTACACAAGTGTGCAACTCAAAGTCAGTGTTTACACAAGTGTGCAGCTCAAAGTCAGTGTTTACACAAGCGTGTAGCTCAGTCAGTATTTACACAAGTGTGCAGCTCAAAGTCAGTGTTTACACAAGTGTGCAGCTCAAAGTCAGTGTTTACACAAGCGTGTAGCTCAGTCAGTATTTACACAAGTGTGCAGCTCAAAGTCAGTATTTACACAAGTGTGCAGCTCAAAGTCAGTGTTTACACAAGTGTGCAGCTCAAAGTCAGTGTTTACACAAGTGTGCAGCTGAAAGTCAGCGTTTACACAAGTGTGCAGCTCAAAGCCAGTGTTTACACAAGTGTGCAGCTCAAAGTCAGTGTTTACACAAGTGTGCAGCTCAAAGTCAGTGTTTACACAAGTGTGCAGCTCAAAGTCAGTGTTTACACAAGTGTGCAGCTCAAAGTCAGTGTTTACACAAGTGTGCAGCTCAAAGTCAGTGTTTACACAAGTGTGCAGCTCAAAGTCAGTGTTTACACAAGTGTGCAGCTCAAAGTCAATGTTTACACAAGTGTGCAGCTCAAAGTCAGTGTTTACACAAGTGTGCAGCTCAAAGTCAGTGTTTACACAAGTGTGCAGCTCAAAGTCAGTGTTTACACAAGTGTGCAGCTCAAAGTCAGTGTTTACACAAGTGTGCAGCTCAAAGTCAGTGTTTACACAAGTGTGCAGCTCAAAGTCAGTGTTTACACAAGTGTGCAGCTCAAAGTCAGTGTTTACACAAGTGTGCAGCTCAAAGTCAGTGTTTACACAAGTGTGCAGCTCAAAGTCAGTGTTTACACAAGTGTGCAGCTCAAAGTCAGTGTTTACACAAGTGTGCAGCTCAAAGTCAGTGTTTACACAAGTGTGCAGCTCAAAGTCAGTGTTTACACAATTGTGCAGCTCAAAGTCAGTGTTTACACAAGTGTGCAGCTCACAGTCAGTGTTTACACAAGTGTGCAGCTCACAGTCAGTGTTTACACAAGTGTGCAGCTCACAGCACTCTTACCTATATATACTATTTCTGTACGTCATTCCCTGCTTTCTTTATCTAATTTTTACTCTCTGTTCCGTTCTCCTGCCGTTTTTGTTTCCCCCTTCCTATCTTTTTTTCTCTTTTCTTCAGTCTTACATTCTTTCCCTCTGTTTTCTTTCTTCCATTCTTCTGTGTTTCTTTGTTATACCTTTGCTATTCTTTGTTCCTTTCTTTCAATTTTTGCCGTTTCCTTCTCTCTTCACACGTTTCCTTCTCTTTCTTTACAACAATCAAGCGACGTATTGTGGCACCGCGTGTACGTATAAGTTCTGTGAAGATGTTGTACATTGCTATGACACACGTATAATTGATTTCTACACCCACTTTCTCCCATATATTAGACCAGCGGTATTCAACCTTTTCTGTTCGCGTACCCCCACATATAATTTCTCTTCAACTTTGTACCCCCAAAGTTGTTGGTGCATAATTCAAGTTATACACAGTCTATAATCTACATCTAAAATAAGTTAAATAAATTACATCCAAAATAATGTATTAAATAATAAGTTTTAAATGAGAAAAAGGAGAGTCAAGCTATTAAATAACAAATATATTATTGTCTATCGTATAAAAATTAATAAAGGAACAAAGGTATTTTAGCAAAGCAAAATTATATGCACTGTGTGGAATAAAATGAAACTAGCCGCCCAGATAAGAATCGCATAAAGGAGAGAGAGAGAGAGAGAGACACACAAATGGCGCTCCCAAATCGCATGTCCTTACGTCCGGTCTCTTGTGGCTAACCCTAAATCTGGCCCTGATTATTCAGTGTTCATCATAAAATAATATATGTTTTTTTTAAATTTTACGTACCCCCTAAGATGTCTTCGCGTACCCCCGGGGGTACGCGTACCCCAGGTTGAATTCCACTGTATTACATCATGTAGTTATAAATGCAGAAATATTTTCCTTCTCCTTTAGTATGTTTGTGCTGTAAAGTCGCATCATCTTTCACTATTTAATAAACCAGTTGCAATAAACCAACATCCTTACTGCTGTGCGACAAGCAACTGAAGTCGCCAAACGACTGAATCGTCCGATCGTTGCGTGAGAGTTGCCGAAACTAAGTTCCAATAGTGGCTGTAAAGCCGGTATCTCGCTGATGTAGAGATCTGTGTCATGTGGCTGTCAACACCGGAACTGTTAGTGCTTACTGCCCATCCTCACTCATTAAGCAGCAACTGGCTGGCAAGCGATTTGCAACAGACCCTGACGTGAAGCAAGCTCTCACCTCCTGGCTACAGACATTTGACACCGATTTCTTCTCTTCCGGATTACCACGGTGGGACAAATGCTTAAATATCAATGGCGACTACGCGGAAGTCTGGTGTGTGTCATCTGCGTGTTGGTTAGCGCACTTTTTGAAACTGCTTCGTACACACTAATGCAAGGGTCGCAAAATAAAATGAAATCGAAAGTCTTACACAACCAGTTTCAGGCAATCAGTTGCGTCAGCATGACCACAGTGTCATTACGGGGAAACTGTCAAGGTGACCGCTATAATTGGCTGACGTCTTTAACGTAGTGGAAAAGAAATTTTATTGAAGGGCATAAATACAGAGACCTTTTGTCACAAGGTCACACACACACACACACTATGATCCTGATATATGCTACCCGTATTATGGGAATAAAAACACTTTTTAAATCTTGGTCTAACACATCCGTGTTTGGTTCACATACACTGCTAAAAAGGACACACTTCAATTGATACAACTGTCATCACTGTATTGTGACCACACGGGCACAGACGATACAACTGTCATCACTGTATTGTGACCACACGGGCACAGACGATACAACTGTCATCACTGTATTGTGACCACACGGCACAGACGATACAACTGTCATCACTGTATTGTGACCACACGGGCACAGACGATACAACTGTCATCACTGTATTGTGACCACACAGGCACAGACGATACAACTGTCATCACTGTATTGTGACCACACAGGCACAGACGATACAACTGTCATCACTGTATTGTGACCACACAGGCACAGACGATACAACTGTCATCACTGTATTGTGACCACACGGGCACAGACGATACAACTGTCATTACTGTATTGTGACCACACAGGCATAGACGATACAACTGTCATTACTGTATTGTGACCACACGGGCACAGACGATACAACTGTCATCACTGTATTGTGACCACACAGGCACAGACGATACAACTGTCATCACTGTATTGTGACCACACAGGCACAGACGATACAACTGTCATCAATGTATTGTGACCACACGGGCACAGACGATACAACTGTCATTACTGTATTGTGACCAAACAGGCATAGACGATACAACTGTCATTACTGTATTGTGACCACACAGGCACAGACGATACAACTGTCATTACTGTATTGTGACCACACAGGCACAGACGATACAACTGGCATTACTGTATTGTGACCAAACAGGCATAGACGATACAACTGTCATTACTGTATTGTGACCACACAGGCACAGACGATACAACTGTCATCACTGTATTGTGACCACACAAGCACAGATGATACAACTGTCATTACTGTATTGTGACCACACAGGCACAGACGATACAACTGGCATTACTGTATTGTGACCACACAGGCACAGACGATACAACTGGCATTACTGTATTGTGACCACACAGGCACAGACGATACAACTGTCATCACTGTATTGTGACCACACAGGCACAGACGATACAACTGTCATCACTGTATTGTGACCACACAGGCACAGACGATACAACTGTCATTACTGTATTGTGACCACACAGGCACAGACGATACAACTGTCATCACTGTATTGTGACCACACAGGCACAGACGATACAACTGTCATCACTGTATTGTGACCACACAGGCACAGACGATACAACTGTCATTACTGTATTGTGACCACACAGGCACAGACGATACAACTGTCATCACTGTATTGTGACCACACAGGCACAGACAATACAACTGTCATCACTGTATTGTGACCACACAGGCACAGACGATACAACTGTCATCACTGTATTGTGACCACACAGGCACAGACGATACAACTGTCATCACTGTATTGTGACCACACAGGCACAGACGATACAACTGTCATTACTGTATTGTGACCACACAGGCACAGACGATACAACTGGCATTACTGTATTGTGACCAAACAGGCATAGACGATACAACTGTCATCACTGTATTGTGACCACACAGGCACAGACGATACAACTGTCATTACTGTATTGTGACCACACAGGCACAGACGATACAACTGTCATTACTGTATTGTGACCACACAGGCACAGACGATAAAACTGTCATCACTGTATTGTGACCACACAGGCACAGACGATACAACTGGCATTACTGTATTGTGACCACACAGGCACAGACGATACAACTGTCATTACTGTATTGTGACCACACAGGCACAGACGATACAACTGTCATTACTGTATTGTGACCACACAGGCACAGACGATACAACTGTCATTACTGTATTGTGACCACACAGGCACAGACGATACAACTGGCATTATTGTATTGTGACCACACAGGCACAGACGATACAACTGTCATTACTGTATTGTGACCACACAGGCACAGACGATACAACTGGCATTAATGTATTGTGACCACACAGCACAGACGATACAACTGGCATTAACTGTATTGTGACCACACAGGCACAGACGATACAACTGTCATTACTGTATTGTGACCACACAGGCACAGACGATACAACTGTCATTACTGTATTGTGACCACACAGGCACAGACGATACAACTGTCATTACTGTATTGTGACCACACAGGCACAGACGAATACAACTGTCATAACTGTATTGTGACCACACAGGCACAGACGATACAACTGTCATTACTGTATTGTGACCACACAGGCACAGACGATACAAATGGCATTACTGTATTGTGACCACACAGGCACAGACGATACAACTGGCATTACTGTATTGTGACCCAACACGGCACAGACATACAACAGGCATTACTGTATTGTGACCACACAGGCACAGACGATACAACTGGCATTACTGTATTGTGACCACACAGGCACAGACGATACAACTGGCATTACTGTATTGTGACCACACAGGCACAGACGATACAACTGTCATCACTGTATTGTGACCACACAGGCACAGACGATACAACTGGCATTACTGTATTGTGACCACACAGGCACAGACGATACAACTGGCATTACTGTATTGTGACCAAACAGGCATAGACGATACAACTGTCATCACTGTATTGTGACCACACAGGCACAGACGATACAACTGGCATTACTGTATTGTGACCAAACAGGCAGAGACGATACAACTGTCATTACTGTATTGTGACCACACAGGCACAGACGATACAACTGTCATTACTGTATTGTGACCACACAGGCACAGACGATACAACTGTCATTACTGTATTGTGACCACACAGGCACAGACGATACAACTGTCATTACTGTATTGTGACCACACAGGCACAGACGATACAACTGTCATTACTGTATTGTGACCACACAGCACAGACGATACAACTGCATACTGTATTGTACCAACAGCAGACGATACAACTGTCATTACTGTATTGTGACCACACAGGCACAGACGATACAACTGTCATTACTGTATTGTGACCACACAGGCAAGACGATACAACTGTCATTACTGTATGTGACCACAAGGCACAGACGATACAACTGTCATTACTGTATTGTGACCACACAGGCACAGACGATACAACTGGCATTACTGTATGTGACCACACAGGCACGACGATACAACTGTCATTATGTATTGTGACCACACAGGCAAACGATACAACTGTCATTACTGTATTGTGACCACACAGGCCAGACGATACAACTGTCATACTGTATTGTGACCACACAGGCACAGACGATACAACTGTCATTACTGTATTGTGACCACACAGCACAGACGATACAACTGTCATACTGTATTGTACCACACAGGCACGACGATACAACTGTCATTACTGTATGTGACCACACAGGCACAGACGATACAACTGCATTACTGTATTGTGACCACACAGGCACAGACGATACAACTGCATACTGTATTGTGACCACACAGGCACAGACGATCAACTGTCATCACGTATTTGACCACCAGGCACAGACGATACAACTGCATTACTGTATTGTGACCACACAGGCACAGACGAACAACTGTCATACTGTATTGTGACCACACAGGCACAGACGATACAACTGCATACTGTATTGTGACCACACAGGCACAGACGATACAACTGTCATCACTTATTGACCACACAGGACAGCGATACACTGCATTACTGTATTGTGACCACAGGCAGACATACAACTGTCATCACTGTATTGACCACAAGCCAGAGTAAGCTACTGTATGTGACAACAGGCACAGACGATACATTGGCATTACGTATTGTGACCACACAGGCAAGACGATAAACTGTATCACTGTATTGTGACCACACAGCACAGACGATACAACTCTTACTGTATTTACACAAGCACAACATACAACTGTCATCACTGTATTGGACACAGCACAACGAAAATGATACGTATTCACAGGCAGACGATCAACTTCATACTGTGTACCACACAGCACAGACGATACAACTTCAATGTTTGTGACCACAAGCAAGACGTACAACTGCATACTGTTTGTGACCACAAGGCACAGACGATACAACTGATACTGTATTGTGACCACCAGGCACAGAATCACTGTCATTACTGTATTGTGACCCACAGGCACAGACGATACAACTCTTACTGTATGTGACCACACAGGCACAGACATACAACTCATCACTGTATTGTACCACACAGCACAGATATACAACTTCATACGTATTGTGACCACACAGGCACAGAGATACAACTGTCTTACTGTATTGTACCACACAGGCACAGACATACAATGTCATACTGTTTGTGCCACACGGCACAGACGATACACTGTCATACTGATTTGACCACACAGGCACGACGATACAACTGTCATACTGTATTGACCACACAGGCACAGACGATACAACTGTCATCCTGTATTGGACCACAACACAGGTCACTATACGATAACACTGTTCAACTTCATCTGTATTGCCCACAGCCAGAGATACAACTGCATACTGTATTTGCCACACAGGCCAGAGATCAACTGCATTACTGATTTACCCAGGCCGATGATACAACTGCATTACTGTATTGTACCACACGCCAGACGATACAACTTCATCACTGTTTGCCACCACACAGTGATACACTTCATTACTGATTTGACCCACAGCACAACGATACAACTGGCATACTGTTTGTGACCAACAGGCACAGGATACAAGTCATTACGTATTGTGACCACACGGCACAGACTACACTATTACTTTTTGACCAAAGAAGTATATATAGTGACACCCACGATACAACTGTCATTAGTATGACCACACAGCACAGACATACAAGTCTCACTGTAGTGACAACAGCACAGACGATAACTGCATACTGATTGTGACCACACAGGCACAGACATACACTGTCATAGTATGTGACCACACAGGCACAGATACAACGTATACTGATTGTGACACACAGGCACAGAGATACACTGTCATATTATGTGCCACACAGGCACAGACGTACAAGTCTCACTGTATTGACCACACAGGACAGACGATACAACTGTCATACTGTATGTGACACACAGGCACAGATACAACTGCATACTGTATGTGCCACCAGGCACGACGATACAACTGCATTACTGTTTGTGACCACAAGGCAAGACGATACAACGTCATACTGTTTGTGACCACACGCACAGCGATACAATCATTATGTTTGTGACCACACAGGCACAGACATACAACTGCATTATTGTATGTGACCACCAGCCAGACAACAACTGTCAACTGATGTGACACAGGACAGACAACAACGCATATGTATTGTGACCACACAGGCACAGACGATACAACTGTCATCACTGTATTGTGACCACACAGGCACAGACGATACAACTGTCATTACTGTATTGTGACCACACAGGCACAGACGATACAACTGTCATTACTGTATTGTGACCACACAGGCACAGACGATACAACTGTCATCACTGTATTGTGACCACACAGGCACAGACGATACAACTGTCATTACTGTATTGTGACCACACAGGCACAGACGATACAACTGTCATCAACTGTATTGTGACCACACAGGCACAGACGATACAACTGTCATTACTGTATTGTGACCACACAGGCACAGACGATACAACTGTCATCACTGTATTGTGACCACACAGGCACAGACGATACAACTGTCATTACTGTATTGTGACCACACAGGCACAGACGATACAACTGTCATACTGTATTGTGACCACACAGGCACAGACGATACAACTGTCATCACTGTATTGTGACCACACAGGCACAGACGATACAACTGTCATTACTGTATTGTGACCACACAGGCACAGACGATACAACTGTCATCACTGTATTGTGACCACACAGGGACAGACGATACAACTGTCATTACTGTATTGTGACCACACAGGCACAGACGATACAACTGTCATTACTGTATTGTGACCAACACAGGCACAGACGATACAACTGTCATTACTGTATTGTGAACCACACAGGCACAGACGATACAACTGTCATTACTGTATTGTGACCACACAGGCACAGACGATACAACTGTCATTACTGTATTGTGACCACACAGGCACAGACGATACAACTGTCATTACTGTATTGTGACCACACAGGCACAGACGATACAACTGTCATTACTGTATTGTGACCACACAGGCACAGACGATAAAACTGTCATCACTGTATTGTGACCACACAGGCACAGACGATACAACTGTCATTACTGTATTGTGACCACACAGGCACAGACGATACAACTGTCATTACTGTATTGTGACCACACAGGCACAGACGATACAACTGTCATTACTGTATTGTGACCACACAGGCACAGACGATACAACTGTCATTACTGTATTGTGACCACACAAGCACAGACGATACAACTGTCATTACTGTATTGTGACCACACAGGCACAGACGATACAACTGTCATTACTGTATTGTAACCACACAGGCACAGACGATACAACTGTCATTACTGTATTGTGACCACACAGGCACAGACGATACAACTGTCATTACTGTATTGTGACCACACAGGCACAGACGATACAACTGTCATCACTGTATTGTGACCACACAGGCACAGACGATACAACTGTCATCACTGTATTTTGACCACACAGGCACAGACGATACAACTGTCATTACTGTATTGTGACCACACAGGCACAGACGATACAACTGTCATTACTGTATTGTGACCACACAGGCACAGACGATACAACTGTCATCACTGTATTGTGACCACACAGGCACAGACGATACAACTCATTGAGAGTGTCTACAAATTTTCACTTTACATATAATGACATAGAGAGGCTGAGATCTCAGTGCTTATAAGAATCTTGTAATAAGTGGAGTCTTTCCTACACGTTGGCAGTAATTACAAATTATAATGCAGTCTATGTTTCTAAGGCGGCCGCGATAGCTCAATAGGTATAGCGACTCGCTACGGGCTGGACGGTCCGGATTTCGAAACCATTGGGGGGCGAGATTTTCCGCACCCGCCCAGACCGGCCCAGAGGCCAAGGTTGCCCCCTGTGAAATGGGTACCAGGTCTCTTTCTCGCGGGTAAAGCGGCCGGGACTTGGAACTGACCATCAATTCCCTTCTAGCGGAGTGTCAAGTATGGTTACAGCTATATTTCCACCTCCCCTCTGTGCCTGCCGGACATGTAATGGGACAGCCTTTACCTTCACCAATGGTTGAAGGTATATAGGTAGGGTGGAGGCATATCTCCACCGATTCTTAACCTCGGCACTAAATGGAGGTGTGCTCAGTGTGCCGTACCAACCCCAGGAAAAATACCCGCCCGTGCCCTTAAACAGAAGACTGCGGGCCCCAGAGCCGCTCTGTAAAGATTTTTTGCTTCTGCTGGAATTCGAATCCTGGATTGTCCAGCTCGTAGCTGAGCTAACCGGGCTGCCATATAACTATAAATTGGTACTTAAAATAGCGCTTTTTGTGTCAGTTGTTGTAGGCGTCTTTTTTTTTGTGGTGAAGGGCCCCGCAGCAGAAGCTACGGACGCACCGCAGCCTTGAGGCTTATTGTGCAACCCTTGTGATGAATATGATTAGGTTTTTTCATTTTTCCAAGTAATGGAGCACCGGTGGAATTAAACTGACAGGGGAAAACCGAAGTACTCGGGGAAAAACCTGTCCCAGTGCCACTTTATCCACCACAAATCCCACAAGGACTGAGTTGGGAGCGAATCCGGGCCTCCGCGGTGAAAGGCCGGCGACTTACTGCCTTAACCATGGCACGGCCTGTTGTTGTAAGCGTTAAGCTCTGTCCGTCAAATTTATAAACACAAAAGAGTCTGGTAGTGCTTCGAAGGATGTCCACATATGTCGGTCAAAATGGCGGAGTGTGTTTGCTAAACACATCACGTGTTGGTAGACTTTGGCGGCTGAACTGAAATGCAAGTCACGAGGAAAAATGTACAGAAGGTCGGGCAGTGAATGTATGTAGCTTAAAGTGTAAGTATTTCAATTTTAGTAACTTTGCCTTTGGTTGTAACCTGAAAAATGATGGTTCGCAGAACGGCTCCATCCGACTTTACTAACACAAACTGCAGTGTATAATTATTACTAAAGATAAAACATATTCAAAAAGCAAAAACAGGCTTTCAAGTTTGAACTGACAGTTGTATAATTGTTCAAAAGCTGAAATCATTTTCCGAGAAGCTCCTATAGTTTAAGACAAGGGACACAAAAATTTGGGCCTTTTTTGTGTGGGTTTAAAAATTCCTCCCCAGCCTTAAGGGTAAACCTCATTAACAAGGCATACTTAATGCTGCGCGCTGTGCCAGCAGGCACAGGAATTGCGCAGAAATGTCTGCGCGTGTCATAAGTAGTATTGGGAGGTATGCAGCTGTCTGCACGATGCAACTTGGCTGTAGACCTGGTGGTATAAGACAGTCTGTAAGACAAAATAAGGTCTTGAAGACAAACAACTGAAGTTACCGGGTGTACGGAGATCAACGTAAAAGGGCACGTCACACACACACGAAGTAAATGACAACACCCTAACATTTCTAACTTCTGCTGTGAATGCAATACAACAATTAAGAACAAAAGGCAACAAAATGATAATATAGCAAATATTTATCGGTTTCAATACGATTCACGATCGCCCAAAATACACCAGGGAAACGAATGTTCCAGCAAATAAGAACCAGTCAACACGATGTTAACAATTTTAACAACTGTAGGAACAACAGGGAGACAAATGTAAAATAAACAACAAATATATATATAAGCTTCAATGACACAACTTTGTAAACTTTTGTAACAATTTGTCAGATCTCACAAATTTCCAAACATCTACATGCATCTTAAGTCTTAATTCACCGTGCAGTTTTATTATTCCAGAAATACACCAACAAAAGCACAAATCACTAAAAAGGTGCAATCAGCCCTTTATTATAGTCGAAACCTACATATGTTTCGGCTCTCCATGAGCCATCATCAGGGGCTTTCTAATAGTGCTTCTCAAATGCTGGATCGGCCTATTATTGACATTCGTAAAATTTTTGTGCACTGTTTATAAAAACATATATAAGTAAAATCGTGAGTATAAAACATAGTTAAAATGATAGAATGTTAAAACCACACTGTTCGCTGTATCATCGCACTTTTGGATGTTCCATGTTTGATGTTTGATGTGGTTTTAACATTCTATTTATTTTAACTATATTTTGTACTCACGATTTTACTTATATATGTTGTTGTATCCCCGAAATTTCGGAGAAGGCCGGTGGGGCGTATCGTAGATGTTGCTCCACCGGCATAGGGTTAGTATAGGTTGTGATGGATGCTTGAAACAAACTCGTTGTACCAGGTTCCAGGCACTTTAATTGCAATAGGCCGTATTTACATAAAACAGGCCGGGAAGGCCTCGCAGCAACTTATGCAGACTGTCTGGATCAACGGCAGGATCGGGAATGCGCCCTTCCAGGCGTCAGAGGTTTTATCAGACAGGCTTGTGTGTGATCTGTGCGTAGGAGTAGTCGTTACTCCTCCACATGTGACTGTGCGTCTGCAAGGAGTCACACGGTGGGCTCCATAATTCCAGGAAGAATAACAGATAAGCAGTTACAAACATTGGGCAAAGCGAATACAAAGAGACGTATGATGAGAAAGTACTAATTAGCAAGTGATAAGGTCCGATGATACGGACAAAGTACAGAAGGTACTGCATCAATGCAATGTCGTTGCCTCAGTTACTATTATATATATATATATATATAATGTAAGGAACATCCGTAATATAACAGATATATGCAACAATGTTATTATAAACAGTGCACAAAAATTTTACGAATGTCAATAATAGGCCGATCCAGCATTTGAGAAGCACTATTAGAAAGCCCCTGATGATGGCTCATGGAGAGCCGAAACATGTGTAGGGTTCGACTATAATAAAGGGCTGACTGCACCTTTTTAGTGATTTGTGCTTTTGTTGGTGTATTTCTGGAATCTACATGCATATTTACTTATGTTTTGAATCAAGTATTTTAGCACATGACGACGGTCCTTAAGGATCGAAACATGTAGCATTTATTGATGATATTATTAAAATGTTGTCGTGTTTGACGCTAATATGTATATGCCAGTATCAATCAGCACAACAAGACGGATTGCACTGAAATACGTGATAGTGTCCAGTTACACTATTTTGGACAGCAAAGTGCCGGACTGTCGAAGTATCAGCTCTGCTGCTGAAGGCCAGCTGCGTGCCTCAGACGCTCTAATCTCTTTGAAACTGGTTTTACTTTAAATCAGACGGGGACAAAACAGGCAGCTTGCGACACTGGGCCAGTGCCAGCAACATAGTTTGGCACATTCAGGTACAGGCAGTGTCAACAGTGCCTCATGTGACCACTGTATCAGGTACAGGCAGTGTCAACAGTGCCTCATGTGACCACTGTATCAGGTACAGGCAGTGTCAACAGTGCCTCATGTGACCACTGTGTCAGGTACAGGCAGTGTCAACAGTGCCTCATGTGACCACTGTATCAGGTACAGGCAGTGTCAACAGTGCCTCATGTGACCACTGTATCAGGTACAGGCAGTGTCAACAGAGCCTCATGTGACCACTGTATCACGTAGAGGCAGTGTCAACAGAGCCTCATGTGACCACTGTGTCAGGTACAGGCAGTGTCAACAGTGCCTCATGTGACCACTGTATCAGGTACAGGCAGTGTCAACAGTGCCTCATGTGACCACTGTATCAGGTACAGGCAGTGTCAACAGTGCCTCATGTGACCACTGTATCAGGTACAGGCAGTGTCAACAGTGCCTCATGTGACCACTGTATCAGGTACAGGCAGTGTCAACAGTGCCTCATGTGACCACTGTATCAGGTACAGGCAGTGTCAACAGAGCCTCATGTGACCACTGTATCACGTAGAGGCAGTGTCAACAGAGCCTCATGTGACCACTGTGTCAGGTACAGGCAGTGTCAACAGTGCCTCATGTGACCACTGTATCAGGTACAGGCAGTGTCAACAGTGCCTCATGTGACCACTGTATCAGGTACAGGCAGTGTCAACAGAGCCTCATGTGACCACTGTATCACGTAGAGGCAGTGTCAACAGTGCCTCATGTGACCACTGTGTCAGGTACAGGCAGTGTCAACAGTGCCTCATGTGACCACTGTATCAGGTACAGGCAGTGTCAACAGAGCCTCATGTGACCACTGTATCACGTAGAGGCAGTGTCAACAGAGCCTCATGTGACCACTGTATCAGGTACAGGCAGTGTCAACAGAGCCTCATGTGACCACTGTATCACGTACAGGCAGTGTCAACAGAGCCTCATATACCACTGTATCAGGTACAGGCAGTGTTAACAGAGCCTCATGTGACCACTGTATCAGGTACAGGCAGTGTCAACAGAGCCTCATGTGACCACTGTATCAGTTACAGGCAGTGTCAACAGAGCCTCATATGACCACTGTATCAGGTACAGGCAGTGTCAACAGAGCCTCATATACCACTGTATCAGTTACAGGCAGTGTCAACAGAGCCTCATGTGACCACTGTATCAGGTACAGGCAGTGTCAACAGAGCCTCATATGACCACTGTATCAGGTACAGGCAGTGTCAACAGAGCCTCATATACCACTGTATCAGGTACAGGTAGTGTCAACAGAGCCTCATATACCACTGTATCAGGTACAGGCAGTGTCAAGAATGCGTCTTGTCAACACGACATGTCAGCGATCTGGGTGCCGACTGTAGAAGGCAGCCCTTAGGTAGGACTGTAGCTGGAAATATGTGAAGGGCTTTGGGCAAACAACAGACATTCGTCAGAGAAGGAAACCTGCAACATTACGTTAATGCCTTCCTCAAAACCTGATTCTAAACTGTAAAACCTACTTCATATTTAACAAATTTAATTGCTTCTAGAGTGCAAAACTTTCTCGCAGAAACTCACAAAGTACGTCTTAATAAAACACAGAGGGACATCTAAGTTAACTGTTAAATAATACTAGCATGTTTAATAATATTCGTAAAGAGTTAATAACCATTAACCTATGTTAGGCAATAGTTATATCATTAAAGTTGCAGAGAGAATGTTCCCATTTTCAATACGATATATACAAAAATGTCTTAAGGTTTAGTAGTGTCAAATTATTAACACCTAAAAGAAAGAAAGTCACAAAGAATTTACGAGGACAATGAGAAATGCTGCGATGCTGTTGCTTCTGCGCAGACCCATCAGGGTGCAGTGACTTTCTGCGCATTCGACAAGATTCGGGAACCAATGACAACCGAGAACAGGCGCCAGGAAAAAGGATCAGTTTGGACAGAAAAGAGATTGTACAAAAGAAAATTGGCTTGCAAATTTAAAGAAGGTATTAACGTCAGTATCTCGTGTAAGACGAACCTCCTACACTAACTGCTTACTAGTATATACCGAAAGGCGACTTTTTACATTCACCAGTTCGTTACGCGTGCTAGATGTCAAGATCATCACATCTATCCTAACTCTAGAAATGAACAATCCACATGTTCGCTCTTCTTGGATGTTACACAGGATGTTACGGTCACACCTTGAAGGGTCAAGCAATCTTCTGGGACTGTTTGACACAAAAGGTATCGGTCACAACTTGAAGGGTCAAGCAGTCTTCTGGGACTGTTTGACACAAAAGAGCGAATATCTTATTTACACCGCGGCCGGAGCCTGAAATCACACGTGACAACCCCAGCATGTAAAAGCCACATTAATCAGACGCCTTCGGCCTCATGCTGTAGTCACAAACACTTTACGTTAGCGCCACGATTGTAGACATTTACTGTGACGACACATCAGTCTTATGTTCACGATTGTAGACATTTACTGTGACGACACATCAGTCTTATGTTCACGATTGTAGACATTTACTGTGACGAAACATCAGTCTTATGTTTACGATTGTAGGTATTTACTGTGACGACACATCAGTCTTATGTTCACGATTGTAGGCATTTACTGTGACGACACATCAGTCTTATGTTCACGATTGTAGGCATTTACTGTGACGACACATCAGTCTTATGTTCACGATTGTAGACATTTACTGTGACGAAACATCAGTCTTATGTTTACGATTGTAGGTATTTACTGTGACGACACATCAGTCTTATGTTCACGATTGTAGGCATTTACTGTGACGACACATCAGTCTTATGTTCACGATTGTAGGCATTTACTGTGACGACACATCAGTCTTATGTTCACGATTGTAGACATTTACTGTGACGAAACATCAGTCTTATGTTTACGATTGTAGGTATTTACTGTGACGACACATCAGTCTTATGTTCACGATTGTAGGCATTTACTGTGACGAAACATCAGTCTTATGTTTACGACTGTAGGTATTTACTGTGACGACACATCAGTCTTATGTTTACGATTGTAGGTATTTACTGTGACGACACATCAGTCTTATGTTCACGATTGTAGGCATTTACTGTGACGAAACATCAGTCTTATGTTTACGATTGTAGGTATTTACTGTGACGACACATCAGTCTTATGTTTACGATTGTAGGTATTTACTGTGACGACACATCAGTCTTATGTTTACGATTGTAGGTATTTACTGTGACGAAACATCAGTCTTATGTTTACGATTGTAGGTATTTACTGTGACGACACATCAGTCTTATGTTCACGATTGTAGGCATTTACTGTGACGAAACATCAGTCTTATGTTTACGATTGTAGGTATTTACTGTGACGACACATCAGTCTTATGTTTACGATTGTAGGTATTTACTGTGACGACACATCAGTCTTATGTTCACGATTGTAGACATTTACTGTGACGACACATCAGTCTTATGTTTACGATTGTAGGCATTTACTGTGATGACACATCAGTCTTATGTTCACGATTGTAGACATTTACTGTGACGAAACATCAGTCTTATGTTTACGATTGTAGGTATTTACTGTGACGACACATCAGTCTTATGTTCACGATTGTAGGCATTTACTGTGACGACACATCAGTCTTATGTTCACGATTGTAGGCATTTACTGTGACGACACATCAGTCTTATGTTCACGATTGTAGACATTTACTGTGACGACACAACAGTCTTATGTTCACGATTGTAGACATTTACTGTGACGACACATCAGTCTTATGTTCACGATTGTAGGCATTTACTGTGACGACACATCAGTCTTATGTTCACGATTGTAGACATTTACTGTGACGACACATCAGTCTTATGTTCACGATTGTAGGCATTTACTGTGACGACACATCAGTCTTATGTTCACGATTGTAGACATTTACTGTGACGACACATCAGTCTTATGTTCACGATTGTAGACATTTACTGTGACGACACATCAGTCTTATGTTCACGATTGTAGACATTTACTGTGACGACACATCAGTCTTATGTTCACGATTGTAGACATTTACTGTGACGACACGTCAGTCTTATGTTCACGTTGATCCTGTAAACCACATTCGACCCTATAAAACATCTGTAGATGAAAACGGCCGAAAACTGAAAGTACGACTCAGCAGCAGATGACTACTGCTTAATTGACTAAATTCTCAAAATTCCTTTAATGATTCTAAAAGGTTCTGACGACGGTATATAACACTGAGACGTAATTGGCTTCTGGACTTTGTCCATCGTCCGGAAAAATAAAATCACGACGTTTCGCAAGCTGGTTCCTCTTCCGTCTTCAGGTGAAGGAAGGGAAGACACCTACTCAGATGGGTCCTTTAGCTCGGGCTAAGGGACCCATCTCAGTAGGTATCTCCCCTCTCATCGCCTGAAGAAGGAAGAAGAACCAGCTTCCGAAACGTCGTGATTTTATTTTTCCGGACGATGGACAAAGTCCAGAAGCCAATTAGTTCTCAGCCTTTAATGATGTTCCTGCTAACAGAAGGAAGTATATTTACATCGATATAGCTAGACGATTGACGGAAGGTTACACAGCGGAAAGGATTTTATTTTTTACAAACAATTGTCTGGAATGAAGTTAATGACTGGCAAATAAAACAAAAAATACATTACTGTTAAAATCATACGGTCATATTTTATTAAACTGCAGACGTGAATCTGAACACACCCAATATGAGGGCCAGTAAGTGTTCCTGAGTTTATTCCAAACGACACTAAGCATTCGCCAAAATTCCTTTGTGGAAAAGTCACTTTAAATAAGCAAAATCTCTTTGCATGTATAAAAAGCCCTTTACATTTCAGTGGTTTCTTTATGCACCACCAGGTTTAACACTCAGAAATTCTACGTTCTGCCTACACAGTGTAATTATGAGTTTAGCACGCATCTAACACAAGACAGGTAATAGACGTATGAACGTAATATTGAGGCGCGTTCGCGTAACCACTGTTGCCGTGGAAAAGCAATAAGTATTACACATTCTGAGTGTGTGTCTGTAGCCTTAGTTATCCAGCATGCAAAGCGCATGCGCAGTGTTATATTGTCATCTGTGGCCTGTCTGGCTGTACCGTATTTTTTCACATTATCTCATAAACGGCACGATTTTCGAAAAAAAAGTTATTGAACATAAAATGTGTGTTTTGATTTTCTGTACAACTTTTGTCTGAAACATTTCTCATTCTAATAAGAATTCAGCGAGATATTATCATAAATGTACATAGGTCTTCATGTAAAGTACCGTTATTGTTGTCAGATTTTAACTTGAATTTTCTCTACAGCTTTTCGAAAAATCCTCCAATATCAAAGTTCATGAAAATCCGTCCAGTGGAAGCCGAGTTGTTCAATGCGGACAGACAGATAGACGAACAGACATGACGAAGCAAAGAGTCGCTTTTCGCAACTTCGCGAACGCGCCTAAAAACGATTATATCCTTATGCAAAACTAATTGATTGCTTGCTGTAACGGAGATTGTTTTACTTAGCGGTACGAACTAAATCATTAAATATAATTCACGTCATTTTAGTGTTTGATGCCGTACCGTGGCTCAGGCGGTCTTTTGCTGGCCCCTCACCGCGGAGAACGGTTTCGATCACAGGTCAGCCCATGTGAGGTTTGTGATGAAAAAAATGGCATTGGGACAGATTTTACTCCCATTTCTTGGGATTTCCTCTCTCAGTATCAGTCCTCCAATGCTCCATACTCATTCATTCATCTACCACCGACGCTGTATAATGTTTCTCTCCCGGTACTTCAGTTTTCCCCTGTCAGTATCATTCCACCAACGCTCCATACTCATTCATACATCTACCACCAACGCTGTATAATGTTTCTCTCCCAGTACTTCAGTTTTCCCCTGTCAGTATCATTCCACCAACGCTCCATACTCATTCATACATCTACCACCAACGCTGTATAATGTTTCTCTCCCAGTACTTCAGTTTTCCCCTGTCAGTATCATTCCACCAACGCTCCATACTCATTCATACATCTACCACCAACGCTGTATAATGTTTCTCTCCCAGTACTTCAGTTTTCCCCTGTCAGTATCATTCCACCAACGCTCCATACTCATTCATACATCTACCACCAACGCTGTATAATGTTTCTCTCCCAGTACTTCAGTTTTCCCCTGTCAGTATCATTCCACCAACGCTCCATACTCATTCATACATCTACCACCAACGCTGTATAATGTTTCTCTCCCAGTACTTCAGTTTTCCCCTGTCAGTATCATTCCACCAATGCTCCATACTCATTCATACATCTACCACCAACGCTGTATAATGTTTCTCTCCCAGTACTTCAGTTTCCCCTGTCAGTATCATTCCACCAATGCTCCATACTCATTCATACATCTACCACCAACGCTGTATAATGTTTCTCTCCCAGTACTTCAGTTTTCCCCTGTCAGTACCATTCCACCAATGCTCCATACTCATTCATACATCTACCACCTACGCTGTATAATGTTTCTCTCCCAGTACTTCAGTTTCCCCTGTCAGTATCATTCCACCAATGCTCCATACTCATTCATTCATCTACCACCAACGCTGTATAATGTTTCTCTCCCAGTACTTCAGTTTCCCCTGTCAGTATCATTCCACCAATGCTCCATTCTCATTCATACATCTACCACCAACGCTGTATAATGTTTCTCTCCCAGTACTTCAGTTTTCCCCTGTCAGTATCATTCCACCAATGCTCCATACTCATTCATATATCTACCACCAACGCTGTATAATGTTTCTCTCCCAGTACTTCAGTTTTCCCCTGTCAGTATCATTCCACCAACGCTCCATACTCATTCATATATCTACCACCAACGCTGTATAATGTTTCTCTCCCAGTACTTCAGTTTCCCCTGTCAGTATCATTCCACCAATGCTCCATACTCATTCATACATCTACCACCAACGCTGTATAATGTTTCTCTCCCAGTACTTCAGTTTTCCCCTGTCAGTATCATTCCACCAATGCTCCATACTCATTCATACATCTACCACCAACGCTGTATAATGTTTCTCTCCCAGTACTTCAGTTTCCCCTGTCAGTATCATTCCACCAATGCTCCATACTCATCTTTGTCACACGTTGCTGTTACCAGAAGGACACAAGACGAAGCCTGGATACCTTCCATACAGCAACGTTATTTCGAAAATCGGAGAGCATTAGACAGCAAATTACTTTCACTTCTTGTGACCTTTAACGTTTCAGCGACAAGTACTGTGCGCCAGCAGAAACCTAGTTAAGAATACCCCAAGTTTTGACCTAGCCGCAAGACACGACCAGTAAGCCTTGCCTCCCGCCACGACTCAAGGATATTACATGGTAACACCGGCCGCAAATCTGCGAGTGAGCTTAGTGCAAAATGGTACCAGCAACAATGAAGTCGGCGCTGCATCTCCTGCTAATTCTAACAGTCATACATCACGCAGTGTGTGCCCCTGACAGCAACAAGTATACCACCCGCTACGATAACATTGATGTGAACGCAATTCTGAAGAGTGATCGTCTGTTGCGGCATTACTTCAACTGTCTGATGGATAGGGGACCGTGTACTAGAGAGGGACTGGAGCTGAAGAGTGAGTTGCTAATACAGGGACTTTGTCAGTCTGTACTGTGTTCCACCTTGGTCTACTTATTACTTGTCTGTATGCCCAATCTTCATACAGTTACGTGTCTATACATCTGTGCCCTACTGTGTTTTTTTTTGGGTGTCTCTCAGAAGGTGTGGTAAGAAATTTCGAATTACATGTCCATAAATTCCACATTATAATCACCGTGAATTTTGATAATAATTCACAATTCCAAAAAACAAAAAATGCACTATACAGGGCATACACAAAAGAATGGTGCGGTTTCAAAAGTGAATAAATTGAAACCGCACCATTGTTTTGTGTATGCCCTGTATTATCAAGGATTGTTCAATATCCTCTACATATGTTTTGGTTCCAGTTGAACCAATTAAACTCGTAAAAACGGACACAATTCGTGTCACAGTTCAAAGAGTTCAAACGTAATTTTATGCACTGTAGCCTGTTAATGTGACAGTAACTTGACTTTGTATTGTCGTGTATATATATTATATCATCTGATTAACTAGTGGATGTAATATGAATGTAGCCTTGATCCCCTGAAGATGGTTCAACTGGAGTCGAAACGTATGTAAGGGATATTGAAAAATACTTGATACTATAGTGCATTTGTTGGTTTTTGAAATTGTGAATTACATGTCCATAGTTTTCAAGAGTGTACAAATATGAATATATCAACGAGGCCATTACATCAACTAACTCATGCACTGGATAAAATACATTCGTAAGCTATTTTAAAACCCCTACATGTTTCAGCACCGAGGTGCCATCTTCAGGGGGGCGTTCGATACAAAGAAATATATATATATCCAACACACCAAATTATTCGTTCAAAACATTAAACACAAAATCTCCGAAGCACATAACATTATCAACCTTAAATCACAACGGCAATGTTTAAAGTTTTAATCTTCATAAACGTTATTTCTTAATTTTTTGTGTTTGGTTTTAGTGTTTAATGTTTTGAACGAATAAGTTGGTGGATTGGCTGTACATTCCTTTGTATAGAACGCCCCCCTAAAGATGGCACTTCGGTGCCGAAACATGTAGGCGTTTTTATAATAGCTCATGAATGTATTTTATTTATTGTATGAGTTGGTTGCTGTAATGACTGTGACAAGATGCACGATGTCAGCAAAATAACAAACACCACTGAGGCATTCAAAGTTTGTTGTATTTTTTTCAGAGATGATACACAATGTATAACATATATATATATATATATATATAATACATGATAGATATATTAGCTACAATTGTGCTGACTCTATAGGTGCCACAATTCTTTATATTTCTAAAATGCTACGTATTTCTTATAACATTCATGTTTGATCCCTGTAGAGGCTCACTGTCTGTGTGCAGTGTTTGCCTGTGTAGCTCAGTATAGCAGGTGAGACGTTTCGGAATGCGGTGTGCGCCATCGCATATGATACAATTTGTTGTTACTTGTATACGAAACTTACTTCGCTATCAGTATCTTTTCCAACGGAGCCCAGTCAACTACTGTAACAATAGATGACATTTTTATGAAACTCTGTAACCTCTGCCTACCTATCTCGTGACTGACACACCTCTCTACACACCTCTCTACACACCTCTCTACACACATCTCTACACACATCTCTACACACTTCTCTACACACCTCTCTAACACACCTCTCTACACACCTCCTACACACCATCTCTACACACATCTCTCACACTCAACATCTCTACACACACTCTCACACCACACTCTCTACACACATCTCTACACACCTCTCTACACACTCACACCCTCTCTACACACCTCTCTACAACCACACTCTACACACCTCTCTACACAAACACAACCTCTACACACCTCTCTACACACATCACTCTAACACACCTCTCTACACACCTCTTACACACTCCTACACAACACCTCTCTACACACCTCTCTACACACCTCCAATCTACACACACTCTACACACTCTCTACACACCTCTCTACACACCTCTCTACACACCTCTCTACACAACCTCTCTACACACCTCTCTACACACCTCTCTACACACCTCTCACACACACCTCTCTACACACCTCTCTACACACCTCTCTACAACCTTACACACTCTCTACACACCTCTCTACACACCTCTCTACACACTCTCTACACACTCTCTACACACCTCTCTACACACCTCTCTACACACCTCTAACTCACACACTTCCTCTCAACCACACCTCTCTACACACCTCTCTACACACTCTCTACACACTTCTCTCTACACACTCTCTACACACCTCTCTACACACCTCTCTACACACCTCCTCTACACACCTCTCACTTACACTCCTACACACTCTCTACACACCTCTCTACACCCCACACCTCTCTACACACCTCTCCCTCACACACCTCTCTACACCTCTCTACACACTCTCTACACACCTCTCTACACACCTCTCTACACCCTTACCATCCTACACACTTCT
This sequence comes from Reticulitermes speratus, assembly GCA_021186555.1. Taxonomy (NCBI): domain Eukaryota; kingdom Metazoa; phylum Arthropoda; class Insecta; order Blattodea; family Rhinotermitidae; genus Reticulitermes; species Reticulitermes speratus. The sequence goes on along the minus strand of JAJKFL010000009.1, from coordinate 1,040,900 downwards.
CTACACACTCTCTAACTACACACCTCTCTACACACCTCTCTACACACCTCTCTACACACCTCTACACCTCTCACACACTCTCTACACACTCTCTACACACCTCTCTACACACACCTCTCTACACACCTCTCTACACACTCTCTACACCACCTCTCTACACACCTCTCTACACACCTCTCTACACACCTCTCTACACACACCTCTCTACACACCTCTCTACACACCTCTCTACACACCTCTTACACACCTCTCTACACACCTCTCTACACACCTCTCTACACACCTCTCTACACACCTACCTCTCTACACACTCTCTCTACACACCTCTCTACACACTCTCTACACACCTCTACACACCTCTCTACACACTCTCTACACACACCTCTCTACAACCTCTCTACACACCTCTCTACACACCTCTCTACACACCTCTCTACACACCTCTCTACACACACCTTCTACACACTCTCTACACACTCTCTACACACATCTCTACACACTCTCTACACACCTCTCTACACACCTCTCTACACACCTCTCTACACACTTCTCTACACACCTCTCTACACACCTCTCTACACACCTCTCTACACACCTCTCTACACACCTCTCTACACACCTCTCTACACACTTCTCTACACACCTCTCTACACACCTCTCTACACACCAGTCCTCCCTGTCTGATAATTATGAACTGTATCTAGATTCTCGTGAGAATTATTAACTGCGATATTCATCTGAATCTAACGGACGCATTGTTAATGAATTCACTTGGAAGACAGCGTCGAAGTCTCACTGGTCTGTACAGAAGCTTTGTGTCGCCTTGCGTTCAAAGCTCGCTGGTGTCACGCCATTGCCCTTAGACTCTCTGGTAACTCTGTGGGTACTTCATGTGGTCACCGTTCGTTGCAGCAAGTAGTTAAACCCGATAATTATTTCCTCTGTCAGTTGCTCACAGGGCGATTCCAACCTTAACATTTTGTGGAGCTGACCTTACTAACTGTTGCGAAATTTTTTGAATGAAACCTAATTGTAGGCTTTATGACAGCAAGGACTCGAAACAGCACGTAACGGTCGTTCTGTTGAACACGGATGGCTTCAAACAGCTGCAACTGAGGTCGAATTGTGTCATTGCCTCGTAAACAAAATTAATGAACAATTTCGCAGCAATCCTAATATTTTTCTTATCTCAGTCGTGATACACGCTGCTCATTGCTGAAGCAGCCGTAATCCGTTACATTTGTCTATAATTTGTAAAGCAAAATACAAAACCTCAGAAGAGCATATACATTTTTTTCCATGACGCAACAGCCCCTAGTGGACCACGGTCTTCCCATTATCGAGGCTTCACGATCACACTCAGACACACAACACACACGGTAGGACTCCTCTGGACGAGTGATCAGCCCGTCGCAGAGACCTCTATCTGACAACACACAACACTCAAAATAGACAGACATTCATGCCCCCGGCGGGATTCGAATCCACAATCCCAGTAAGCTAGCGTCCGTAGACCCACGCCTTAGACGGCGAGGTTACTGGGATCGACCGTCTAAATTTACTACTGAGTATTAAAACATTTTTGTTTTGAAATTAGTAATTAAAATAATTATAATTCAAAATATAATCATGAGGACAGGCTCTAACACTCACTGCCAACGTCTGTTTGTGACCCAGTAACCAGTCTTCGCTATATCCATATACATCAACTACTTGCTACAGGCATGTCAAATACAGAGTGCCCTAAAAGCGATTTTACCGAGAGTACATTCACTTTCCAAAAAAAAAAAAAAAAAAACAATAATTTATTTAAGATTTTGTGCTTAATATATATGAAATATGATTGAAAATGGCGGGCAATAATCTGAACAATTCCTGTAGCTCTTCATTGCTGTGTTGTGAACAAAGTCGCAGTTTATGATCCCAAGTACCTCGGTAAAACGACTTTCAGAACAACCTATATGATAAAATTCGGGTATATGGGACCTCAGGCGGGAGCATTAGCTTGCATGTCACACACAGTGGCTGGAAAATCACCCCGATAATGGACAGCTATTAGCACCGGGCCTGCCTGTTTTGGCTGCTTGCCAAGCAGGCCGGCTGCAGGCCCTGTCTGTGTTGCGACATTCTGTCGCTTTCTTGTGGCTCAGTAGACCAAATTTCCGGCTAAATGGGACCAACACAACTCCAACTTTCTCGGAAGAAACTGAGCTTTGGTTGTTACGTGTGCACTTATGACACTTACATATGGGTTCTTCGGGGCCAGGTACGGTATAAGGTAAAGGTAAAGGTAAAACATCCCATTACAGGCCTCGACAGGCCCTTAGGGTTCCAGGAGGTTGAGGCTCCCAGATTTATAGACAATCGGCACATGAAGGTGGTAAAGTTGTCAGCCCTACTCACCGGCCGCCTTTACTCCCAGGAAATACTCCTGGTACTCATTTCTGTGACAGTCTAAGTCGACCCCAGGACCATAGTAGAGTGACTAAGCTAAGTGCTGGACGATTGGCACTTTGGTTCCAGCCATGCGCAAAAAATTCTCATCTCCAAAAAGACGAGCCTCCCCAGCCTCCTATTCAATGGGTACCGGGTTCTTCCCAGGGGGTAAAGCGGCCGGGACGTGAAGTTCACCACTCACGTCCATCTAATGCCGAAGTTACGAACGAGTGCAGCTATACCCCAAACTATCTCTGTCGTCATGTTGTGTACACGATCAATTTTTACCGTTTCTTGGGTTCTACTTTCGAACCCCCCCCCCCCCCCCGGCGCACCTCCCCACAGCCGCTGCCACCAATGCTAAGCACGCAGTATCACGCTCCTTTCCCGATATATTCTGTTAGGCCTCATCAATGCAAGAGGCGGAAGTCCACACTGGATCACTGTTTTTATATTAGGTGTGTTTCAAGAAGTAAGGAAAAAACGCCGTATGTGGAGACAATGTCCGTCCGTCTGTGACGTAACATCAGCGACTGAACCGTCTGTCGGATTTTCATGATATTCAGCACAGGAATTCTCACAAACAATTTCGGGGAACAGGAAGCCATGCTTTACTTCAGGCAGTCACTGCATTTCTACACTCTGTCTACTTACTTCAGGCAGTCACTGCATTTCTACCTGTACTTCACATCATGCATTCTACCTGTACTTCCACAATCATTGTCAGATTTCCGTTAAATTCGGTACAAGCGATCAGCACGTAATGCTGTTTAGCGTTTATGAGTTTCGTGAAAATCGGCCCAGGGAAGGGCCGTACTTTTGTTGTGGGATATACAAAAATACACTGACTTCTGCACCATGAAAACTGTGCGTCCTTTGGAAGTAAAGAACGCCTTCGTGACGTCTGTGTACTGTCACAGAATGTTGCATTTGCAATCTGTTATAGCTAAGTTAGTGTAGGAGTGTCAGGTAAAAACAGGGGAAGAGCTCTCTTGATGTGTGCTTGGCTGTGTGCAGTGTTGATGATTCAGAGGGTCCTGAAGTCCAGGGTAATGTTTACAGCATTGGAGGGGTTAAAATCCAAAGCGAAAGAAACATTCTGATTCAGGAGAGATATTCACTTTGACCGAAATACAAGTTCTACATTTTTGATAGTTGCTGCTTTTTGCGGGAAGAAGTATGTCGATAGTCTAATTTCCTACCTTTACAGAAACGCAGCCACAAGACTATAGATTTAGTTTACGAAATGAAACATTCTTTTAACGTTTGTCACATTGTGTTCAGTGGTACGTAACAACAGTTGGTATTACTGGCAGTTTACCCATAGTTCATCTGTAACTCCTGAGTGATGTTAACCTCACTCACAACTGCAATTCAATTCAGCACATCTACTTAAACAGCAATTTTAACATAAATAAATGCTTAAAATGTCATTCTTGTTAGCTTACCTTTAAAAAAACCATCTTCGAAACAGAAATTCACCACTGAGACACCTTAATCTGTCCACGCACTGTGTTTTCTCCACCTCACTCACTACCTGACACAGAAGAAATGCAGATGGCAGCACCGATAACAACGCCACAAGTAACGCTGCCAAAGAGACTCCTATCCGCTCGCTGGCACCTTTCATCGAATATGCAAAACAAGAGAGCAATTGTACAAAAACACATTCTACATCGTGTTTTAATGAGGATAGTACATATGCGCTTTCCATAAAACTTTGAAAATGTAACTATCATTTTTGCGTAGGCTAATGTATAAGAATTTTATTTCAGTATGGCAATTTACCCTTAGTGTTATAGTTTCGCAGTTGACTGGCGTTCTGCGTTGGATTAAGGAGAACTAGTGTGCTTTTTTGGGTCTGGAAGAAATGAAAATTTATAACATGGGAAAGAACGGAAGTTGAATATTTCTTTACCTACTTCTCCCCTTACGAGCAGTTTTGGCGGAAGCAGTGAAAGCTCTTGACAGAGGCATTACATTTCCCTCAATAGCGCACACAAATGTTAAGTGCAATTAACTTAGACGTAACGAGAACCACAGCGGAACTTCAATATCGATTTTTCTCGCATAAAATGTAATAAACTTTATTATATTACTGTATTAATTTTATATTATGGTCTTCTGTTACAATAAAATGGAGGAATAAACGGGAATAATAAGTTTCAAAGTCCAGTACAGACTTTTCTTTCTGTGCTACATGGGTGTGAAACTTGGTCTCCCACATTAACCCAAGAACAAAGACTGAAAATTTTTGAGAATGGAGTGCTAAAAAAGATATTTGGGTCCAAGAGGCAGGGAGTAGGGGAAACTGTTGAAAATTGTATAAGGAGGGGCTCTATGATTTGTGATTCCCACCAAAAACAATTTGGGTGATCAAATCAAGAAGGATTTGGGGGGGACAGGCTAGTGTCACGTGTGGCAGAGAAGACAAAGACATGCAGGATTTTAGTGGGGAAAGTAAAGGAAAGAGACAATTCGGGAGACCTAAGTATAGATGGGAGGATAATACTAAAACAGATCTTATCGAACTTTATGTTATGGATTGAAATAAAATTAATTAAAATTAATTAAAGATCTTATCGAACTTTATAATATATATATATATACCGAGCATTTTGATAATTAATTAAATTTATTTCAATCCAACAAATGCACTACACTTTCTTTCAATAATTTCTTGTCCCTACATATGTTTCGACACAACTTGTGCCATCCTCACTTGTTATATTTACTGCTGGTGACTTACAATACTCATGTGTTGTGAAAGTGAGTGAAAAACAATTAGATGTACTGTATTGAAGATTGTGAACTCTCGACGACCCCCCTGAAGATAACACAAGGTGTGCCGAAACATATGTAGGGGCACGAAATTAATGAAAGAAAGTGTAGTGCATTTGTTGGATTGAAATAAAATTCATTCATAGATCTTATCGAAATCTGTTGGGATGGCGTGGGCTGGACTCATCTGGCTCAGGACTGCCAAAGCGGTTTGCCCTTCTGAACTTTGAATTTGATTAATAATGGGGAAGTTTTTGACTTGCCTTTGAAGAAGGACTCTAGTCTGTATCCTGTCGTTATATATTGTTAAGCAATATTGTGCCTTTGGCATCCAGTTGTTTTGTGGCTCACTGAACGCCCGGTGACTATGTTTGATCCTGTTTAAATCAGGAGCGCAACGAAACATTGAGAACTAACGGTTTCTGGACTTTGTCCGTCGTCCGGATATCTAAAATAACTAGATAACACGACGTTTTCGATCCACAAGGGATCATCATCAGGAACCAAACCAAATCAATAAAAAAATTCTAAAAGTTTCTGACGATGTATGTAACATTGAGAACCAATGGTTTCTGGACATCAATCACTGGACAAACTAAGCCGGTTTAGGTTGTCCAGTGATTGAGGTTAGCTCTATCTAAGGGCCCAACAGAAGGTCCAGTGATTGAGGTTAGCTCTATCTAAGGGGCCCAACAGAAGGTCCAGTGATTGAGGTTAGCTCTATCTAAGGGACCCAACAGAAGGTCCAGTGATTGAGGTTAGCTCTATCTAAGGGACCCAACAGAAGGTCCAGTGATTGAGGTTAGCTCTATCTAAGGGACCCAACAGAAGGTCCAGTGATTGAGGTTAGCTCTATCTAAGGGACCCAACAGAAGGTCCAGTGATTGAGGTTAGCTCTATCTAAGGGACCCAACAGAATGTCCAGTGATTGAGGTTAGCTCTATCTAAGGGACCCAACAGAAGGTCCAGTGATTGAGGTTAGCTCTATCTAAGGGACCCAACAGAAGGTCCAGTATTGAGGTTAGCTCTATCTAAGGACCCAACAGAAGGTCCAGTGATTGAGGTTAGCTCTATCTAAGGGACCCAACAAAGGTCCAGTGATTGAGGTTAGCTCTATCTAAGGGACCCAACAGAAGGTCCAGTGATTGAGGTTAGCTCTATCTAAGGGACCCAACAGAAGGTCCAGTGATTGAGGTTAGCTCTATCTAAGGGACCCAACAGAAGGTCCAGTGATTGAGGTTAGCTCTATCTAAGGGACCCAACAGAAGGTCCAGTGATTGAGGTTAGCTCTATCTAAGGGACCCAACAGAAGGTCCAGTGATTGAGGTTAGCTCTATCTAAGGGACCCAACAGAAGGTCCAGTGATTGAGGTTAGCTCTATCTAAGGGACCCAACAGAAGGTCCAGTGATTGAGGTTAGCTCTATCTAAGGGACCCAACAGAATGTCCAGTGATTGAGGTTAGCTCTATCTAAGGGACCCAACAGAAGGTCCAGTGATTGAGGTTAGCTCTATCTAAGGGACCCAACAGAAGGTCCAGTGATTGAGGTTAGCTCTATCTAAGGGACCCAACAGAAGGTCCAGTGATTGAGGTTAGCTCTATCTAAGGGACCCAACAGAAGGTCCAGTGATTGAGGTTAGCTCTATCTAAGGGACCCAACAGAAGGTCCAGTGATTGAGGTTAGCTCTATCTAAGGGACCCAACAGAAGGTCCAGTGATTGAGGTTAGCTCTATCTAAGGGACCCAACAGAAGGTCCAGTGATTGAGGTTAGCTCTATCTAAGGGACCCAACAGAAGGTCCAGTGATTGAGGTTAGCTCTATCTAAGGGACCCAACAGAAGGTCCAGTGATTGAGGTTAGCTCTATCTAAGGGACCCAACAGAAGGTCCAGTGATTGAGGTTAGCTCTATCTAAGGGCCCAACAGAGTAGGTGTCTCCCCTCCCTTTTACCTGAGGACGGAAGCAGATCCGAAACGTCGTGTTATCTAGTTCTTTTAGGATATCCGGACGATGGACAAAGTCCAGAAACCAATTAGTTCTCAGTGTTACGTACCGTCGTAAGAACATTTTAAAATTTATTGGAACGAAATAAGTTTGGTCTGAAACTGCATCTTTCGAAACGTCATAGAAATTATAAAACTCTGAATTGATAGAGACGCCTCATGTTACCCGCAGCATGAGAAGGCGAATATGAAAACCAAAATCGAAACTGAAAATATTTTGAAATATTTTTGTGTGAAACTTGAGGTTTTCAGAACGGTGTTGGTGAAGATTAAATTATTTTGGGATATGACGCCGTGCCGGTTAATAAATCTTTACCTACATCCTGGAGAATCTTGCTCTTTCCAGGTTCCAGGTTCTGGAATAGAGAAAGCTATTTTTATCAAAATGGCGCCCTTAACATGGACGCAGACACTAGGAAGTCAGAAGGAGTGGAATAAGTGTTACGACAACTGTATGCGCATGCGCCAGCTTTGTTAAATACGCTCAGAGTAAGAACACACTGTGCAAGTATTAGCTACTTTTAGGTGCAACACCCTGTAGAATGTATTTATTTACCAATCGACGCGGCCTCATGTATCAGGATAATTGAAACTTGAGAGAATTCATTCATTGCTGTAATGTCATGTAACTGAAATATTACAAGTCAATTAATTGTGTGTTTTTGTAATTTAACGACGCTGTATCAATTGCTAGAATTATATACCGTTGGTGATATATGAATAAATGAACACGGAATAAAGGTGGAATGATACTGATACGGAAAACTGAAACACTAGCAGTAGGATCTCTCGCAGTGCCACTTTGTCCACCACAAACACCACAGCCTGGCCTGGGATGGAACCCAGACCTCCGCGGTGTAAAGCGGCCGAGCCATGACACGGCCTCCTAAAGACTAACTTCAGATGCATCCAGTTTTTTTACTGTGTTGTTTGCAGCAGCGCTAAACTTAAATATTACGTAAGCTAGGTTTTATTCAGCCATCGCCTTCAATCATGCAACAACTTTGCCATCGGCGTTAAACTTGCAACACGTGTTTGGATCAAGGTTGTCTTGTCTTGTCTATGTATGTCCTATATCTAGCATAAAAACTTGGCTTCCTGCTTGGATGTATCCTGCACGTTATATTAAGTCTGTGTCCTGTGTAGGCAGTCTGTGTCCTGTGTAGGCAGTCTGTGTCCTGTGTAGGCAGTCTGTGTCCTGTGTAGGCAGTCTGTGTCCTCCTGTGTAGGCAGTCTGTATCCTGTGTAGGCAGTCTGTGTCCTCCTGTGTAGGCAGTCTGTGTCCTGTGTAGGCAGTCTGTGTCCTGTGTAGGCAGTCTGTGTCCTCCTGTGTAGGCAGTCTGTATCCTGTGTAGGCAGTCTGTGTCCCGTGTAGGCAGTCTGTGTCCTGTGTAGGCAGTCTGTGTCCTGTGTAGGCAGTCTGTGTCCTGTGTAGGCAGTCTGTGTCCTGTGTAGGCAGTCTGTGTCCCGTGTAGGCAGTCTGTGTCCTGTGTAGGCAGTCTGTGTCCTGTGTAGGCAGTCTGTGTCCTGTGTAGGCAGTCTGTATCCTGTGTAGGCAGTCTGTGTCCTCCTGTGTAGGCAGTCTGTGTCCTGTGTAGGCAGTCTGTGTCCTGTGTAGCAGTCTGTGTCCTGTGTAGCAGTCTGGTCCTCCTGTGTAGGCAGTCTGTGTTCCTGTGTAGGCAGTCTGTGTCCTGTGTAGGCACTGTCCCGTGGCCTCCTGTGTAGGCAGTCTGTGTCCTGTGTAGGCATCTGTGTCCCGTGTAGGCAGTCCTGTGTCCTGTAGGCAGTCTGTATCCTGTGTAGGCAGTCTGTGTCCTGTGTAGGCAGTCTGTGTCCTGTGTAGGCAGTCTGTGTCCTGTGTAGGCAGTCTGTATCCTGTGTAGGCAGTCTGTGTCCTCCTGTGTAGGCAGTCTGTGTCCTGTGTAGGCAGTCTGTGTCCTGTGTAGGCAGTCTGTTCCTGTGTAGGCAGTCTGTGTCCTCCTGTGTAGGCAGTCTGTGTCCTGTGTAGGCAGTCTGTGTCCTGTGTAGGCAGTCTGTTCCTGTGTAGGCAGTCTGTGCCTCCTGTGTAGGCAGTCTGTGTCCTGTGTAGGCAGTCTGTGTCCTGTGTAGGCAGTCTGTGTCCTGTTAGCATCTGTGTCTGTGAGGCAGTCTGTGTCCTCCTGTGTAGGCAGTCTGTTCCCGTGTAGGCAGTCTGTGTCCTGTGTAGGCAGTCTGTGTCCTGTGTAGGCAGTCTGTGTTCCTGTGTAGGCAGTCTGTGTCCTGTGTAGGCAGTCTGTTCCTGTGTAGGCAGTCTGTGTCCTGTGTAGGCAGTCTGTGTCGTGTAGGCATCTGTCCTGTGTAGGCAGTCTGTGTCCTCCTGTGTAGGCAGTCTGTGTCCTCCGTGTAGGCAGTCTGTTCCTGTGTAGGCAGTCTGTGTCCTGTGTAGGCAGTCTGTGTCCTCCTGTGGTAGGCAGTCTGTTCCTGTGTAGGCAGTCTGTGTCCTGTGTAGGCAGTCTGTATCCTGTGTAGGCAGTCTGTGTCCTGTGTAGGCAGTCTGTGTCCTCTGTGTAGGCAGTCTGTGTCCTCCTGTGTAGGCAGTCTGTATCCTGTGTAGGCAGTCTGTGTCCTCCTGTGTAGGCAGTCTGTGTCCCTGTGTAGGCAGTCTGTGTCCTGTGTAGGCAGTCTGTATCCTGTGTAGGCAGTCTGTATCCTGTGTAGGCAGTCTGTGTCCTGTGTAGGCAGTCTGTGTCCTCCTGTGTAGGCAGTCTGTGTCCTCCTGTGTAGGCAGTCTGTAGTCCTGTGTAGGCAGTCTGTGTCCCTGTGTAGGCAGTCTGTATCCTGTGTAGGCAGTCTGTGTCCTCCTGTGTAGGCAGTCTGTATCCTGTGTAGGCAGTCTGTGTCCTCCTGTGTAGGCAGTCTGTTCCTGTGTAGGCAGTCTGTATCCTGTGTAGGCAGTCTGTATCCTGTGTAGGCAGTCTGTTCCTGTGTAGGCAGTCTGTGTCCTCCTGTGTAGGCAGTCTGTGTCCTGTGTAGGCAGTCTGTATCCTGTGTAGGCAGTCTGTGTCCTCCTGTGTAGGCAGTCTGTTCCTGTGTAGGCAGTCTGTGTCCTCCTGTGTAGGCAGTCCTGTGTGCCTTCCTGTGTAGGCAGTCTGTATCCTGTGTAGGCACTGTTCTGTGCTCTTCCTGTGTAGGCAGTCTGTGTCCTCCTGTGTAGGCAGTCTGTATCCTGTGTAGGCAGTCTGTGTCCTCCTGTGTAGGCAGTCTGTATCCTGTGTAGGCAGTCTGTGCTCCTGTGTAGGCAGTCTGTTCCTGTGTAGGCAGTCTGTGTCCTCCTGTGTAGGCAGTCTGTTCCTGTGTAGGCAGTCTGTTCCTGTGTAGGCAGTCTGTGTCCCTGTGTAGGCAGTCTGTGTCCTCCTGTGTAGGCAGTCTGTATCCTGTGTAGGCAGTCTGTGTCCTCCTGTGTAGGCAGTCTGTTCCTGTGTAGGCAGTCTGTGTCCTCCTGTGTAGGCAGTCTGTATCCTGTGTAGGCAGTCTGTGTCCTCCTGTGTAGGCAGTCTGTATCCTGTGTAGCAGTCTGTATCCTGTGTAGGCAGTCTGTGTTCCTGTGTAGGCAGTCTGTATCCTGTGTAGGCAGTCTGTGTCCTCCTGTGTAGCAGTCTGTTCCTGTGTAGGCAGTCTGTGTCCTCCTGTGTAGGCAGTCTGTTCCTGTGTAGGCAGTCTGTGTCCTGTGTAGGCAGTCTGTGTCCCTGTGTAGGCAGTCTGTTTCCTGTGTAGGCAGTCTGTGTCCTCCTATGTAGGCAGTGGCTCATAATTCTCAATTAAATTTCAGTCCAAATATTAACATACAGCCCATGTACAAATATTAACATACAGCCCTTGTACAAATATTAACATACAGCCCTTGTACAAATATTAACATACAGCCCTTGTACAAATATTAACATACAGCCCATGTACAAATATTAACATACAGCCCATGTACAAATATTAACATACAGCCCTTGTACAAATATTAACATACAGCCCTTGTACAAATATTAACATACAGCCCATGTACAAATATTAACATACAGCCATGTACAAATATTAACATACAGCCCATGTACAAATATTAACATACAGCCCTTGTACAAATATTAACATACAGCCCATGTACAAATATTAACATACAGCCCTTGTACAAATATTAACATACAGCCCATGTACAAATATTAACATACAGCCCATGTACAAATATTAACATACAGCCCATGTACAAATATTAACATACAGCCCTGTACAAATATTAACATACAGCCCATGTACAAATATTAACATACAGCCTATGTACAAATATTAACATACAGCCCATGTACAAATATTAACATACAGCCCATGTACAAATATTAACATACAGCCCTGTACAAATATTAACATACAGCCCATGTACAAATATTAACATACAGCCCATGTACAAATATTAACATACAGCCCTTGTACAAATATTAACATACAGCCCTGTACAATATTAACATACAGCCCTTGTACAAATTAACATACAGCATGTACAATTACATACACCATGTACAAATATTAACATACAGCCCATGTACAAATATTAACATACAGCCCATGTACAAATATTAACATACAGCCCATGTAACAATATTAACATACAGCCCATGTATAAATATTAACATACAGCCCATGTACAAATATTAACATACAGCCCATGTACAAATATTAACATACAGCCCTTGTACAAATATTAACATACAGCCCATGTAAATTACATAGCCCTACAATATTAACATACAGCCCATGTACAAATATTAACATACAGCCCATGTACAAATATTAACATACAGCCCATGTACAAATATTAACATACAGCCCATGTACAAAATTAACATACAGCCCATGTACAAATATTAACATACAGCCCATGTACAAATATTAACATACAGCCCATGTACAAATATTAACATACAGCCCATGTACAAATATTAACATACAGCCATGTACAAATATTAACATACAGTCCCATGTACAAATATTAACATACAGCCCATGTACAAATATACCATGTAAATTATCATACAGCCCATGTACTCTGCACTCAACAACGATCAAATTCCGTCCATTCTGTTTTGTTCCTTAATTTGGGCCTTTTTCTGTTTAACGACGCTTTCTGCTATCACTAGTTGATACAACGTCGAATGGAAGCAAGAATCGGAAATATAGCGAAAATATAGCAGTGTTTAAGTATTTGCATAGAAAAAACTGGGGAAACCCACGAAACATCTCACTCAGGACTATACACTAGAGTGAGTTAGAAGGTAGAACGGGGGGGGGGGCGCACGCACTCCGCGTAACCAATGTTCGTCACCTCACCACGCATATTCAAAGCCAAGACTTTCAGCGACCACGCGCACAAACCGGACCACAAAATTTCCATAAAAGAACGTTCTGAATCTCGAAAGACCCCACCATTCCCCCCCCACCGGCCCCCCCCCCCCCCCCCCCCCCCGCCTGCTCGCAACAAGCCCCAGCGCCAGTCAAGCCTCACTAACACACTCGCATTGTTGCTCACGGGCGGTAATTCCCCTCCTACACGGGATTCCCCGCACGCACGTGTGGCTCTCCTGGTTACAATGTTCCATTCAAAGTGATGTGATGTGTGAGGCTGCACTGCGCTGAGCGTTTTGATTGTGGTGTTGCGGGGCGTGACGCCGTGTCACCAGTGTTAGCAAGGGACACGTTGTCAATCTCTCCTCTTATAAAGCTGCTGTAGCGACTGGATTGGACGCCACATGGCGTCTGTCTGCTGTCACTTCATGTGGCCGTCTTTATCACATTGTGAAACACGTGATCAAATAAAAGCCTGTGAAGTTAACCCGCGACAGTGTGAGCAATATGCAGAGATAGCTGACATATTGTGGGCGGGCGCGGCTATCAGTGCCATACCTCACCCGCCAGTCCGCATCGCGTACAGTAAAATGTTGTCAAATGCTGCAGCTGCGTCCGCATTTGCTCATTTAATTTGCTCTTGGGCTTGTTATTAATTTTTAAAATTCGTTTACTAAAGGGGTGATTTCGTTACTGAAAGGGACGTAATGTGAAAAGGCCGAATTGTAATTCAGATGCAGTGCGAACTGCGTAAATGACTAACCAGAATCTTCTGTCTTACAGTTTGCTATCCAAAAATACAAACATTAAGATATACAGAACTATAATTTTGTCTGTTGTTTTGTATGGGTGTGAAACTTGGTCTGTCACACTGAGGGAGGAACAGAGGCTGAGAGTGTTCGAGAATAGGGTGCTGAGGGGGATATTTGGGTCTAAGAGGGACGAGGTAATGGGAGTGGAGAAGACTACATAACGAGGAACTTTATGATCTGTACTGATCACCAAATATTATTCGGGTGATCAAATCAAGAAGAATGAGGTGGGCGGGGCATGTAGCACATATGGATGGAATAAAAATGCATACATGATTTTGATGTGGAAACCGGAATGAAAGAGTCCACACGGATAATAAGGCTGAATGTGTCTTACAGAAGTAGAACGGGAGACCTTGGATTGGACTCATCCGGCACAGGATAGGACAAGTAGTTAACTCTTGTAAGCTTGGTAATCAACACTCTATTTCTATAGAATGTGGGAAAGTTCATTACTATCTGAGGAACTGGATGGACTTATTTAAGTGTATTGTACTGTAGGATGTGGACTGGCGGGTTAGGGGGGCGCACTGTTAGCCACGCCCCATAGTTCAGGAGACCTTGCAAGATTAACGCTCGCTTGACGCTGTGTGTTGCGTGTTGCAGGTCACATCCCCGACGCTCTGCTCACGGAATGTAGCAAGTGCAGCGAGGTGCAGAAGAAGCAGGCAGGACACGTGCTGGCCTACATCCAGCTGTATCATCCTGACATGTGGGAGGAGATCCTAAGCAAGTACGATCCTGAAGGCACCTTCAGGAAGAAATACGGAGTCAATGACGACGAGGAAGAACAGGAAGAGGACAGATAAAGGAAAGTCAACAGGAAGGAAAAGACACATTATTGTGAGAAGTTACTGTTGTACTGTTACTTACACGTAAACCATGACTGTATACATTGGTGTCTCTATTTGAAGTAACACAGTAACTTAATAGCTCTGTAGACCTTGTTTTTATCTAATTTTTCTGATCTCCCTTAGTTCTATACTCCGAGTATCATTTTGTTCTAATCCATATTACTGCCCACGACTTAACACATTGTCTCTGGGGCCCACACAGATTTCCATTCAATGGGTACCGGCTTATAACTGCCCGGGCACAAAGCTGGCAACTCACATACGACTGGTTCTGAGATTAAAACTCAATGGAGCTGTAGCTCCTTTCCTCGCATACGCCTTCGTAGCGTGGCTGCGAGGATTGTAACTTCTCCTTGTTGTCTTCTCACGTCATGCTGGTGACGAATTGAAAAAAAATGTATTTTTTTGTCATCCTAATTTTAAATAAAAAGCCTGTAACAGTATCGATGCTATTCAAGTGCCTTGTAACAGAATCTAGTGACAGGTGCAAATAAACACGGTAACGAAACGTCGGTTTCCATAAAGTCCGTCAGTCGCTTAGTTACAAATTTACGGAGAAACTGAGTGTCTTAGACGTATGGGTTAAATTCAATGTTGACTGAATAACTGCATGAAACAGGGTATTCCTTGAGAAGCTGACAGTTGCTCAGCCGGTTCAGACCGATCTTTCATTACCATGTTTACAAGCTTTCGCCCCTTGTCACTATCCTGAGCCAGATTAATCCAGCTCACGCAAACCTATCCTATTATTTTAACATCCGTTTTAATATTATAATTCCATCACCGCCTAGATCTTCCAAAGTGGTCTCTTTCCTTCACGTTTCCTTACCAAAAACCAGTAGCTATTTATAGTCTCCTCCATACGTGCCACATGCCCTGCCCATCTGATCCTCCCTGATTTGCCTACCGACTTGTTATTTGACGGGCAGTACATGTCATGAAGCTCCTTATTGTGCAGTTTTCTCTATTCCAAATATTTTCCTCAGCACACTGTTCTCAACACCCTCAGCCTAAGTTCTGTCCTTAATGTGAGAGACCAAGTTTCACACCCGTACACAACAACAGACAAAGTTATAACTTAGTTCTCTGTATTTTAAACTGTACCTTCTTAGACAGTCAACAGGAAGTCAAGACGACCAGGCCCGAAGCTGTCAGACATGCCTTCACATGAATACACTTTCAATTTGTTGGTGCATTCAATTTTAATCGTTCCTGTCGTACCAAAATATTTCAAATTTGCCACGTTTAAAAAAATATTTGTTGGCTATATTATAATGGTGAATTTTTCCTCGTATTCTTTTCATGGGAAATGTACACACAGTTAGCTAACTTAAATGTACACACAGTTAGCTAAATTAAATGTACACACAGTTAGCTAAATTAAATGTACACACAGTTAGCTAAATTAAATGTACACACAGTTAGCTAAATTAAATGTACACACAGTTAGCTAAATTAAATGTACACACAGTTAGCTAAATTAAATGTACACACAGTTAGCTAACTTAAATGTACACACAGTTAGCTAAATTAAATGTACACACAGTTAGCTAAATTAAATGTACACACAGTTAGCTAAATTAAATGTACACACAGTTAGCTAAATTAAATGTACACACAGTTAGCTAACTTAAATGTACACACAGTTAGCTAAATTAAATGTACACACAGTTAGCTAAATTAATGTACACACAGTTAGCTAACTTAAATGTACACACAGTTAGCTAAATTAAATGTACACACAGTTAGCTAAATTAAATGTACACACAGTTAGCTAAATTAAATGTACACACAGTTAGCTAAATTAAATGTACACACAGTTAGCTAAATTAAATGTACACACAGTTAGCTAAATTAAATGTACACACAGTTAGCTAAATTAAATGTACACACAGTTAGCTAACTTAAATGTACACACAGTTAGCTAACTTAAATGTACACACAGTTAGCTAAATTAAATGTACACACAGTTAGCTAAATTAAATGTACACACAGTTAGCTAAATTAAATGTACACACAGTTAGCTAAATTAAATGTACACACAGTTAGCTAAATTAAATGTACACACAGTTAGCTAACTTAAATGTACACACAGTTAGCTAACTTAAATGTACACACAGTTAGCTAAATTAAATGTACACACAGTTAGCTAAATTAAATGTACACACAGTTAGCTAACTTAAATGTACACACAGTTAGCTAAATTAAATGTACACACAGTTAGCTAAATTAAATGTACACACAGTTAGCTAAATTAAATGTACACACAGTTAGCTAAATTAAATGTACACACAGTTAGCTAAATTAAATGTACACACAGTTAGCTAAATTAAATGTACACACAGTTAGCTAACTTAATGTACACACAGTTAGCTAAATTAAATGTACACACAGTTAGCTAAATTAATGTACACACAGTTAGCTAAATTAAATGTACACACAGTTAGCTAAATTAAATGTACACACAGTTAGCTAACTTAAATGTACACACAGTTAGCTAAATTAAATGTACACACAGTTAGCTAAATTAAATGTACACACAGTTAGCTAACTTAAATGTACACACAGTTAGCTAAATTAAATGTACACACAGTTAGCTAAATTAAATGTACACACAGTTAGCTAAATTAAATGTACACACAGTTAGCTAAATTAAATGTACACACAGTTAGCTAAATTAAATGACACACAGTTAGCTAACTTAATGTACACACAGTTAGCTAAATTAAATGTACACACAGTTAGCTAAATTAAATGTACACACAGTTAGCTAAATTAAATGTACACACAGTTAGCTAAATTAAATGTACACACAGTTAGCTAAATTAAATGTACACACAGTTAGCTAAATTAAATGTACACACAGTTAGCTAAATTAAATGTACACACAGTTAGCTAAATTAAATGTACACACAGTTAGCTAAATTAAATGTACACACAGTTAGCTAAATTAAATGTACACACAGTTAGCTAACTTAAATGTACACACAGTTAGCTAAATTAAATGTACACACAGTTAGCTAAATTAAATGTACACACAGTTAGCTAACTTAAATGTACACACAGTTAGCTAAATTAAATGTACACACAGTTAGCTAACTTAAATGTACACACAGTTAGCTAAATTAAATGTACACACAGTTAGCTAACTTAAATGTACACACAGTTAGCTAAATTAAATGTACACACAGTTAGCTAAATTAAATGTACACACAGTTAGCTAACTTAAATGTACACACAGTTAGCTAAATTAAATGTACACACAGTTAGCTAAATTAAATGTACACACAGTTAGCTAACTTAAATGTACACACAGTTAGCTAAATTAAATGTACACACAGTTAGCTAAATTAAATGTACACACAGTTAGCTAACTTAAATGTACACACAGTTAGCTAAATTAAATGTACACACAGTTAGCTAACTTAAATGTACACACAGTTAGCTAAATTAAATGTACACACAGTTAGCTAACTTAAATGTACACACAGTTAGCTAAATTAAATGTACACACAGTTAGCTAAATTAAATGTACACACAGTTAGCTAAATTAAATGTACACACAGTTAGCTAAATTAAATGTACACACAGTTAGCTAAATTAAATGTACACACAGTTAGCTAAATTAAATGTACACACAGTTAGCTAAATTAAATGTACACACAGTTAGCTAAATTAAATGTACACACAGTTAGCTAAATTAAATGTGCACACAGTTAGCTAAATTAATGTACACACAGTTAGCTAAATTAAATGTACATACAGTTAGCTAAATTAAATGTACACACAGTTAGCTAAATTAAATGTACACACAGTTAGCTAAATTAAATGTACACAGTTAGCTAAATTAAATGTACACACTGTTAGCTAAATTAAATGTACACACAGTTAGCTAAATTAAATGTACACACAGTTAGCTAAATTAAATGTACACACAGTTAGCTAAATTAAATGTACACACAGTTAGCTAAATTAAATGTACACACAGTTAGCTAAATTAAATGTACACACAGTTAGCTAAATTAAATGTACACACAGTTAGCTAAATTAAATGTACACACTGTTAGCTAAATTAAATGTACACACAGTTAGCTAAATTAAATGTACACACAGTTAGCTAAATTAAATGTGCACACAGTTAGCTAAATTAATGTACACACAGTTAGCTAAATTAAATGTACATACAGTTAGCTAAATTAAATGTACACACAGTTAGCTAAATTAAATGTACACACAGTTAGCTAAATTAAATGTACACACAGTTAGCTAAATTAAATGTACACACTGTTAGCTAAATTAAATGTACACACAGTTAGCTAAATTAAATGTTTATTACATGTTGATATTTTACTGTAATGTTATTAACTATGCACATAAAACAGGGGCGCACCCGGAATTTTTCCTTGGGGGGGGGGGCTGACCTTGAGTGTATATAAAATTTATGTTTGATTTGCAAAATTATGTTCCCACAACACAACACTGTCTACAACTACATTTATATACATACAAATATAACTACATGTTCCATCACTCAATCACAGTGTCCTATCTTATTGTTTTTTTTTATTTTATTAATTTATTTTTCAAAATTCTAATGTACTGTCATCAGCTGATGTCAGTGGCTGATTTCGGCTGAAGGGGAAATCACGTAAAACTTTTGATATCGTAATATCTACAAAATCTGTGTTTGTTAAATTTCGGTTTGGGGGGTTTGGGGTGGCTGCCGGGGTGCAGCCCCCCTTGGGTGTGCCCCTGACATGAAAGTAAATTAATTATTAAAAGCTAGCACGCTCTCTGCAGCATGACGTGTGCCACGTTCACAGATCGTGCCCTGACGTCACTTCCTTTACACACCGATCGAGCTCCGACGTTTCGTTCATCTTCATAACTGTCTCAGCACTTGAACAGTTCACAGGCATGTTCTGGCTGTGTCTGATTTATTTAGGCTACGGGTCAGAAGTCCGATAAACTGTGGTTTGATTACCGGAAGTGACGACAAAGTTTTCTCTCCTCCGAAACGTCCAGACTTGCTCTGGGGGGCCCACCCAGCCTCCTATTCGACAGGTATCGACGGCTGTTTGTCCGGGGGTAAAGTGGACGGTGCTTGAAACTGACCACTCGACTTCATCTAGCGCTGAGGTTAAGAATGGGTGTAGCTATACCTCTACTCCCCCTATACGCCTTGATGGGGCGCACAGGGACAGCTTTACCCTTACTGACAAATTATCGGCTGAGAAAAATTTGTTCAATGCTCTCAGACCCTGGGTCACATTGAAACATTGCCATCGGCCCCGAAACCAAATTGCGTAATTTGCGTGTATTTGTGTCGGACAAGGACTTTCGCACTAAACACGCATTTCGTATTAAGAATACTATCCTCACGGATGTGACGTCATATAGTCTCACAATAATACAGAGATTTTTTGTAGAAAGTATTGCATGTTCTGGTAGTAATGTCAGCATTAGTACTGTACTGTTCTGGTAGTAATGTCAGTAGTAGTACTGTACTGGTAGTAATGTCAGCAGTAGTACTGTACTGTTCTGGTAGTAATGTCAGCAGTAGTACTGCACTGTTCTGGTAGTAATGTCAGCAGTAGTACTGTACTGTTCTGGTAGTAATGTCAGCAGTAGTACTGTACTGTTCTGGTAGTAATGTCAGCAGTAGTACTGTACTGTTCTGGTAGTAATGTCAGCAGTAGTACTGTACTGTTCTGGTAGTAATGTCAGCAGTAGTACTGCACTGTTCTGGTAGTAATGTCAGCAGTAGTACTGCACTGTTCTGGTAGTAATGTCAGCAGTAGTACTGCACTGTTCTGGTAGTAATGTCAGCAGTAGTACTGTACTGTTCTGGTAGTAATGTCAGCAGTAGTACTGTACTGTTCTGGTAGTAATGTCAGCAGTAGTACTGTACTGTTCTGGTAGTAATGTCAGCAGTAGTACTGTACTGTTCTGGTAGTAATGTCAGCAGTAGTACTGCACTGTTCTGGTAGTAATGTCAGCAGTAGTACTGCACTGTTCTGGTAGTAATGTCAGCAGTAGTACTGCACTGTTCTGGTAGTAATGTCAGCAGTAGTACTGCACTGTTCTGGTAGTAATGTCAGCAGTAGTACTGCACTGTTCTGGTAGTAATGTCAGCAGTAGTACTTCACTATTCTGGTAGTAATGTCAGCAGTAGTACTGCACTATTCTGGTAGTAATGTCAGCAGTAGTACTGCACTATTCTGGTAGTAATGTCAGCAGTAGTACTGCACTATTCTGGTAGTAATGTCAGCAGTAGTACTGCACTGTTCTGGTAGTAATGTCAGCAGTAGTACTGCACTATTCTGGTAGTAATGATAGTGCACTAAGGCTAAGGAAAAGTTAATTAATTATTTTATTCCAACAAATAAAGTTCATTAAGCAAAAGATTTATCTTCTACAACTCGCGGACTACTGGTTGAGGGCTCTGGCTTGCCTAACTGTTTTTAACCTTCTAAAGCAGGGGTCGGCAAACTACGGCTCGCGGGCCAAATCCGGCACGCCGCCTCTTTTTGTACGGCCCGCGAGCTAAGAATGGATTTTACATTTTCAAATTCTTTAAAATTTCAAAGTACGCGCTATAACGGAACCGTATGTGGCGCTCGTATAGCTTCGCATTCGCACGCTGCTTGGTGGCCTCTGCTGTGACGCCACGCGGTTATAATTCGGCAGCGTTTCCAGTGAACATTTGCAATCAATTGTGATGATAGGCAGTACTAACTTTGAACCCCAATTTGGTGAAATGTTATCTCAAAAAAAGCAATTCCATTCTACTCATTAGTAGAGCTCTAATTCAAACAATTGTAGTCTACTTATTATTATTATTATTACGTTACATTTTGTTCAATACATTTGTGAAAACTTGTTTTTTTATTGCTATTTAAGTAGGCCTACCTACATAAATATCCTCGAGTTTGCCTCTTGGCCCGCAGAGCCTAAAATATTTACTATTTGGCCCTTTACAAAAAATGTTTGCCGACCCCTATTCTAAAGTACGTAGATTGCTCCGAAAATAATGCCTCTCATTTTTTAACTCGCAAGTATGATAGTGAAAAGGAATTTTGTGTGTTACGCGAATACTTGAACCTTCCCGTCCACACACTGCAAGTTTCACGACTCTCCGCCAGATAGCACAGCTGTAGCAGTTTATCAAAATGGAGGGTGACATCGACGTGCGTTTGAAGCAGGGATGCTCGTGCAACAGGAAGTCAAGATGGCGCGGACCTCCTGATCAGATCTGGCGGAACTCTGTGGGTCCGAGGACCACGCTTTGAGTAAAACTGTTACACACGTGACTAAAAGTGGTGAACAGAATCCGGTGGACCTTTAAGCGTCATCTCCTTATAAGGAGCGACTTTCAGTTGACCTTTAGACTGAGTGATGTTGTTTACCGCTAAGACGTCACATAAATCGTGAAGACATGGCGATTTGTTAGCGCAGTAAGCTCGTAACAGTGCAGACACTCCGTCAAGCTCAGACACCAAGCAACATAAGTGGCCAGGTACAAGGGGCAGAAATGCATTGCTTGAAACTGGCTGCAGCAATTGGCCCACATTTTGAAATATGACACGCCATTTGCAGATTCATAATCATCAAAAACAATTTCTGAGAACAATTTATGGTAACAGATCTTCCGTAACAGACTATGTAGGAATTAAATAGCTAAATACTTCTTGCTGTGTCGTTCTTGACAAGCTGGTAGTTTCTCAGCCAGTCACGAACTTTCCGCATTTAAGGAAAACAAAAGATCATAACAGCCCGCAACTTGTCCCTATCCTATGCCAGATGAATCCATCTCCAACTTCTCCTATCCCACTTCTTGAACACAAATTTCAACATTATTCTGCCATCTACGCCTGGGTCTTCCAAGTGGTCTCCTTCCCTGAGGTCTCCCCACCAAAATCCTGTATGCACCTCTCCCCTCTCCCATACGTGCTACATGCCCGGCCCATCTCATTCTTCTTGATTTGATCACCCCAATAATATTTCGTGATAAGTACAGATCATTAAGTTCCTCGTTATGTAGTCTTCTCCACTCCCATGTTACCTCGTCCCTCGTAGCCCCAAATATCCCCCTCAGCACCCTATTCTCGAACACCCTCAGCCTATGTTCCTCCATCAGTGTGACAGACCAAGTTTCACACCCATACAAAACGACAGCAAAGTTATAGTTCTGTATATCTTAATTTTTGTATACTTACATGCCGAAAGTGAAGACACAGGACTGTGCACCAGTTTATGGACAGTTACTTCAAAATGGAATTCTCCTGTCGTCACGCTGCAGACTGTTATTGTGCAGTGCTGCGTGCAGTGCTGCAGACTGTTACTGTGCTGTGCTGCGTGCAGTGCTGCAGACTGTTATTGTGTTGTGCTGCGTGCAGTGCTGCAGACTGTTACTGTGCTGTGATACGTGCAGTGCTGCAGACTGTTATTGTGCTGTGCTGCGTGCAGTGCTGCTGACTGTTATTGTGTTGTGCTGCGTGCAGTGCTGCAGACTGTTACTGTGCTATGATGCGTGCAGTGCTGCGTGCAGTGCTGCAGACTGTTATTGTGTTGTGCTGCGTGCAGTGCTGCAGACTGTTATTGTGCTGTGATGCGTGCAGTGCCTGCCGTGTATTGCAGTGCTGTGCAGATGCTTGTGCAGTGCTGCAGACTGTATGTGCTGTGCTGCGTGCAGTGCTGCAGACTGTTATTGTGCTGTGCTGCGTGCAGTGCTGCAGACTGTTATGTGTGTGTCTGGTGCTGCGTGCAGTGCTGCAGACTGTTATTGTGCTGTGCTGCGTGCAGTGCTGCAGACTGTACTGTGTGTGCTGCGTGCAGTGCTGCAGACTGTTACTGTGCTGTGCTGCGTGCAGTGCTGCAGACTGTTATTGTGCTTGTGCTGCGTGCAGTGCTGCAGACTGTTACTGTGCTGTGATGCGTGCAGTGCTGCAGACTGTTATTGTGCTGTGCTGGTGCAGTGCTGCAGACTGTTAGTGTTGTGTGCGTGCAGTGCTGCAGACTGTTATTGTGTTGTGCTGCGTGCAGTGCTGCAGACTGTTATGTGCTGTGCTGCGTGCAGTGCTGCAGACTGTTATTGTGTTGTGCTGCGTGCAGTGCTGCAGACTGTTACTGTGCTGTGATGCGTGCAGTGCTGCAGACTGTTATTGTGTGTGCTGCGTGCAGTGCTGCAGACTGTTATTGTGCTGTGATGCGTGCAGTGCATGCAGACTGTTATTGGTGTAGTGCTGCGTGCAGTGCTGCAGACTGTTATTGTGCTGTGTTGCGTGCAGTGATGCAGACTGTTCTTGTGCTCGTGCTGCAGACTGTTTGTGCTAGTGCTGCGTGCAGTGCTGCAGACTGTTATTGTGCTGTGTGCGTGCAGTGCTGCAGACTGTTATTGTGCTGTGCTGCGTGCAGTGCTGCAGACTGTTATTGTGTTGTGCTGCGTGCAGTGCTGCAGACTGTTATTGTGCTGTGTTGCGTGCAGTGCTGCAGACTGTTATTGTGCTGTGCTGCGTGCAGTGCTGCAGACTGTTTATTGTGCTGTGCTGCGTGCAGTGCTGCAGACTGTTATTGTGCTGTGTTGCGTGCAGTGCTGCAGACTGTTATGTGCTGTGCTGCGTGCAGTGCTGCAGACTGTTACTGTGCTGTGATGCGTGCAGTGTTGCGTGCAGTGCTGCAGACTGTTATTGTGTTGTGCTGCGTGCAGTGCTGCAGACTGTTACTGTGCTAGTGCTGCGTGCAGTGCTGCAGACTGTTACTGTGTGCTGTGCTGCGATGCATGTGTTGCGTGCAGTGCTGCAGACTGTTATTGTGCTGTGCTGCGTGCAGTGCTGCAGACTGTTACTGTGCTGTGATGCGTGCAGTGCGGTGCAGTGCAGACTGTTTACTGTGCTGTGATCGGTGCAGAGTGCTGCAGACTGTTACTGTGCTGTGATGCGTGCAGTGCTGCAGACTGTTATTGTGTTGTGCTGCGTGCAGTGCTGCAGACTGTTATTGTGCTGTGTTGCGTGCAGTGCTGCAGACTGTTATTGTGATTGTGCTGCGTGCAGTGCTGCAGACTGTTATTGTGCTGTGCTGCGTGCAGTGCTGCAGACTGTTATTGTGTGCTGGTGTGCAGCGTGCAGTGCTGCAGACTGTTATTGTGCTGTGCTGCGTGCAGTGCTGCAGACTGTTACTGTGCTGTGTGCGTGCAGTGCTGCAGACTGTTATTGTGCTGTGCTGCGTGCAGTGCTGCAGACTGTTATTGTGCTGTGATGCGTGCAGTGCTGCAGACTGTTACTGTGCTGTGATGCGTGCAGTGCTGCAGACTGTTACTGTGCTGTGCTGCGTGCAGTGCTGCGTGCAGTGCTGCGTGCAGTGCTGCAGACTGTTACTGTGCTGTGCTGCGTGCAGTGCTGCAGACTGTTACTGTGCTGTGCTGCGTGCAGTGCTGCAGACTGTTACTGTGCTGTGCTGCGTGCAGTGCTGCAGACTGTTACTGTGTAGTGCTGCGTGCAGTGCTGCAGACTGTTATTGTGCAGTGCTGCGTGCAGTGCTGCAGACTGTTATTGTGCAGTGCTGCGTGCAGTGCTGCAGACTGTTATTGTGTTGTGCTGCGTGCAGTGCTGCAGACTGTTATTGTGCTGTGCTGCGTGCAGTGCTGCAGACTGTTATTGTGCTGTGCTGCGTGCAGTGCTGCAGACTGTTATTGTGCTGTGCTGCGTGCAGTGCTGCAGACTTGGCAATGAAACGTGTAGGCTTTGATGGAAACGTTTTTCCCAATGGCTAGACAGCCCCTTGGGGCCAGGGCCTCCTCATTATGGACATTTCACGATCACACTCAGACACACCACACTCGGTAGGACTCCTCTGGACGAGTGATCAGCCCGTCTCAGAGACCTCTACCTGACAACACACAACACTCACAACAGACAGACATCCATGACCTTGGAGGGATTCGAACCCACAATCCCTGCAAGCGAGCGGCCGCAGACCCACGCCTTGGACCGCGCGGTCAATGGGATCGGCAGATGGAAGATTTTACATTGTATTATTATTATTATTATTATTATTATTCCAAAACTTAGTGTAAGTTACACTAAAGCCAATGTTTTTTTTTAAAAAGCTGAACAATTCTTATAAGACACAAGTTGCTTCGTAAAGACAGGTGCACACTAATGCGCGGCCATTTATTGTACCGGCGTGACGTAAAAATTGTGGGAAATAATTCGACACAAAGCAGACTGAGGAAGTCGCCAAACTCCACCCTGCAGTGACGCAGTCACAAGAAGGACTGAGACGTCAGTCGTCCGAAAATTGTGCACAGGTGTTAAAACAGCAGTATTATATTTCGCAAGACCGTAAGTTCACGAACATTATTGGCAAACTGCAACTGGTACTATAAGAAGGGGCTATTTGGGGCAAAGGGTGTGCCCAGATTTACAAAGATCTGAGTTGTCTGTAACAAGACGCAAGTACCAAGTCCGTTCATTAACGGGCGCGACTTTTGTAGTCGAATTATGCTTAATTCCGACGCTGTAGGACGAACAGTCTCTGCTCTGTCTCTCAGTGTTGTGCATTCAGAACTCAGTTCTTGTTAACTGTGGACAACTGCTTCTGTACATCAAACTCCTCTGTGTCTGTTTCATTCCTAAGAATAAAACAGGTGAACATGAAGAAATATGGGATGAAGAACTCTGCAAAGTAGACATTTGTGAATTGTAACTGTAAAATTAGATGTAAGTGTAAGTGTAATCCACAGGTTTAATCACACCGTAAAATTACCGTTTAAATGTTGCAACGTGTTTAAATTATTTAGTGTGTAATGTTAAATCATCTTTATTTAATTGTTCGTCCATGCGTTTGAAGTAACACAGGCAATAACCAATCAATCAATCAATCAATTAGTCGTTGTGTTGTACTCGTATAGGCTCCTTTATTGCTTATATCACCAAATCGATAAACTTTTCCTATCGACAACTGTACGTAAATAATGAAGGCTATGGTCAGACACAATAGACATTTATACTATTAAAAGACACGAATCTGTAAATAATTTCATGTTCTGTAACCCGGTGGTTACTATATGTACCACCAGTTTAACATTCAACAATTCTACGTTCTGCCCACACAGTGTGTTTACGTGTTTTGTGTGGATCTCAGAACAAACAGCGATTATTTCACTGTACAGCATTAACTGACTGGTTTGTATAACTGAGACGGAGTGTGTTTACTGCGCGGTACGGACTGTATTTATGTGTTTTGTGTGGATCTCAGAACAAACAGCGATTATTTCACTGTACAAACATTAACTGACTGGTTTGTATAACTGAGACGGAGTGTGTTTACTGCGCGGTACGGACTGTATTTATGTGTTTTGTGTGGATCTCAGAACAAACAGCGATTATTTCACTGTACAGCATTAACTGACTGGTTTGTATAACTGAGACGGAGTGTGTTTACTGCGCGGTACGGACTGTATTTATGTGTTTTGTGTGGATCTCAGAACAAACAGCGATTATTTCACTGTACAACATTAACTGACTGGTTTGTATAACTGAGACGGAGTGTGTTTACTGCGCGGTACGGACTGTATTTATGTGTTTTGTGTGGATCTCAGAACAAACAGCGATTATTTCACTGTACAGCATTAACTGACTGGTTTGTATAACTGAGACGGAGTGTGTTTACTGCGCGTACGGACTGTATTATGTGTTTTGTGTGGATCTCAGAACAACAGCGATTATTTCACTGTACAACATTACTGACTGGTTTGTATAACTGAGACGGAGTGTGTTTACTGCGCGGTACGGACTGTATTTATGTGTTTTGTGTGGATCTCAGAACAAACAGCGATTATTTCATTGTACAGCATTAACTGACTGGTTTTTATAACTGAGACGGAGTGTGTTTACTGCGCGGTACGAACTGAATATTTATGTAAAGTGTTTACTGCGTGGTACGGACTGGGTCTTTAAATGTGATGCAGGTTCAGCTGAACAGTTGCAGTGTCAAATCCAGCCGCCGCTTCCTGCCGACTCCTCAAGACTTAGTGACGGCTGCTGCCGCCAAAGCCTCGTACCTCTTCCTGTACTCCCCTCTCGGATCGTACTTGCCCAACAGCCGCTCCCAGTCTTTGCTACGCTCAGTCATCAAATGTCTGATGACGCGTTCTGACGTAGACTTCTGTTTATCACTACATTTCTCACAGCCTGTCTGCAGTGCATCAGGCAGTGTTTCTGCAACAAAGAATTGCGGTTCTTAAAATTACGATTACACAGACAATTCACATAACAATACATTTCACCGCATGTCTAAATTACACTTATTTTTATCGTAAACAGAATTCGTTGACTGACTCACGATTTCCGGGAAGGCGTGGCTAACATTATGCCCCCCTCACCTGCCAGTACGATTTGGATTGGCGGGTGAAATGGGCACATTGTCAGCCAAGCCCGCCCAGAGCTCAGCAGTTTATGAAGGACCTATATATGCTTACTCACTCTACAGTTCATAAGGTGTCTATTGAGAAGTATTTTTTTCCAATGGCTCGACAGCCCCTAGTGGGCCTAGGCCGCCTCATTGTTCGAAGCTTCACGATCATACTCAGACACACCACACTCGGTGGGACTGCTCTGGACGACTGATCACCCCGACGCAGAGACCTCTACCTGACAACACAACACTCACAACAGACAGACATCCATGCCCTCAGCGGTATTCGAACCCGCAATCCCAGCAAGCGAGCGGCCGCAGACCCACGCCTTAGACCGCGCGGCCACTGCGATCGGCACAGCGAAGTATACTAACTAGTTAAATTAGTTCATTTTTACTGTAATCACATACAGTCCTACTCAAACACATGCACACGTCACAAGGAGGACGCATCAGTGCTGACGTCGGAATTGAATAATATGTTGTGGGCATAAAGCGTCAAGCCTGTAGTCTGTGCAACACGTGAAGCCTGCAGTCTGTGCACCACGTGAAGCCTGCAGTCTGTGCACCACGTGAAGCCTGCAGTCTGTGCACCACGTGAAGCCTGCAGTCTGTGCACCACGTGAAGCCTGCAGTCTGTGCACCACGTGAAGCCTGTAGTCTGTGCACCACGTGAAGCCTGCAGTCTGTGCACCACGTGAAGCCTGTAGTCTGTGCACCACGTGAAGCCTGCAGTCTGTGCACCACGTGAAGCCTGCAGTCTGTGCACCACGTGAAGCCTGCAGTCTGTGCAACACGTGAAGCCTGCAGTCTGTGCAACACGTGAAGCCCGCAGTCTGTGCACCACGTGAAGCCTGTAGTCTGTGCACCACGTGAAGCCTGCAGTCTGTGCACCACGTGAAGCCTGCAGTCTGTGCATCACGTGAAGAATGTAGTCTGTGCATCACGTGAAGACTGTAGTCTGTGCATCACGTGAAGCCTGTAGTCTGTGCACCACGTGAAGCCTGCAGTCTGTGCATCACGTGAAGATTGTAGTCTGTGCACCACGTGAAGCCTGCATTCTGTGCACCACGTGAAGACTGTAGTCTGAGCACCAAGTGAAATCTGCAGTCTGTGCACCACGTGAAGACTGCAGTCTGTGCAGCACGCGAAGACTGCAGTCTGTGCACCACGTGAAGACTGCAGTCTGTGCACCACGCGAAGACTGCAGTCTGTGCACCACGTGAAGACTGCAGTCTGTGCACCACGCGAAGACTGCAGTCTGTGCACCACGCGAAGACTGCAGTCTGTGCACCACGCGAAGACTGCAGTCTGTGCACCACGTGAAGACTGCAGTCTGAGCACCACGTGAAGACTGCATTCTGTGCACCACGTGAAGACTGCATTCTGTGCACCACGCGAAGACTGCAGTCTGTGCACCACGTGAAGACTGCATTCTGTGCACCACGCGAAGACTGCAGTCTGTGCACCACGTGAAGACTGCAGTCTGTGCACCACGCGAAGACTGCAGTCTGTGCACCACGTGAAGACTGCAGTCTGTGCACCACGCGAAGACTGCAGTCTGTGCACCACGTGAAGACTGCAGTCTGTGCACCACGCGAAGACTGCAGTCTGTGCACCACGTGAAGACTGCATTCTGTGCACCACGCGAAGACTGCATTCTGTGCACCACGTGAAGACTGCAGTCTGTGCACCACGCGAAGACTGCATTCTGTGCACCACGCGAAGACTGCAGTCTGTGCACCACGTGAAGACTGCAGTCTGTGCACCACGTGAAGACTGCATTCTGTGCACCACGCGAAGACTGCAGTCTGTGCACCACGCGAAGACTGCAGTCTGTGCACCACGTGAAGACTGCAGTCTGAGCACCACGTGAAGACTGCATTCTGTGCACCACGTGAAGAATACAGCAGACGCTGGAAGACATTGCTATAAAATCCAAACACGCACAGCAGTAAAAATATTTAGTCACGCAGACGCACAAAAGGTTGGCTGCACTGTCCACATTTCTGGGTTGTGACCCCTCTGTAGTTGGACACATAATGAGTGACGTTTCGATTGATATTACAGCCTGTATCTTCAGGGAAATAATATGGTCCTGTTGTGGAGTGTTGTGAACACAGTAATAAATCATAGTGTTTCATAAAAGACGATAAATTTCTCTATCAGTCAAACGACTATCAGCTTCTGAAGCAAGGGCTGTTTTTAACCCTTTAAAGACGAAGCGTGGATTTATACATGGTGAGTGATGTGTTACTGTGACTTATTGTTGCGCAGTGTACATTTTCACAGTCTGCATCTACATTTGCTGTTAACCCTTTAAAGGCAAAGCGTTAAACTGTTTCATTTAAAGACCCAGTTCGTACCGCGCAGTAAACACTTTTCATCTCGGTTAAAAAAACAAATCAATTTATGTTATATAAGGCAAAAGTCGCTGTTTGTCGTAATATAAATACAAAACACACAAATTCAGTGTGGGCAGAATGTAGAATTTTTTAATTTTAAACGTAGTGGTACATATAGTAACCATTGGGCTTTAAAAGGTTAATTAGGCTTAAAGACAGGGCCTGGTAACAGAAGGCGTAGTGGTACAGTCATATGCTGCGTGACTTTTGGTTTGTCCGTACCGGTGAGCAGTGAGAGTGACTAGCCCAAGGCACAAGGCAGGCCATTCACCGGTCAAACGACTTACACTTTCACTTGTCTCTGGAACTCGACAGACACAGTGTGGTACAGGAAGCGAGTTCACAGCACGTAGCGTCTGGTTAGCTGGTTCTGATCTGACTGCTGACAGTGCACGTTAGTGTCAGCAGTCAGACGTCACGTTTATATCAGCGTAACATCAAAGTACTTGCTGACAGTGCACGTTAGTGTCAGCAGTCAGACGTCACGTTTATATCAGCGTAACATCAAAGTACTTGCTGACAGTGCACGTTACTGTCAGCAGTCAGACGTCACGTTTATATCATCGTAACATCAAAGTACTTGCTGACAGTGCACGTTACTGTCAGCAGTCAAACGTCACGTTTATATCAGCGTAACATCAAAGTACTTGCTGACAGTGCACGTTAGTGTCAGCAGTCAGACGTCACGTTTATATCAGCGTAACATCAAAGTACTTGCTGACAGTGCACGTTACTGTCAGCAGTCAGACGTCACGTTTATATCAGCGTAACATCAAAGTACTTGCTGACAGTGCACGTTACTGTCAGCAGTCAGACGTCACGTTTATATCAGCGTAACATCAAAGTACTTGCTGACAGTGCACGTTACTGTCAGCAGTCAGACGTCACGTTTATATCAGTGCAGCTGTAGATCAACTCACAACACTCAGCCCAACAAACTGCACTATACTGTTCACACCGCGCACTGTCGATATCAACTCACAACACTCAGCCCAACAAACTGCACTATACTGTTCACACCGCGCACTGTCGATATCAACTCACAACACTCAGCCCAACAAACTGCACTATACTGTTCACACCGCACACTGTCGATATCAACTCACAACACTCAGCCCAACAAACTGCACTATACTGTTCACACACGCGCACTGTCGATATCAACTCACAACACTCAGCCCAACAAACTGCACTATACTGTTCACACCGCGCACTGTCCATATCAACTGACAACACTCAGCCCAACAAACTGCACTATACTGTTCACACCGCGCACTGTCGATATCAACTCACAACACTCAGCCCAACAAACTGCACTATACTGTTACACACCGCGCACTGTCCATATCAACTGACAACACTCAGCCCAACAAACTGCACTATACTGTTCACACCGCGCACTGTCCATATCAACTGACAACACTCAGCCCAACAAACTGCACTATACTGTTCACACCGCGCACTGTCGATATCAACTCACAACACTCAGCCCAACAAACTGCACTATACTGTTCACACCGCGCACTGTCCATATCAACTGACAACACTCAGCCCAACAAACTGCACTATACTGTTCACACCGCGCACTGTCGATATCAACTCACAACACTCAGCCCAACAAACTGCACTACACTGTTCACACACGCGCACTGTCGATATCAACTCACAACACTCAGCCCAACCAAACTGCACAATAATCTGTTCACACACCGCGCACTGTCGATATCAACTCACAACACTCAGCCCAACAAACTGCACTATACTGTTCACACCGCGCACTGTCCATATCAACTCACAACACTCAGCCCAACACAACTGCACTATCACTGTTCACACACACACGCGCACTGTCCATATCAACTGACAAACACTCAGCCCAACAAACTGCACTATACTGTTCACACCGCGCACTGTCGATATCAACTCACAACACTCAGCCCAACAAACTGCACTATACTGTTCACACCGCGCACTGTCGATATCAACTCACAACACTCAGCCCAACAAACTGCACTATACTGTTCACACCGCGCACTGTCGATATCAACTCACAACACTCAGCCCAACACAACTGCACTATACTGTTCAACACCGCGCACTGTCCATATCAACTCACAACACTCAGCCCAACAAACTGCACTATACTGTTCACACCGCGCACTGTCCATATCAACTCACAACACTCAGCCCAACAAACTGCACTATACTGTTCACAACCGCGCACTGTCGATATCAACTCACAACACTCAGCCCAACAAACTGCACTATACTGTTCACTAACCCCAGAACCGCGCACTGTCGATATCAACTCACAACACTCAGCCCAACAAACTGCACTATACTGTTCACACCGCGCACTGTCGATATCAACTCACAACACTCAGCCCAACAAACTGCACTATACTGTTCACATATATTTTGTATTACAATATCACGTTGATCACTGCTACATGTTTCGATGCCTTATGGGATCATCATCAGGGAATACCATTAAAGTAACAGTGCACAAACGTTTTTAAGTATATTTTGTATATTTATGTATTCTATATGTTTATCCATGTTTATATTTCAATTAACTTAATGTTTTAACATTAATTTCCAGTACACCACAATCAATTTCACAACAAACGCCCACAGTCTAACTGGTTGGCTTTTTTACATATTTTTATTGTGTAAATGGATTGCTAGATCGGTTTTGTGCAATGTTACTTTAATGTGACTCCCTGATGATGATCCCATAAGGCATCGAAACATGTAGCAGTGATCAACGTGATATTGTAATATAAAATGTATGTGAACAGTATAGTGCGGTTTGTTGGGCTGAGTGTTGTGAGTTGATATCGACAGTGCGCGGTGTGAACAGTATAGTGCAGTTTGTTGGGCTGAGTGTTGTGAGTTGATATCGACAGTGCGCGGTGTGAACAGTATAGTGCAGTTTGTTGGGCTGAGTGTTGTGAGTTGATATCGACAGTGCGCGGTGTGAACAGTATAGTGCAGTTTGTTGGGCTGAGTGTTGTGAGTTGATATCGACAGTGCGCGGTGTGAACAGTATAGTGCAGTTTGTTGGGCTGAGTGTTGTCAGTAGATATCGACAGTGCGCGGTGTGAACAGTATAGTGCAGTTTGTTGGGCTGAGTGTTGTGAGTTGATATCGACAGTGCGCGGTGTGAACAGTACAGTGCAGTTTGTTGGGCTGAGTGTTGTCAGTTGATATCGACAGTGCGCGGTGTGAACAGTATAGTGCAGTTTGTTGGGCTGAGTGTTGTGAGTTGATATCGACAGTGCGCGGTGTGAACAGTACAGTGCAGTTTGTTGGGCTGAGTGTTGTCAGTTGATATCGACAGTGCGCGTGTGTGAACAGTATAGTGCAGTTTGTTGGGCTGAGTGTTGTGAGTTGATATCGACAGTGCGCGGTGTGAACAATGTAAAACGAGCTTTAGGTACAAAATGTCGCCACCCGCGGACCACTACGGGTCCGCGAAGGCTGGCCAGGCAGTCCGGGAATTTTCTGCTCTATTCCTATTACAGGCGACAAAGGAAAATACTGTCCTGCATATATATAATATCGTAAATATATGTTTATCTGACACAGTAGTAGAACGACGCATCTTCTGCTCAGTAGAACGACGCATCTTCTGCTCAGTAGAACAGGAAGGGTTTTCCTTGAGGTTTTCCTAATTTACTTTTATATTTCATTACTGTAAGCAAAATTGCAGTTGAACTCGGTTATAACGACTTCGGTTTGTGCGAAACCTCGGCTATAACGTTTATACACTCTCTGGTACCAACCAATTCCCCATGAGGCACGTGGTTTTCTGCCTTGCTTAGTACGTCATACATAAGAGCATCTACCTCGGATATAACGTCATTGCCAATCATCCGTTTCTCTTGCAGGCAGCTGCACAAATTCTAGACCTGGATAAAGACGGCAGTAGCGGTAACTGTGCGTGATATTTCCCTCTACTGTTCTGCTTCTGTAGTTAACAGGAGCCTGGCAAAGTTATGACATGGCGCAAAGTTATGACATGGCGCAAAGTTATGACATGGCGCAAAGTTATGACATGGCGGAAAGTTATGACATGGCGGAAAGTTATGACATGGCGGAAAGTTATGACATGGCGCAAAGTTATGACATGGCGCAAAGTTATGACATGGCGCAAAGTTATGACATGGCGCAAAGTTTCAAGTAATACGCCTACAGGCCTGTATTTTGTCTTGAAATGTTTTTCCTTTCACTTTTACCATACGCCTCGCTTAAAGCGACACTCGTTTATAACGACACAATTTATTCGGTCTCTTCGATGACGCTATAACCGAGTTCGACTGTGCGTTTTCTTGTAATGAAATTTTACGTTGACTTAAAGCCGTTTCATGAAATTTATATGTTTCTTGTCTGTAACTGTTTGCACTCCCTACGTCAGCGCGGTTTGTGCTTCACCAGTCAGCAGCACTGCAAATGTCAGCGGATCTGCGATACCGCAAATACACTGCTGTGCCACTGACCTATGTGTCTTCCTCCCTTAGTGTTTACTGGTTAAGAATTTATGAATCGTCTGTACAAAGACAACACAGTAAAGACCAAATTATTTGCTGTTGCGCTATTTGCGGTAAGCCCCATTTGCTAGTTGCGCGGTGAGCCCCATTTGCTAGTTGCGTCGGTGACCCCATTACTAGTTGCGCGGTGAGCCCCATTTGCTAGTTGCGCGGGTGAGCCCCATTTGCTAGTTGCGCGGTGAGCCCCATTTGCTAGTTGCGGCGGTGAGCCCCATTTGCTAGTTGCGCGGTGAGCCCCATATTGCTATGTATTGCGTCGGTGAGCCCCATTTGCTAGTTGCGCGGGTGAGCCCCATTTCTAGTTGCGGTAGCCCCATTTGCTAGTTGCGCTGGTGAGCCCCATTTGCTAGTTGCGCGGTGAGCCCCATTTTCGTGCAACCAACAATCGTTTAACAAAATTACATAAAGATTAACTAATTATTTCATTCCAACAAATGCACTACACTGTTTTAGTGTTTTCTGTCCCTACACATGTTTCGGCACTTCCTGTGCCATCATCAGGGGTGTCGTCGACAGTTCACAATCCTCAAGCATCCAGTTCACTTTCACAACATACAATTTTTTATATATAATTCAAGGCTTCCGCCGTGGTCGTAATGTTGCATAAAATCTTCTGGGTTGTTACACGGCGTCACTTTTTGGTGCATGACCAACGTTTCGGGATCACTGTTTGTCCCATGTTCAGGGTCTTAGGAAAAAGGATGCCAGGAGGTAAGGAACATGTGTTTATATAGGAGTGGGGTCCAATGGGGCATTGGACAAACAAGTTATCCCGAAACGTTGGTCATGAACCAAAAAGTGACGCCGTGTAACAACCCAGAAGATTTTAAGCAACATATAATTTTGTAAGTCACTGTCACTGAATATCACTGATCTTGTTCGTAGTGGTTAGTTCATCTTCTTTGATGTTATGAAAATAAATCGTTAAGATTTTGATTTGAAGACAGTCGTAGTAGAAACACTAAGAGTTATTAAAGTTTGTGTTCGGAATTCGCTATGTATACAGGGCATACACAAAGGAATGGTGCGGTTTTAATAGTGAACACTATTAAAACCGCACCATTCTTTTGTGTATGCCCTGTATTTGTTGTGCGATCGTATTTGATCGTGTGCTTGTGCTGTGTTGTTGACGTACTGTGGGAATTGTATGTATTGTATTGTGTAGTAATTGTTTATATGTGTAATTGTAATTGAATTGTGTTGTATGTGTATTGTGTTGTATTGATTGTATGTGCTTGTGTTGTATTGTATTGTATTGTGTATTGTATTGTGTTGTATTGTGTATTGTGTTGTATTGTATTGTGCATTTGTTGGAATGAAATAATTAATTAATTACTGAAACGCACGGTTATATATATATATATATATATATATAACATAAAGTTATATCAAGATATATTGTAGCGAATTTATCGAAGTCTGCCAGGCAGTGCCGCAACACAGGCAGACAGCCACTGAGTGCCTAAGTAAAACATCGTCGTCACTGAACGGATTTTCACGAAAATCACGCTTCGTTGACAGATCTGTGTAAAAAAAATTGTTACATTAAATTTCGTGAAAATCCGACAGACGATTTCAGTCGCTGATACTAGGTCACGACAGACGACAGACGAGGTCTCCACATAAGACGTTAACATTTTTACTTCGTAAAGCCACGCCTAAAATACTCTGGAATATATTTGGGGCCCATGTCAAGTGCTGCCAACTTACTCTTCAGCTCGCGGCCCTCCGGTGTGCACGGTCCCTCGTCCAGCACGCACTTTATGTAGTTGGTCAGAATGCGGCCATTGCTCAGGATCCTCTCTACATCCACGTTGTCGTACTTCGTGGTGTAGTCCCTCGGCTGCTGTGCAGTGGACAGCACAGCAACCAGCAGCAGTACCAGAAGAAACGTGCACTTGCTTGTCATGGTGACGTACAGTGAGCTCTGGGCTGTGTCCGCCCTCTATTTATGGGCCCCAGAGCTGATCTCCCTCTCCTCTATATGTGACCCACATCGGACCAGAGGCAGTAACGGGTGTCTAAGAAGTTGAGCGACACCACCCGTCATCACAAGCATTACAGTTACGTCTGTAACAATACAGGCTGTTCTGACCGGTAACGAGAAAGTTTGCGGGAAACTAACTTTCGTTACCAGAGGCATTGCCAAGGTTCTGCTGGATACGAGACCGATATATCTGTTGCTGGGTGTTGGTCAGCATACTTGGCGGTCCGTCAGTAACAAAGTATGCTCATGTCATTACAACGCTGTGTGTGTACGTGTGTGTACACGTGTACCGAGGTTTCAAATATTAAATCAATTACCAGACTTTTAAACAAGCTACACACATTATTGCTAATGAAAGCCAAGCAGCATCAGATGACGTAATATATGTCAGGGGTTTGCACTTTTGCATGACACACAACATTGCTACTAATTATCATCGACAAAACTAATTTAATTATAATTATATAAATATGCGGCTACATGTTTCGGCCATTACGTGGTCATCCTCAGGCCCTTTAAATACATAGGAACCAAAGTTGCAATTGCAACGAGATTGAGATCTTAATCTGACCCCATAACTGATGTTTGCAATTGTAATTTTGGTTTTCAATGTATTGAGACGGCCTGAGGATGACCACGTAATGGTCGAAAAATGTAGCAGCATATTTATGTAATTATAATTAAATTAGTTGTGTCGATGGTAATTAGTAGCAACTGTAAATTATGCAACACAAAGGGATGTCCAAGATAAAAAAAAACTTGTATATAATGTTACACCATTCCGCAAACAAATGTATTTAATTCACTACTGTCACATGCTTATTCATACTGTCACTGTTGTATTACCACTAACTGTCACATGATTATACACTGTACAGTTGTATTACCACTAACTGTCACATGATTGTATTACCATAAACTGTACATGATTGTATTACCACTGTCACATGCTTGTATACCACTATGTCACTGATTGTATACCACTCACAGCTGATACCTGCACATGCTTGATACATAATGACATGCTTGTATTACCACTGTCACATGCTTGTATTACCACTAACTGTCACATGTTGTATTACCACTAACTGTCACATATTGTATTACCATAACGTCACATGTTGTATTACCACTGTCACATGCTTGTATTACCACTAACTGTCACATGCTTGTATTACCACTAACTGTCACATGCTTGTATTACCACTAACTGTCACATGCTTGTATTACCACTAATGTCACATGATGATACACTACTGTCAATGCTGTATTACCACTAACTGTCACATGTTGTATACACAGTCACTTGTATCCACTTAACTGTTGTATTCCACGTCACATGCTTGTATTACCACTAACTGTCACAGCTTGATACACTAACTGTCACATGCTTTATACCACAACTGTCACACATGCATGCTTGTATACCACTGTACTCTTGTATACCATAACTCACTGCTGTATACCACTAACTGTCAATGCTGTATTACCACGTCACATGCTTGTTCCACTAACTGTCACATTGTATTACCACTAACTGTCACATGCTTGTATTACCACTAACTTACTGCTGTATACCACTGTCACATGCTTGTATTACCACTGTCACTCTGTATTACAGAATTTTCCAAATCAAACCTTGAAGAGTTTGCAAGACAGCTATGG
This sequence comes from Reticulitermes speratus, assembly GCA_021186555.1. NCBI lineage: Eukaryota > Metazoa > Arthropoda > Insecta > Blattodea > Rhinotermitidae > Reticulitermes > Reticulitermes speratus. The sequence continues at coordinate 1,002,622 of JAJKFL010000009.1, read as the reverse complement.
CCGCTACAGAAGGAAAGGACATTCAGGAAACAAAAGACTTCGATTGCTGTGAACAATAACACAGCAAACCATGGCGTGTCTTGAAGACAGAACGGGTAATGCAGTCAGCAGATGCAATAGCAGAAGGGCCAACTGCAGAAAATAATGTTGCTTTGTAGCACAAAACTGAAGCAGCAGTTGAGGTTGCAAATCTCGATCATCAGGAGAAAACCATTCACTGTTTTGCGAGAGCAATTTTTAAAGAACCGACCAAAGCGCCAGAAACAACTGATAAGGATACCGTCCTCGACTAACGAGAACATCTCTGACCTTGACGGGATGGGTGGGGTCCCCTATCTCTGAGATAACCTTGTTCAGAAAGCATACAGGCCTAGACGAAACATACCACTCATCACCGCATATATCTTCAAAGGCTGGCAGTTCCAAGAATACCATCAACCCTGGAAAACGAAGGCACTACTTGTCTTCGAACTGTCGAGAAACACTAACACAGTGACACGTCCCAGAAGGTCTGAATCCTAATTAAAATGTGTTTAAATTAAACCGCTTGTCTACGTAGTGTTACACAGTTTTCTTTTATTTGCTCGGCTGGTTCATCTACCCCGTGTCCTTTGCCCCTAGCGCCAGTCCCATCAACTGCATGGCTCAAATAATGTCACACAAGGAGCCGACATATGTTATCGAGTGATAAGTCAAGGAGGATGAGATGGACGGAGCGAGTGGCAAGGGAGGGGAGAGGAAAAATGCACAAAAGGTTTTGATGGGAAAAACCGAAGGAAAGAGCTCACTTGGAAGAACTAAGTATAAATGGGAGAATAATGTTGAAATGTGCCTTAAAGGTATAGGATTGCAGGGCGTGGACTGGATTAATATTGATCAGGATGGGGAAATCGGCTCTCTGTTGTGAATGCGGCAATGAACCTTCGGGTCCCATAAAATGCGGGGAATTTCTTGACTAGCTGAGGACCTGTTAGCGTCTCACAAAGGACTCTGCTCCTTCGTTAGCAAATCCGCAAGCAACCAAGGACTCTCTCTTCATGTGACTTCCATCAAAAAGAACAAACCGGAAATGCAGTAATGTAATTTATTAAGACTTGCGAACAAATACAAGTCACAGTACGATTATTTTCATAAAGTCCCTGGCGTTTGGTCAACAATCCTAGATTGACGTCAGGAGATTCCCCACGTCGTGTCGGTGTAGAACAAAGTCCTTCTACAGTCACACAGGACGCAATTGCTACCCGCTTGTCGTTACGCAGCAGATAGTCACGTGACTTATGTATGAGGACTTTAAGGTCAGATTCACTACTATAAATGTGAAGAGCCGAGTTGTTCGTAGTCTCATAAAATGACGACCACAGCGGTTCATTTTGTCACGCATAATATGGCCAGTTGGTGAGGCTCACGCTGAACGTTACCATGCCAGGGACTTTATGGAAGCAATCCACCTACAGAAACGTGTGAAAATGTGACGTCGTCAGCCATTGTAGCGGGCCACGACGGTGCGGTAGACGTCAGGGTATCTCTGGCGAATAAAGTTGGCCAGACGACGGGCGTTGGCGGCTTGCTGGGGCGAGCAGGATCTGCAACTGCGACCAAGACCTCAGGGAGAGCCACTGGGGAAGAACAAGTGAATTCAGTTAACTTTATGATGAGCTTGGCAATAAATGTAACGGTGTGTCCTGACGTGGTCGTGATGCTCGCAGTGACAGGCTCGCTTTGTACACAATACCGAAACTGCGGTGCGCCTTGGCGAGTCTCGGTGTCGAGCCATTCGAGCTCTGGTCTTCGGTGCGTCACAATGCTTGTTGTGTTCGGGCTCGTGCAAGCGTCCACACTAAAGCCGGGATTAGACGACGCGTGGCTCGGCTCGTTTTACGTCATAACTGACGCCATTGACAAATAATCGTATTCAAACGCGCCGTGTATCCGGCCTGGCGCGGCGCGTGATTGGGCGAGCGAGGCTCGCTGGATCGCCGCAGAAGCGGTTTTTTCACAATCCTCAAAGAGACTCGGCGCGGGCAGCTGTTGCGGCTACACGGCGCTTGCAGTCTACGCGCCAAGTCAGTCTCGTCCAAGTCTGTATACGCTTAGGTCTGGTCTTTGTTTTCTGCTGTCGGGGTGCGCGAAGAGTGAAAGTTTCTGTCCCACAATTGGTATTGGCTACAATGGAGTGGTCAAACGAGGACATTTTTAAGTTCATAGAACAACACGACTTATTGCACAAGCCGAGCTGAACCTAGCCGAGCAAGGCCGCTGGTCCGCCATTTGCCGAGCTGCGCCGCGTCGTGTAGCCAGATTGTCTTTTCTGTTCCGATCTGTTGGCCGAGCAAATGACGTCACGTCACTCGACGAGCCGCGCGCCGTCTAATCCTGGCTTTATACAGACACAAGTCGGAGCACAAGCTTGAGGCCAACAACGAGTGTTCTGGACGTGCTTAAGGAAGACAAACATTGCAAGGAGAGAGAACACTGTAAAACGTAAAAATGTGCAGTACAACTGGGTGTTCGTGATGATTGGGACCGACAAAACAGTAATGAACACGCGATATACAGTGGAACCCGGTTATAACGACATCGGTTTGTACGACACCTCGTCTATAACGTCAGATATTCTGTGGTACCAATTAATTCCTCACTATTTTAAGTTTTAATTCACCGTGCATTTTATTATTTAAGATAAAACACCAACAAATGCACAACTTATAAGGTGCAAATTTGCTCCCTATATCATGATTTACCCTACGCGTTTCAGCTCCTCATGAGCCATCATCAGGGGTTATTTTCTCTATTATAAAAGGTGCTTTACAAATGCTGCATCTGTGGATGGCACTTTTGATTATGCACTATTTTGGGCATAAGACACTTGTTCATAAGTTAAAAAACACACGAGTCATAAATCAAAGTTAAAATGATGGTTTGTTAAAAAATCTTGTTAAAAGCACTGTTCACTGCGTCTATTGTATAAAAAATTTTTTATACAATAGACGCAATAGCTCATGAGGAGCTGAAACGCGTAGGGTAAATCATGATATAGGGAGCAAATTTGCACCTTATAATTTGTGCATTTGTTGGTGTTTTATCTTAAATAATTCCTCACTGTTAACCACAACATTATACCCCTCGGTTATAACGACACTCGTTTATAACGACACAACATATTCAGTCCCTTTCATGACGTTATAACTGAGTTCGACTGTATTTTCAATGTAAAATGCCTGCTTGGTTCCAAAAATTCACGAAATACCAGTAATGAAAATATAAGATAACCTCAAAATGTATAAAAGACATGGAAGTTTATTTTTAATAAAATATGAACACTTCTAGAACCACAAAACATTAAATTATTGAACGAAAATCTCAAGGGCACTTCAGTGTCTATTCAAGCACAGGGAAAACGTTATATTAAATTAAGTTACAGACCAACTGATGCACACTAAAACCACTTTTTTAAGTAGCTTTATTATTAAAATTGTTAAAATTGTACCCCTACACGTGTTTGAAGTGACTGTGGCTTTTAGCAAAAAAAACCCCTGACGATGATCCTAGGATCGAAACACGTGTAGGGGTACAATTTTAACAATTTTAACAATAAAGCTACTTAAAAAAGTGGTTTAAGTGTGCATCAGTTGGTCTATAACTTAATTTAATATGACGAAGATGCACGGTGTCAACAGTGTGAAAGTTATATTTGAACTTAAAACTGAAAGAAAATCACGTGTTTCACCTCCAACACCGCAAAAAGTTTGTGAACACTTTCACTCCTAAACTCGTTTACAGTAAAGCAAATTATATTTTGAATGTTACTGTACTAGGTGGAACACGAAACAGGACAAACAGCGGCGATTTCAGCTGTTGACAGCCCGCCTTCTAGGAATAACCTCGCGATGTTTGTACCGACTGGGGATTTCCCTACTTTCGCTTGTCGCACGCTGACAGTACGTTAATTGCATAGACAACGGTACAATGAATTGCCTTCATAGGGAATCCCACTGGAAAAGAAACATTTGTTATTCTCTGCACAATCACCAAATCACCAATATGACTCGTAAATTAACGTGAGCACAGCAGCCGAGACAACGAAGTTGTACAGTAACTAAGCTACGGTCCGCAAAGTCCAGGAATCGAACCCCGGATTATCCGGACAGGCTCTGGGGGCCATCCAGGATCACTCATCACCCTCTAGTGTCGAGATTAAAAACGAGTGGAGTTACACCGCCAACCCCACTATACGCCTTGTAAAAAAGGTAAAGTTCTCCCTGGAACAGGCCATGAAGGCCCAGAGGGGGAGTAGAGGTATAGCTCCACTCTTTCTTTAACCTTGGCGCTAGATGAGGGTGGGTGGTCAACTCCACGCCCCGGCCGCTTTACCCCCAGGAATGACCCGGTACCCATTGTACAGGAGGCTGGGTAGGCCCCAGGGCCGGCCTGGACGGGTGCTGAAAATCTCGCCCCCACCGGGATTTAATCCCCGGACCGTCCAGCTCGTAGCGAGTCGCTATACCGACTGAGCTATCGCGGCACAAACTATACGATTTTACAGGAGAAAATTTACGTTGTATGCCTGCTAGTAGGTAAAGTAACCACTGGGCTTTGACCGGTTAAATAAAGCAGGGACGAATTTAGTAACTGGAGAATTAACTTACATTTCAGCATTCTGCCAAGTTCGTCGCACGGACTTCGATCCAGAACACAATTTATTTGTTGCTGAATCAGTGCGTTGTTCTGCAAAAGACGCGAAATGTCGCCACTGCCGAAGGTTGTCGCTGTTTGTGCATGTGTTAGAGCCAGAACAGAGCACAAGACAGTCGCAGCAGTCAAGCTATTCATTGTTCTGTTTTACCTAAAAACTGTAAGGAAAACCGGAGGATACGACGTTATAAGTACCAGGGGGACACTTCCTCGGGCTATTTGAGGGATCGATAAACACCCCAAAATAAATTCAACTTTCTATTTCCAGATGACCTTGGAAAATTAATGAACACACACGGGATATGTCATAAATCCTCAAGTCATCAGAAAAACATACAGGCTGCAGCTACTGTAATCGAAATACTCTTCAGCTGCATGTTGCTCTTGCCAGAACGACAAATGGGCGAAGCCTGGGAACCTTTCTTAAAACAGTGTTCATTTGGTTATGGGAAGGAAGAATTGGACAGAAAAATACTTCCACTTTTATGAGTATTTAAAGGGGTAATAAATTCAGATAAAAAATCGCATCATGACACGAACACGCAATACGAATCCTGCCAAAACGAGGAAAAACCACATAAATTATTCCCACGTCTTTGTTTTATAACATCAGTCAACTTCAAAATTATAATTCATTCGTCACTGAATCTGGTGTTTTCCTTTCAGAAAATAAATGCATAGGTCACATGTAACGCATAGGTAACATGTGATGCATAGGTCACCATGTGATGCATAGGTCACATGTGATGCATATGTAACATGTGATGCATAGGTCACATGTGATGCATAGGTAACATGTGATGCATAGTCACATGTGATGCATAGGTCACATGTGATGCATAGGTCACATGTGATGCATAGGTAACATGTGATGCATAGGTCACATGTGATGCATAGGTAACATGTGATGCATAGGTAACATGTGATGCATAGGTAACATGTGATGCATAGGTAACATGTGATGCATAGGTCACATGTGATGCATAGGTAACATGTGATGCATAGGTAACATGTGTATAGTATTGACATAGGTCACATGTGATGCATAGGTCACATGTGATGCATAGGTAACACGTATGCATAGGTCACATGTGATGCATAGGTACACGTAATGCATAGGTCACATGTGATGCATAGGTAACACGTAATGCATAGGTCACATGTGATGCATAGGTAACATAATGCATAGGTCACATGTGATGCATAGGTAACACGTAATGCATAGGTCACATGTGATGCATAGGTAACACGTAATGCATAGGTCACATGTGATGCATAGGTAACACGTAATGCATAGGTCACATGTGATGCATAGGTAACACGTAATGCATAGGTCACATGTGATGCATAGGTAACACGTAATGCATAGGTCACATGTGATGCATAGGTAACACGTAATGCATAGGTCACATGTGAATGCATGAGGTAACGTAATGCATAGGTCACATGTATGCATAGGTAACACGTAATGCATAGGTCACGTGATGCAACGGTCACATGTGATGCATAGGTAACACGTAATGCATGTCACATGTGATGCATAGGTCACATGTAATTGCATAGGTAACACGTAATGCATATGTCACATGTGATGCATAGGTCACATGTAATGCATTGGTCACATGTGATCTTCATTCACAAAATCATGCGAGGAAAACCACAATTGCGCTCTTTGGACAGTGTACACAACGTTCAGTAACGCACTGTACATGTGCATCTGAACAGCTTGTTTTAGTGTATATGTGACTACGTGTAGTGAGTACATGTATCACATATCACATTACGACATTTTGATTATAGAATATATCGGACTTACGCTACTTTCATCACAATAACACATTGGCACCCCCCATTCCTTGTATAAATTTAGCCCACACGACTTATTGATCATGACAGACAATTTTCACGCATAAGACTGTTAACACCCTTTTCAGACAGGTTAAAAAAAAGATGAAAAGAAAGAGGATTCGTCACCGTCCGTCTGTCCCTAACAACTCAGTTCTCACCCGCTCGATTTTCGTAACACACACACGTTTATGTTGTTGTTGTTCATACTGTCACAACAACCGGTAAATACAAAGTTGAGTTGCTTTTTTTTTACGCGTTTGCAAAGTTGCGTAAAGCGACTATTAGCCTCGTCATGTCTGTCCTCCGTCCGTCAGCATGGAACAACTCGACTTCCACTGGACGGATTATAACGAAATTTGATATTTGTGTATTTTTCGAAAATTCAACGTTTCATTAAAATCTGACACGAATAACGGTACTTTACATGACGACCTATGTACGTTTATGATAATATCTGCTGAATTCTTCTTAGAATTAGAAATGTTTCAGACAAAAGTTATAGACAAAATCAAAACACACATTTTATGTTCAATAACTTTTTCCCGAAAATCGTGCCGTTTTGAGATAAGTGGAAAAATATGGTACAGTCAGACAGGCCACAGATGACGATATAACTACGGCGCATGCGCTTTGCATGCTGGATAACTAAGGCTACAGACACACACTCACAATATGTAATACTTACTGCTTTTCACGGCAACAATGGTTATGCGAACGCGGCCCAATATTAAGTTATACGTACATTTCCAAGCACAAGATCTACACAACATTACACATTAAACTCTTACACTAAACATCTCCACGGGAGAAACCAATGGTCTTTGGCTGGCCAAAAATTTATCTAAATGTTATGTAACCCGAAGTTCATTACCGTATTCACAAAAGCCCGCAATTGGTCCGTGTCCTGAGCCAGACAAATCCACTCCACAAATTATCCTATTTTTAGTGTATCTTAATATTATCTTCCACCTTCGACTAGGTCGTACAAGTGGTCTCTTTCTTTCAGTTGTCCGACTAGCAGCCCCTATGCATTTCTCCTCTCCCCCATACGTGCCAGATGTCCCGTAATTCTGCCCCCCCCCCCCCCCCCCCGATTTGAGCACACTAATATTTGTAAAGTACAAATCATGAAGCTCCTCATTATGTAGTCTTCTCCAGTCTCCTGTTACCTCGCCCGTCGAACGCCCAAATACATTCCTCAACATCCTATTCTCGCAACACCTGCAATATATTTTCGTCACTTAATTTGAGTCACCAAGTTTCACACCCACATAAAACAACAGGCAAAAATTACAGTTCTGTATATTCTAATAATTACATTCTTAGATGGCAGATGGGAAGACAAAAGATTCTGGACAGAACGGTAGCAGGCATTACCTGAATTTTTTACGCTCTTAATTTCTCCGTGCAAGCAATTTGGATTTGTCAGCATTGCTCCCAAAAATTTCAGGTTCACCACATTTTCAAAGGATTTATTAACTGTTTTTATGTTGTGATTTGGCCCTGCCATTCTACTGACCCACGTAACAAGAAGCAACTTTTCTCAGCAGTCTAAAATCAGTAGAAAAACTGCACAGAGCAAACACACCCAAATTTTATCCACCATGTAGACTTTCCTCGCTGGTAGTTCTAACGCTGTCAGCGCAGCAGCAGTTCACACACAAGCAGTGAAGCCCAGTGATGAAGTGATTAGCTACTACAAATATATCAGGTATGTAGGGTGTTCAACAGTAAGGTTCCCTAGGTCTTAAACTAAATGATAAGTCATTGCGAGATTAAATGTAGCTCATTTATTGTGCTGAAGTATCATCATTTTTCAACAAAATCCCCCAGTAAAATTTACAAATTTGTCCCATTCTGCCACAAGTTTAAAAATTCCATCACAGCAGACATCAAGCTCTTGCATTGACAACCATCCATGAAGAGCCATTTCCACTTTCTCATTATTGTGCAATGTGCCACGACATGCAAGCACAAGTCATCTTGTGCATGTCATGACAGAAACTCTGCACACGTGTTCACACAAGGTACTTACAGAAACTCTGCACACGTGTTCACACAAGGTACTTCAAATGACATAATACATTCATTTTTCATATAGCATATAATCTCTACGTCAACAAAACAAAATATAACCACCGTGTTACGGACGGCAGTCTGGTACCGAACAACCACTCGAGCGTACAGAATTTACAATACAGTAGGCCCTCGATTTAACATACTGATTGGGGGGAAGGGGTGTCCGCTATTGTCGAAATCCGTTAAATCAAATGTATTTTAAAAACATATACAGGGCATACACAAAAGAATGGTGCGGTTTCAATATGAATATATATTGATACAGCACCATTCTTTTGTGTATGCCCTGTATTAATAAGGAACTTACAATGTACAGGATGTATTAAAATGTTATTATAATGTACATTGAGTAATTTATACACGGCACTAAAACATCTGTTACGAATATTAAAATAAATTTATAAGCGAATAATAAAAAAAGGTTCTAAATTTTTCCTTTAGGACAGAAATTTTTTGTCCGTTAAATCGAGGTCCTTCTGTAATAATAATTATTACCAGCAACACAGTTCAACTCCAATAATGATGCATGACATGCCATGTCACACAGACAACATAATGTACAGTTGTGGTCTGTTGTGACGTTAACTGTTTAGCTGGCTAAACGGACCCTGACATGTCAAACGACTGTACCTCAACCTTGGCGATGAAGGCACTATATTTCTTGACACGTCAAGGTCCATTAACCCCACTACACAGCGTAACATCCCAGAAGAACAGTATCGTCAACATCAACATTGTGGAAACCTCAAACATCACAACAAAACATCGTCTGCGTGCACAATTCAAGACAAATTTGTATTCCACTGAGCTGCAATAAAATGGGTTGTAATACCCGTTTGGAATTCTTCATAACATGGGACATGAGCAAGAAGCAGTGTTGCCTGTCAGCGACACACGACACGAGCGTTGCAATCAACATGCAGCCATTCTACGTTCAACAGCTGACAAAAGCCAAATACTGGTATCTTTCACACACATCATTACCACACGTACTCAAATATAAGATGAGAATTATTTCCAAATTCATCACCTGAAAATCGGGGAGGGATCAACTTCTAATGTCTTTTAAGTGTGTTATTTAAGGATGTAATCAGTTACTGAGATTATGTAGCGTTAATAATACACGAATGAACATGGAGCATTGGCGGAATGATAACGACAGGGGAAACTGAAGTACTGTACTCAGAGACACACCTGCCCCAGTGCCACTTTGTCCACCACAAATCCCACGCAGACTGGCTTCTGATTGAACTGGTGCCTCCGTGGAGACTGTTTTGGCCAGGAGCTTTACAGACACTGCCGACACACTGTTCTTGAAGACTTGCTTCTAGATATAAGCCCACAAACCACTGCAAGTGCCAAACACTGTATTTACCTGACTTTAGGGCGGCACGGGAACTGCGTGCCTGTTCTAACTTCCTCTCCCCCATCCGGAATTTCCATCACGTCAAAATTAATACACAAATATTCCCAATTTCTACTATGGTTCGCTATTGGTGATCAATATATTTAACAACACTTACCTGCTTTAAGTAAAACCACAATTAATATATTGAACATCTCTTCAGTTCGTCCGGTCCGGTCAGTCTCTCTCTCTGTGCATCACTCACAACCGCCACCTGAGAATGCCTCCAAATCTACAAATTTTCACCTACTGCCGCTATACCAACTTCCGGTCTTCTATCTTCAGAAAAATCCTTTACAAAAAATGTTTAACATTCTGAGCAACTGATTAGAAGGCAACCCACCCCCCCCCCCCCAAAACCCAACCTTAAATTTTTCAGACAATAAATTAAGAAAAAATTCTTATCTTATAATCAAGTAAATGTGGTAATAAGTTGCACTATGAACAGCAAAACAAGTGAAACTTTTGAGCTTTTCACAGCAGTGCAATGAACAATCCAGTCTTCTGAGATGTGACGCTGGGAAGACTGGAATCCTCATAACAACGCCGAGATGGTTCTTGAAAAGCACGGCAGTTCCAAGTAAGGACACGTGTGGTTTGGAATGACTCTTCTGCTCTTAGCACCCTTCCTGTTATAGTCTTCCAAAGGGTAGACATTTGTAACAGACGTTCAAAATAGTCATAAAAAACGACTGTGATTTTTATTGTAATTCCAATCTACACATACATGAAACAAAATGAGGTTAACCGTATTCTAACGACACACACCGCACAGTACTGTTCGATAGATGCCACCATTTTTAAAACTTACTTCTCTTATTGTCATCACTGTTTGATATACCACAGTCACAAAACAAAATATAAATTCTTCAAGTACGACCAGATATTCTTCGTTCAGTGACCGGTGATGTGCCAGAAGAAAACGCCAGACAGCTCACCAATGTTTTAACCTAATTAGTCTTAAACAGTAACGTAACATACAGCTACTACAGACAGGACTGTCTTCCTGCGGGATTTCTATTGACCAGAAATGTTTGATCTTCTTCCATCTTTGTTCCAGTCATCTGGTGCAACAACGCTATCAGCTTTCGAAACCTGCTTTTGATCTGAAAAGAGTTCCATTTTACATGTGATGGATAAAATTCACGGCAGAAACTAACAGGTTAGAATTACGCAAAGGACGTTCAATAATAAGCAATGTTCCCTAGCTCATAAAAATTAAATGACAGATCATTACAACGTTAAATGCAGCCCTTTTATTCCATTTACACATCATTATTTTTCAGCATAACCCCCGAGCACAGCGATACCTCTGCCCCAGCTTGGCATGAGTTTAACAATTCTGTCACAGCAGACACTAGGCTCTTTCATTTGCAGCTACTCACAAACAGCCATTTCCATTTCCTCATTATTGTGGAATTAGTGACCTGCCAGGTGTTGCTTCAGAATCCTGAACTGCATTCAAGCTTTTGTTTCAGGAGTGAAATGGCACACCTCACTGCATGTCGCGGGCCTGATTGCAACTGCAGTGGAGTTTGTAAACTGGTGTCGAGAGGAGAGAAGCGCAACACTGTGCTAAGGGATTACATTGAGAAACAATGGCATTTAGTGGAATAATAAGGCACATAAATCTTGTAATGACATTAATTTAATTTTTACTTCCAAGGGACCTTACTTATTGAACATGTCAATCAATCATCAATCAATCAATCAATCAACTGCCCACACACACAGACCCTGCCCTCCTCCAGCGTATCTCGCAGTACATATAAGTTTCTTCACGCTGGTCTGTACACACTTCATTACCACAAACATTTAGCACATTCTTAATCACCTTTACTAAGAAGAATTAACACTACACGTGAAATAAGAGATACCCTGAAATGATGGTTATTTCTTGCGTCCTCAGGCCAGGTAGTAAAGGTCTGTTCCAGTGTTACAGAAGAACACACAGCCTCCATCTTCCAGATTCAGTCACCCTGAAGATGGAGGCTGTGCGTTCCTCGGAAACGTCTAAACAAACATTTACTACACGCTGTGAAAACCAAAAAAAGAAAAGACCATCATTTGAAAAACTGCTCTGAACACTGGACATGCTGTCTTAAATCAGCTTGTACCAGACAGCGCTTTTATATGAGCATAAAAACGAAATTTTATTAATAACGCAAATTAAAATATTCTTCATAGCTTCCACAAGTATGCAAACTAGATGTTTGCTATTACAGGCAATTCTTACACAGCACAATCATTATGTTTCTGAAAAACAACAATGCGTATTCTCGCTATGATTATTGGCACATTAAGAAAACTTTAAACTTAAACAACTTGCAAACATTACATGAAAATAAACACACAAAACGTAGTTATAAACGTGATGCACATCCATCGTTACAAATTGCATTAATGGACGAAAGTGAAGCTCAAAGGAAGGCCTGGCTTGATCTACAGAGGTTGAAAGCAAATAAGCAGTAAAAGTCTTCAGCTACACAACTGTAACCACCTCAAATCACGGATGATAGCCTGCTTTACGAGGACTACGGAAATAAAGACAACTCAAAAACAAGAACAATAAACGGTATACATCTAGCAGAGTCAAGTTTAAAATTACCTGGGGCAAAAAGTGTAGGGACAGAAGTTAGCAAGAAGAACAAATATCTAAAACAACAGATGTACCCAGTAACAACCCTCCACAGAAGGGATATGTGGCATGTATGAGGGGAAAAATAAAAATACATAGAGGGTTTTAGTCAGGAAACCTAAGGAAAACAGACTACTTGGAAGACCTAGACATGGACAGGAGAACAATATTAAAACGGATCTTCATGAGGTCTTCAATATTCTGGGATATTGCGGAATGTTCATTACCGACTCTTGAAGATGGGAATGACAGACAGTCCTGAAACGTCGGTAACTAAGTACCAATCAACGCAATATCCCAGAAGAGCGAATAACTCATTTACACCATGGCGGAAGCCTGAAATCACTCATGTATCTTCATCAAATGCAGAGACTGACTGACTGGAGAAGGAATCACTAGTATCTCAGGTAGGACTCTGCTCCACAGTGTTAGTTAATAACAACCCTCTCACAAAGAAAGGTGAGAATGTTCTTGTTCTGGCAGCAAGATTTCATGGAATATTAAATCCATTCACATGCAGTATATTGTCAGTCTATGGACAAATAAATTTTGTTAAATGACTAAAGAATTTAAGAAATGTTTCTGAAGCCTAGTGATAAAGCAAGCTTCATGCTGTACGTGACTACTCAGGCAACACTTACCTCGTCCAAAGTGCGGACAGGGAGACGCTCACCAATTTTGATAAACGTCTGGTCCATGCCACAATCCAACTGAAACATCTGAAGTATGGTTCTGTCTTCTTCTCTTGTCCAAGAACCTGATGGACAATCACTATTAGAATGTGTCTGATGCGGTCCAGCAGGTCCAACTTCCTGTTCTATCTGTTCACTTCTGGAAGCCGATACTTCGTCTACATGTTCTGACATGATCACATCGGCAACTGCCGTATCACAAACAGCATCCTCTTTACATTCCAAAACCTCCTCCACTTCTACAGAAACACAACCAACTTCATGAGACACAGAATCACACATTTCACCGGTCGAGCCTACATTATCTAACGAAGAACTTGTATCCATGGATTCACATTCCGCATCCTCTGTCCCATGAATGACATGAGTTAGTGCGTTGGTGTCTTTGACACTCAAATGTATAGAAGGTGTGTCTGAGAGCAACACAGCACCTTCATCATGCACTGTTTCAGGTGATGACATACCATGACCACTAGCAGCTGGACAGACTATGTTAGACTTATCCATCGCACTGGCAGGAGCAGCAAAATGTACCTCAGGATTTGGGATACCGCTGATAGCAAGCGGGTCACTAACGTCGCAAAATGTACTGTCATGAAGCATAAGAGAATCTGCACTGTCGCTGTTTCTACTCGATATTTTAGGTACAGTAACAGAATGTGAGGAGCTGTTAACATCACTTGCTACGTCATGTAGTAATACCTTGGGCTCTGTTGTAAAAGCAATCTCATTACTGCAGTCAAGTCTATCGGAATAAGCACAGCCAGGCTGTTTCGATTCTTCTGTGTGATCTAAGGAATCTTTATCTTCATTGCTGAATGTTTTAGAAGCACTAATAACCTTCACAGCGTTTGATTTTTCACGTACTTTATGAGTCGTTAGAGAAGGTTTGAATTTAGTTGTACGACCACATTTTGGTGAAGATGACTTTACATTTGATTTAGACATCTGGTTACTAGCTCCTCCATTCTCGATTGCCTCATTACGCGCATCAGGACTGTGGTTCATATTAACAGGTTTTGCTGGAGAATTGTCCTTACTGCTACTGGCAGCGTCACTTTGACTTGCTGTTCTCCGTCGACTTCGTCCCTTTGGTTTACTTTTGGCCGACAACCTGCTGATACTGTCACTCTTAGTCTCGGAAACAAACACAACTTTCGCAGGTCGCAGAACTTTCCCTGACTGCACAAATACCTTGCCGTGTATAAACTGCAACACAATAATGATTGGATGTCATTATTTAATGACACTATTTCTATTCTACCTGTTAAACGTGAATAGCTACGAATGCGATGGGAAGACTTCACAAATACTGTAAAGCAATGGTCCCCAACCTGTGAGCTGGAGGGTTATTTCAAGGGGTACATGACATTATTCCAAAGCACCAAGAAGGCACACAATTTCACAGCAAGTCTTGCTCCTCCAGCCAGTTGTCAATTTCTTGTATTATTATTGTTGTGATAAATAAAACAAAAATTCCTTGACACCTGTTACTCACTTTACAATAGTTGCCACTATGTATTGTGTCATTTAACACAGCCCTAAAGTACAATTACTAATATGTGGGATATCACAAATTTGTTTAAGAGGTTGCCTACTCAAAAAATTTGGTAACCGCTGGTGTATAGGCCGCCTGTACATACCGCTTGTGTATAGGCCGTCTGTACATACCACTTGTGTACAGGCCGTCTGTACATACCGCTTGTGTTCAGGCTGTTTGTACATACTGCTTGTGTACAGGCCGTCTGTACATACCGCTTGTGTTCAGGCTGTTTGTACATACTGCTTGTGTACAGGCCGTCTGTACATACCGCTTGTGTTCAGGCTGTCTGTACATACTGCTTGTGTACAGGCCGTCTGTACATACCACTTGTGTACAGGCCGTCTGTACATACCGCTTGTGTTCAGGCTGTTTGTACATACTGCTTGTGTACAGGCCGTCTGTACATACCGCTTGTGTTCAGGCTGTCTGTACATACTGCTTGTGTACAGGCCGTCTGTACATACCGCTTGTGTATAGGCCGTCTGTACATACCGCTTGTGTACAGGCCGTCTGTAAATACCGCTGGTGTACAGGCCGTCTGTACATACAGCTGGTGTACAGGCTGTCTGTACATACTGCTTGTGTACAGGCCGTCTGTACATACCGCTTGTGTATAGGCCGTCTGTACATACCGCTTGTGTTCAGGCTGTCTGTACATACCGCTGGTGTACAGGCTGTCTGTACATACTGCTTGTGTACAGGCCGTCTGTACATACCGCTTGTGTATAGGCCGTCTGTACATACCGCTTGTGTTCAGGCTGTCTGTACATACCGCTGTGTACAGGCTGTCTGTACATACTGCTTGTGTACAGGCCGTCTGTACATACCGCTTGTGTATAGGCCGTCTGTACATACCGCTTGTGTTCAGGCCGTCTGTACATACCGCTTGTGTACAGGCCGTCTGTACATACCGCTTGTGTATAGGCCGTCTGTACATACCGCTTGTGTTCAGGCCGTCTGTACATACTGCTTGTGTACAGGCCGTCTGTACATACCGCTTGTGTATAGGCCGTCTGTACATACCGCTTGTGTATAGGCCGTCTGTACATACCGCTTGTGTATAGGCCGTCTGTACATACCGCTTGTGTATAGGCCGTCTGTACATACCGCTTGTGTTCAGGCCGTCTGTACATACCGCTTGTGTACAGGCCGTCTGTACATACCACTGGTGTACAGGCCGTCTGTACATACCGCTGGTGTACATGCTGTCGGTATATACCATTGGTGTACATGCCATCTGTACATGTTTACCAGTACCAACCCAGAATCTGCCTACACACACTGTGGAAAAGCATGAAATAACCTACAGCCAAGTTTCAAACCCAGTACCTCTCTAATCCCAGTCTACGGTATTACTTTTGCACCATTCTGTTTGATACAACACTATACAATACTGGCATATGATAATAGGAAGAGAGCAGCATGATAATGAAGCACTAGATTTCAAAGCACATTACAGCCTCAATGCTCCCGCTTAATTGTGACCAAGAGAAATGTCATGAATGTCAGAATTCATTTTCAAGATAAAACATCTATTTGGCTCCAAGAACTTATTACATATCAGTAACATGAATAGAAAATAATTCCAAAAAAGCACAAAAAGCCTAAGGCTTTAAGTTTCTTGGAAGCAAAAACTACAGACATTGACTGGAATGACAGTGATCTTTACAACAACAGAAGAGAGGGGAACTGACTCGCCAGTCATGTGGTCTCGTCCTGATTCACTGCATCCAGGCCCATATGACTAAAACAATGGCACTAAAATGATTTTCACAAAGGTCAAAACCCTTAAGTACAGAATGATGAGCATACTGTATTAAACATCACTGATTAGACGCAAGTCCATTTTTTTGTGATATGTCATGTGGTCCCTCCCGTCACCAGAGTTTTGCAAGTTCTCAGGTTCTGATTGGTGAAGGCGGAAAAAATAGGCAGCAACAAATAAACACAGAAATTCTTAAATATTAAACTCCAAGAATATATCAATTCTTGATACAAAAATATGAAGTGTATATGCCTCTAAACCAATATCCTCCGCTCACAGTCACAGAGACACGTGAGAATTACAATTGTAGAAATAAATCACAGATCAAAATCACTCTACTGTAACACACTACTTACTACAAACTGAACTCTCTCTCTCCGTTCAGCTTACCCTGGTGCCGCAGGACACGCAGTGCTCAGCACGGCTGTGGTACTTGTCATCGTGCGAGTTGTGACATGTGCAGACACAATTATCGCCACCATAAGCATCCTGCTGGTCTGGTACAGTCAGTGTGTCAAACAGATCTTCCTCATTCAACTGTTCATTATCCAAATCTCCAAGCTCCACATATTCAAATTCTGGCATCAGACTAAACAGAAATACACAATTATCCTGCACTGTCATCACAACTGCAAAGCAAAACGAGATATATGACTCTCCAAGCAGTGGAAATTGAGACACAAGTGACGGTCTTCATTTGGGTTTCTTCACTGTGTAATGGTTAAATGTTCTGATGTTTCAGAGGAAAGTACTGCCTCCATCTTCAGGGTGACTGCACTGGTTGATGGGGATGGTGAAGTAAATCACAGGGACAAAATTTGTCAATTGTACAGGATGGTTCGAGGTACACATTTTCTTCCTCCATTATCACTTCAGCATCCACTTCAATAAATTTGGTCCACCTGAAGAAGGATGGGGAACACTCCTCCAAAATGCCGGAACATTTAACAACTATGCAGTGTTAAAATGCAAAAGACCACCATCTTATCAAGAACTGTCAAACAAACCTGCAAAGACCAAGTGTTATCTTGTGGGTTACGACGGTGCACAGTTCGATAGATCGTTAATACCGTTCTAACAGCACGTGTTGCAGCCACCCACTTGACTTACACTGACACAACTTTAAAGACAATAATATAAGGCTTTCAAAATGTACCAATAACAAATATTGAGAGGCTTTTTCTTTGCCATGGTGTTCAGACTGGCCCTGTGACCCATGCAGTCTCCTGCCCAGTGCACATAACGGTTTCTCCCCCTGAAGTTAAAACATCCTAAATGTGAAGACAAATAATCATTTCCAGCTCAGGCTGAGGTCAAGAATGTGTGGAGGTTTACCTCTGCACTTCCTGTACATAGTCTTCACACTGTGATTAGACAATGGGACAGTATTTAGTTTTGTTTCTCTGTCATGCTTTTTTAAAGTCAGGCATACCTCCACAGTCCCCGAGCATAATTAAGCACCATACCACGAGAAAACGGTGGGAAGTACAGATACACCAAGCACAGTCTTCATCTGGGTACTGTGTGGAGGTGAGAGGTCAGCTTCATGCCCCAAGGGACACTAGTAGTCATAGGGTGGGTGCCAGATTCGGTCTGGATGATTTGAAGAAGACAAAAAATCTTGGTCCTGCAGAAAATCAAAACCAAGACCTACTCTAGCCAAGTCAGTATTCTTTACTGAGCTATCAGCAGCCGTTACTGAGGCTCATCCTTAAACAGTTTACACCAGCCTCCTATTTCTTCCTCCCTCACAGGTATGAATATTCTCCTACATCAACAATGAGTACCGGGTCTCTTTCCCAGGGGTAAAGCGGCCGGGGCGTGGAGTTGACCACCCATCCTCATCTAGTACCAGGGTTAAAGAAAGAGTAGAGCTATACTCTACTCCCCCTCTGGGCCTTCATGGCCCGTTCTAGGGAGAACTTTACCTTTACCTTTATCAACATTCTTCCCTTAAAATAAGCCTTATCACCTCCAGTGACATTTATATTGACTACATAAAATGTTTTAAAGTCAAGAGGTTAATGAAGCAAATATGAGACACAAACACCATGAGGTATGAGGTTTGAGGTTCCCACAGCACGTGCCTGATGATTCAGATCTTCAGGAATGTGACGCTGTAGTTGGGCAAATACGTCCTGACGTTTTGAACGATCCACTGAAATGTCAAGAACTACTCACCCAACAACACAATATCCCTCTGCAAATCGTTACGTTTATCCACCAACAGAAGGAGCCAGGATAATGAAGCCAGCATACTGACTAGGCTACAGGCAGGAAAAATGTGGAATTGTGCTTTGGTTCCAGGCAGCAAGAAATTTGTCTCTTCTTCAAAGCATCCAGACCAGGTCTTGGGGCCCACCTACCCTAATATGCAATGGGTACCACAACTGCTGTTCCCTGGGGGCAAACAGGCCAGGGCATGAAGATGACTACTCACTTCCATCTAGTGCAGAGGTTAACAATGAGTGGAGCACTTCTACGATATGATGTTGTGTCACTGGGCCAGCACTTCTACGATATGACGTTGTGTCACTGGGCCAGCACTTCTACGATATGACGTTGTGTCACTGGGCCAGCACTTCTACGATATGATGTGTCACTGGGCCAGCACTTCTACGATATGACGTTGTGTCACTGGGCCAGCACTTCTACTACGATATGACGTTGTGTCACTGCCAGCACTTCTCAACACTTTAAAGGATCATAAGGCCTTCACCCACAAAGTCAAGCAGTCCCTTGACCCTGAACATGCAGTCATTACAATCCTTCAAAATGTCAAAAAGCAATCACCAAACAACACAACGTCACATTCTCAAAGACTTGAATCATCAGCAACAGTGCTGTGACAATGTGATATCCTGACAGCTTACCTCTCTGCAGGTCTTTCATGTGGCAATAAAGCCATGAAGTTTTCAATTAACAGAGAGTTGCCTTTCAGCAAAGGCACAATAGCACTACAGACGTCTCCAACTGACAAATTTGATGTGTTACACAGCGTAGACAGATACGTGTAGATCTTGTGCACCTGTTGGGGCTGCTTCTCGAAGTAGATCTGCAAAAGACACACGTCACAAAACTTTATGTAGTAATAAGTACGAAGTTATGTAACACAATGACTGCTTCATGGTGACAACTGCCATCTTACACAGCTATCATCAACTAATCACCATAACTATCTAACATATAAAACATTGAAATAACCTGTCAATCACAACTACAGTAAGCCCTCAATTTAATGGACTAATTGGGGGGAAGGGGTGTCCGATTATTGCCGAAAGTCCGTTAAATCGAATGTATTTTAAAAACATATATTAATAACGAACTTACAATGTACAGATGTATTAAAATGTTATTATAATGTATAAGTATGAATAAAATATTATTATAATGTACATTGAGTAATTTATACATGCCACTAAAACATCTGTTAAGAATATGAAAATAAATTTATGACAGGAACCAAACTTTATTTTATTTAAACACGTCAAATTTTTTTCCCATTAAATCCAAAGTCCATTAAATCGAGGGCCTACTGTAGTTGTGAATGATGGGTTATTTTAATATAGTTTATACCACATACATCTGTTTACCTCTTGACTGCTTCATAATGACAACTGCCATCTGGCACAACTAGTATCAACTAGTGACACACTCACCAACCAAGCACATTGTATAACTACATAATACCAAAAAACAGACAGCCGAAGGCAGGCAACCGATACACTTCTACACACGCAAGAATCACAGCTCACATAACAGGAAATACGCAGGACAGCAATGCAAAACCACGCATAAGAAATGATAATACGCCAATAATAACGCACCGACACACAAACCTAGACTTCAAATCACATAAAATCTACTTAACAAGGTGCAGCACGTAACACTTTTTACAAGACATGTTGTCGTGTTGAGAAAACAAATGCATAAGTGAACATACATAAGAAATATAAGAAAACAGTGTTATAAAGCCATAAAAGTGGAACCAGTGCGGAATATCAAGTGGTGACTTTTTTTAAATAAAGTTTTTTAGTGACTTCAAAACGGTGTTTTATAAAACATCATACATGACTAGACTTTATATGCTCACATTTCAAGTGAGTTTTACATATGGACATAGCATTTTAATGTAGTGTACCCCTGAAGATGGTCAGGTACCTGACCGAAACATGTCGGGTTTAATGTAATACTACTATTAAAGTTTTTAATAGTGATTGTGCATCTAGTTGGTCTTGGTTTTTGATATATACGAGATGCACGGTGAAAACAATATTAAATACATAATACCAACTGAAAACACATATTGGAGATAACCCATTCACAAACCTCTAACTTTCGAAAGAAGTCTCTCATTTTGGTAATCAAGAGATATTCCATAAATTTGCCACACTGCATGGCTTGCTCAGGAAGAAGAAAAGCCAAAAACTCTTCGCACAGGTCAGGATGTTGCTTCAGTATTCCGGTCACTTTGCTGTATAAATCGGACACATCTAAAATACTTGTTCCAAATTCATTCATAATATTCAGGAATTCTTGATACAATTCAGTTCCTTCAAGCCTCTCTTTTACTTTCAAGAAGTATGCTTGTGCAAAACCTGTAACACAATCACACAACCACTACAATAAACTCAAACAACCCCCGTTTTAGCAACATAACAACAGCATTGCTATCACCTCTTAGTGTACAGAAAAAAAAAATATCACTGCAACTACAGGATGGACAGTGAAACTAAACAATATGCTTCACTCTAGAAACCTGCAGATAAAATTAAATCAAAATGACATGACTAAGCACTGTAATTTGAGGGACAATTTCTGTTGTTAGAAGCAGTTTTTTATGACTTCTTGCCTTCCTCTTCAGAGCACACAAGAAAATCAGAAGGTCTAGAAATTGGCATGGTGATACCGCACAAAAGTACCGTATATTCTCGAATCTAATCCGCACCCAGTTTTTGGCGACTTCTTAAACGAAAAAAAAGTTAGTTCGCGATTCTAATCCGCACCTTTCCTTCAACCACCCCTTGCCCACGGGGCGACTGATTGAATAATATTGGATGTTACCAATGCGTTAAAATCCGACGCTACGCCTGTGGCCGAAGAGTCATACCGACAGAGGCGGGGCCTTTCTCAACAGACGTGCGCAATCTCGTCTGAAGCCAGCTGATCTTTAGTTGTTGAAACGTGGGAGGTGCTTGTTCCAATTTGTCGTGTACCGTAGTTATGGAAGAGGGACACCTGAAATCTAAACGACTCTCATATACGGCAAAGTTCAAACGTGAAGTTATTCGGTGCGCAGAGGAGAATGGAAACCGCAAAGCCGCTGCAATTTTTGGAGTTGATGAAAGCAACGTTCGACTGTGGCGGAAACTGGGTGGAGAGAATGGATAACGATTCAGTTATGAGTGATGACGGCGAGTCTGATGAATAATAAATTATAATAATAAATAATAAAATAATAGATTATTGTATTGTATTGTTCTTACATTGTTTATTAATTACGTTAATTATGTTATTGTTATATTGTACAGCAGCTCAATCATTTTTCCAAAATCCAGCTCTAGACCGCGAATCTAATCCGCATCTGATTTTTTAGCCCTCTAAAACTGTAAAAAAGATGCGGATTAGATTCGAGAATATACGGTAATTTGTCTGTTGTGACAACACTGCCGTCTCTTTGGTCAACATGTTCCTGTGCATGACATAAAGGCATGTGGGGGATGGTGATAAGGATCCATTCATTCTTAACCTTGGCATTACATGGGGGGGGGGGGGTAAGTGGTCAGCTACATGCCCTGGCTGATTTACCCCAGGGAAATAACCCACAGAACCCATTAAATAGGAGCATAGGTGAGCCCTGGAGGACGTACGGACAGTTTAGAGAAAAGAAAAATCTCTTGCCACTGCCTGGATCAAATCGAGCATCATGGAGCCTACAGTGAGGTCAGTACACCAGTGGAGCTATCCTGATTCATCAGAACAACAGAGCTTGACCTAGCTTAACATGCAGCTGAGCTGTCGCTCAGTGATTACAACGGTGAGTACTGCTGTCGCAGTTCACATGCTTGTCTTACAAGGGGACAAAAACACATGTCTAACAGCAAAATTAACCGTTTTTCTGAGTGTTTCATTCTAAAAGAAACAACTTTCACATTTACAATTATCAACTACAAGATTAGTTCTTGTGATATATTATGTAATGAGTGGACAAATGAATACTGTAATCTGACAACATATTTACCAGAATACAAGACAAGAACTTTAGATCACACATTTCTTAAACCAACAAATTGGTTTAAGAAATGTGTGATCAAATGGAAATGCACGTATGAACAATACAAGAACTCTTCTTACTTCACAATTTAAAAACTGGGGGTTGCCTTATAATTGCACACCACAAAATTAAATGTGTTCTGTGTAGGTATTTTTTTTGAAATCTGAAGATTGAAAAAGGGTCATCTTGTTTAATTATGTAAATATTAGATAATGATAAACAGTGTGGTTTACACAGGTCACCTAACAGTCTTAAGATACTGAAATCAGGCAGACTATGAAGGGGTAAACAAGAAATGCAAACAAAATTTTAGTGGGAAAACTGCTTGGAAAATATCAAACTGCAAGACCAAATTAGAGACACAGGTTGTAAGAACGAAGGGCTGGTTGAACTGGCTCCGTATTGTATCCAATAATGGTTTTCAGCACAAGTGTTTTTGAATTTTTTGGATTCAACAATAGAAATGTTAGTATAAAATATAAGACCTACCATACGACTTTTCCTCTTTAACAGTCGGATTGTCTGGTGTTAGCAGCGCCAAAGTTGACTCCATATCTTTCAGGTGCTTTGATTTCTTTTTCAAAACATTTGCAGTACGCCCTTTTGGTGGCCGAATAGTCGTGCTTGCTGACATAAGGACAAGCAGATCGTCTTCACTATCCTACAGAAAGAAATTCAGAACACAACAAAAGATTAATCGTATAAGATTCTGACAATGGCACAATTGGGTGAGCATTTCCGAACATTTAGAAGAAATATAGCACCTTCATCTTCAGGATCTTGTGGTCCAAGAATAGCCATGCAGACAGATAGGGTGTACAGTAGAACCCAGATAAGAAGTCCCCGCAAAAGACGTTTTCCCTTGTAAGAAGTCTGGGTTTTAAAGTTCCGAAATAAAATCCATAACGCGTACATTAATTTTTCCCAGATATGAAGCTTCCCACTTATTAAGTTTTCCCACCTAAGAAATCGAATCTCATGATACCAACAGCACGATTTTTTATGAAATTTTATGTTTAATAAGTTTCGATATATAAGACTATCGATATATGCGATATATGCTACGATGCAATAATGCGATCGATCTCTACCGAGGTGCCCCGATCAGCAACATGGCAACACGCTGCTTGAAGTCTTGAACAGTAAAACGCTGGTTATGTCAATTGAACCAATTGATAGGTGCTACTGTTGGCTACTGTGTATTACTATCTGCATACGTCTGTCTACTACTGAATGCTAAACCCCAGAAAATTGTTGCAATTACAGTAAGTTATATGCATTACATTGTCTCTTTAGATGCTGTTGGTGGTGTTTACATTGTTTAATAACTGCAGTCATTAGCTTGTACGAGTCTTCTTTCGTATTTTAAATGGTTACTTTTTCATTATATTTATCGTTATTGCAGTAATCATGACCCAGAAAGGAATAAAACGCAAAGCCTTATCACTGGAAGAGAAGTTGAGGTGATTAGAGAAGTGCAATCAAATCCTACCTTGACCCGAGTGCAAGTGGCAAAGCAGCTGAACATGCCCGTAACTACAGTCAAAGGAATTATGGGGAAAAAGGCTTTTAATAAGCTTTCCCTCTGAATAAGCCTTCCCGCTTAAGAAGTCCCTAATCCTCTGGTCCCTTGAAAGACTTCTTAACAGGGTTCTACTGTATTTTACAGATGTGGGTTGAGAGGGGACAGAGTGGGTGGCAAGACAGTTGGGGTAGTAGCGATATGCAGTGGGAAGTGTCTTGGTGTCAACAGCTTGGTTGGGTGTATGGTTAAGCCACATGGAAGGTGGAGACGGAGTGAGGAATGTACAGCAGGGTCAGCGGAACGACACAATGTGTTTAAGTTGACCCTTAAAAGGACAATAATTAACCAACCGTCCTGGAGAGGCTTCCTGCCATCTCTTAGGGAGTGAATGAGCAGTTTCCATAACCTGCCCAGGATCAAACCATCCTCCATGAAGACGAAGGTACTACTTTCCTTCACAATGTCAGGAAACACTTGCCCAATGAGATAGCATCAAATCAGACAAGATATGAACCTACAATTCTGTCATTACCCAACCTTTTGTCCTGCTGACATATCCTTCTCCTCTGAGGTCCTCTCATCATTAACAGTTCCTTTCTTTTCTTCAGATCCACTCGGCATTCCACTTGATTCAGTCACACAAGCCTGTTCCTCCTGTACTACCACCATACCCGTTTCCCTGCAAAGCACAGACAGGACCATAACTGAACAAAGACTATGCCATTGTGGGTTTAAAGAGTGATACTGGGTGACGAACAGGTAAGGATATATAAGTAGGCAGTCACGATCTATTTGAAGACACAGCAGTGTCTTGATATCTGCGACTACCTGGGACCAATAAAACTGTCACAAACATCATAATTTATCTTCAACATAAATCATCTCTCTGCAGCCCCACCAACTGTCACAACAAGTACAGATTACACATAACAAAGCGAGCAACAGCAGTTCTCATTGCAGTCACAACAGCTTCACATCCGCAGCAGTGTAACCTGACCTTACAGCCATCACACTCGTTACGTGCTTACAGCAGCTATGTACAAAAAAGCTGCACACCTAGCCAGCACTCCCTCTTCTCCGACTGCAGAAGGACAATGATCTACATGCACATGACTTTGTCGCTCTCAGGAAGTCAGCCCAGGCTCACTGAACGAATACCAGGCATTTTATGAAAGTAACAGTATTATATGAAAAGCATCTTACCCATCTTTCTGCACAGCTTCACCCAGCTGTGGTGTCATGCCCCGATGTTCCCGTGCTGATGGCAACATGACCTTCACAGGTCTTGGAGCAACTGGACGCAGACACTGTTTATCTACGCCTTCTTGCAGCTGGGGATACAGAAGAACAATATGTTTAATGTGGCTAGACAAGGCTATGTTCCTCAATCAGTGTGCAATGATATGCATAGACACGTTCAGTCTACACAACTATGCAGCTTCTTATTTGGAATACTCCTGCCATATGTTTTGGTTGTAAACAGCCATCTTCAGGCAGTCTGTTAAACAGATGTAACTCAGTGCATGTTGACAGTGCCAATTCTGTAACCATGTTATTACAATATAAACCATAAAATCTTTAAAAAAGTTGTATAGAATATAAAATCATACTCCAAATATTATATTATTAAATATATTAAAGCCTCTCCAGCATTTAAATTCAAATGTTGCTCACTATGTTGTCTTTGTTTTTATCCACTAACTAAATTGTGAATTTCCTTTTTATTCTGATAAGTTGGGCCTGCAGTTAAATGTTTTTACACATTTAATAACAGTTCACAAACTATAGTACCAGCTCCAGAACCTTCTTTAGCTCTTTAACTGTAAAGGTGAAGGTAATGTTGTCCTTGTTCTCACTATAAAGGCACATAGGGGGAGTAGAGGTATATCTCCACTCATTCTTAACCTCGGCACTTGATGGAATTAAGTGGTCAGCTAACGCCCAGGCTGCTTAAACCCCAGGGACAAGACCACCAATACCCACTGAATAGGACGCTGAGGCCTCAGAGATGATCTGGATGATTTGCAGACAAAAATCTCTTGCCTCTGCTAGGAACTGAACCCAGGACAGTCAGGTCCACAGCCTAGTCACTACATCACCTGAGCTACCCTGGCTCCCAAGTTATCTACAGTAACACAGTAAAACACAAACTGTCTTACCTGATCACTGGAGACTCCTTTGCTAATTAAAGAAGGTTTTTTACTTCCTTTTCCTTTGCGATGACAGTTGTACTTCCTAAGTATCGGCGTAACATGTTTTAATGGCGAGAACTTCTTTGAAGGAACGTTTGCCGCTACACTCAAGTCTAAAGCTTTTGCTGACAGATGTCTCTGGCATTCCTTCTCGTCATTAATTTCAACATCAGAGCAACTCTGTGTGACACATGGCGATAGCGGTGATGTAGACGATGAAAGGTTTTGTGGTGAACTTGACTCTGGTGATATCTCCATTTCTGACATGTTATGAAGCTCTTTATATGGTGTAGAGATTAAGGGCATACTAGGCAACATGCCTGATGCAATTTCCATTATTACTTTGTTATTTCATAATGCACACCAATTTCAAAATCAGTTACTGCCAATCGGTCAGTGTCACTCTGTTATAACGATGTCACTTAATCCACACACGTCACCAATATCCAGTCCTATGATCACTTACTTTGTCCATTAAGCCTGGGAAAATAAATAAAATATGTGCAAAGACCTTCTATTAATATTTTCAAATTTTACTCTTTCTTTGAAACTCTGGGCATTTAGATACCACAATACTCTAGCAGGCTCTTTCAACAAACAATTTACAATCCGATTTTGACTGATGCAAATGAAATCCAATTGAAACTTCAACTTGACATGGAATGATTCCCTATATTTCCATCCCCTAGTTTTTATACAGAGCCGGAATAACTTGGTATAGTAACTAGGTTATGGGCTGGGTGATATGGGATTCACTCCCCAGCGGAGGCAAAATTTTTGTCCTTTCTCCAAAACATTCAGACCAGCCTCTATTCAATGGTTAGGCCTACTGGAACTTCTACAATGGGCACCGGGTCATTACTGGGGGTAAAGCGCCGGGGCGTGGTGTTGACCCCCCATCCCCATCTAGCGCCAAGGTTAAGGAAAAGTACTCGTAGTGCTATACCTCTACTCCCCCTCTGGGCCTTCATGGCCTGTTCTAGGGAGAACTTTACTAGAGGTTCTTTCCCTAGAGGCAAAATGGCTGGAGCATGACGCTGACCACTCACCTCCATCTAGTGCCAAGGTTATGAATGAGTGGAGTTGCACTCCTACACCACTTATACACCTTCATGGTGTGGACAGGGACAACTTGGCCTTTTAACTTGACCTATTTATACTTCAAATACTGCGCTAGAGACGTTAACAGTCTTTGGAAAACAGCACTTAACTATTCACGTTACCTCACACAAAGGTTAGACACCTTGTCCTTTTTTCTAAGAATCTTTGCACAATTGTGAAAAGCGACTATTAGCTTCATCATATCTGTCCGTCCACATTGAACAACTCAGCTCCCACTGGATGGATTTTCATGAAATTTGATATTTAAGTATTTTTTTCATAAATCTGACAAGCAAGTTAAAGTTTCATTAAAATCTGACAACAATAACGGTACTTTACATTAAGACCCTATGTACATTTATGATAATATCTCGCTGAATTCTTCTTACAATGAGAAATATTTCAGACAAAAGTTGTACAGAAAATCAAAACACATTTTATGTTCAGTACATTTTTCCAAAAAATTGTCCCCTTTGTGAGACAATGTGGAAAAATATAGTAGAGCCAGAGGGGCCACAGATGACATAATACAAGCGCATGCACTTTGCATGGTGGATAACTAAGGCTACAGACACACACTCACAATATGTAATACTTATTGCTTTTCCACGGCAACAATGGTTACGTGAACGCACCTCAATGTTACGTTACATGTACATTGCCCATCTTGTTAGTGCTGCATTTAGCGACATGTCAGTACGAGGACTATACAGCACCGATGACAGACAATGAGTATGAACACTGAGCAACGGTAGAATGATGAAAGAAGAAATCACAAGTACTCAAAGAAAACCATGTTCCAGAGATACTCTGTCCACCATAAATCCCAATGCAATGTCCTGTGATCAAACCCAGGCCTCTGCAGTTAGCAACAGGCAAATAATTGCCATGATTTCACACTATCAGGGAAACAGTTAATACATTATTTCAAAATGTTTATACAGAATCAACCAAGTGTAAGGAACAACTCACCTTTAAATTACAAGTACAGTTACAAAATACTACAATGAGGCAGAATTAGCAAACACGCAATTCAGATTTAGGAAACCAATGGAGAGTTACAGCATCTGCAATGCAGACTTGTGAATGTGACCATCTTCACTAGCATTAAACAATAATGGATACAAATTCAAACAACTAACTAACTAACTAACTAACTTCCATGAGCACAGTCCATCTTGATAAGCTAACAGGTCCTCAGCTAGTCAAGAAATTCCCTGCGTTTTATGGAACCCGAAGGTTCATTACCGCACTCACAACAGCCCACCACCTGTCCCTATCCTGAGCCATATCAATCCAGTCCATGCCCCCCATCCCACTTCTTGAAGATCCATTTTAATATTATCCTCCCATCTATACCTGGGTCTTCCAAGTGGTCTCCTTCCCTCAGGTCTCCCCAACAAAATTCTGTATGCACCTCTCGTCCCCCATATGTGCTACATGCCCTGCCCACCTCATTCTTCTTGATTTGATCACCCGAATAATATTTGGTGACGAGTACAGATCATTAAGTTCCTCATTATGTATTCTTCTCCACTCCCATTACCTCGTCCCCCTTAGGTCCAAATATCCCCCTCAGCACCCTATTCTCGAACACCCTCAGTCTATGTTCCTCCCTCAGTGTGACAGACCAAGTCTCACACCCATACAAAACAACAACAAAATTACAGTTCTGTATATCTTAATGTTTGTATTTTTGGATAGCAAACTGGAAGACAGAAGATCCTGCACTGACTGATAACAAGCTTACAAATTAAAACTGTAGAGGTTAACTGCATTTGAATTTCTTATACACCAATAAATGAGCCACGTGGGGTCTGCCAAACATCTCTAGGTACATTAATCAAGCAATTTTGAGTAAAAATCTCCCATTATCATAGGTCAAATTCAAAAAGTTTATGGAACCATGGCAGTGTAAAAGCAGCGAGTATTCTGGGACATGACACTGTGTCACTGGGTGAGTAGAGCCATTTTGAGTCTACAGCTATGTACAGTGAAGTTCACGGTGAAGACTGTGGCTGTCTCGAGTGTCAAGTTGTGTTGTTTGGTAGCTAGGCACTGGGAGTGGGTCGCTCTGAAACGTCGGTTTGTCTACACGGCATCACATCACAGCAGATAGTCATAAATCTCACGATTATTCCGCATAATTACACTTCAGGCTGATTTCCAAAGAACTGGCAATATTCTACCAAAAAATGGAAATGCACTCGTTGCATTTGCAAGTTCTTTTCGTAGAACTTCAGTACCCACATTTTCCATATCTGACAGAAGTATCCCGGTATGTGTTGTACAGGAGAAAAATTATTAAATAATATTACAAACTCAGAAATGACAAAAGAAAAAGTATGTCATAAATGGTACACAGTACTAGGTACCAAATAAGTCTACAAACAAATACTTTAGTTATTTACTGCAAAAACTGATGTTGATGTTACAAAACATATTGCTACTTATTTAAGGAAGTGCTCCTATATCTCATGTCTCTCTTACAGCAGTAGTTTTGCTGTTTTTTCTACTAATTTTTGACAGTCATTCGCATGTTCCTCGCTCTCCCACTAACAGAATAGTTTTTCTGAAACTGCAGGGTAAATCCAGTTGTCACATTTAACAGTAACACCACAAAGGGCAGACATTAAATTACTGCACCATTGTTGTCTTGGTACCATCATCTCTACCTATGATCTACATCCATTATTAGTTTGTGTTTTGGTTTTTAACACAGTTTTCATCCTTACAGTGCCAGAACAAGATATTGATTCTAATTACAGAAATGTGAGTCACAATGACGTTAATTTTAGCTTGTACTTTCTTCCTTAATTTCCTCATCCACCAGGCATAAAATTCCAAGCACACCAAATGCTGCTGTTTCCACAAACAGCAGAGGAAGGTGGTATAACTGTAATTTAACACAAAATTTCAACCACTTAATATGCATTTGCATATCTGAAAACATTTATGTTTCCATTATATCCTTACAATTGCTGCTTCACATCATCTGTATACTTCCCACTGTAACAACTTTATTTATAATCCAAACCCAACTTGACTGTGGGCCGGCATACGAACTCGCTGATGGACGATCCGGGGATCGAATACCGGTGACGGAGAGATTTTCCACACCCGTCCAGACAAGCACTGGGGCCCAACCAGCCTCCTGTACAATGGGTACCGGGCCTCTTTCCCGGGGTAAAGCGGCCGGGGTGTGGCGTTGACCCACCCCCATCTAGCGCCAAACTTAAAAAAAGAGTAAAACTATACTTCTACTCCCCCTCTGTGCCTTCATGGCAGGTTACACGGCGAACTTCTTTAATTTGCCCCCAACTTAACCTTAAATTCATTTCAATAGCATCACACCTCACGCCACACACAAAACACAACTATTTGTCTCAATTATTGTTGGCATTTATGTACTGATCCTGTCATTCATTCCAACATATTCGATCCTCTACTTGTGCGGCTAAAACCGAAATTTACAATCACCTGAAAACTGAAATACGATTATTTCCTTCGTAGTAGTTAACACGACCACCTAACGAACTTCCATCTAGTACATAGCACATCAGACGCTGCATACACCACAGATTACTACTACCAGATATGAAACTGCAATGCTATTGGTCAGAAACGTGGAGCCGAGCCTATTGTCCTGCCATCTATGCGCTGTCTAGAAGTACCACAAGGTGTTAGTAGCAATAGGTAGCAATAACCCAGTCGGTAAGAAGGTTGACTACTATCCGGCCTTCAATATAACCCCCCACCCCGGCGTGAACCACAGATGTTTTCACTTGACATGGTTTACCAGCAGCATGAAATAATGTCCAGCACAATATGACATATCATAGATATTTCATTCATATGTATTTCTTATCCCTTCACTGAAATCTACTCAGCTAGAAAATACGTTAATGTTCACAAGGTAGAGGACAGTTGAGGGTTTAAAATTGTCAATTAAAAATATGATTTGATCATAGATGTCTGTATTTAACTTTGTAAGTAGTTCACAACTTACATTAACACAGTATATCTGTAATCATGTAAGGGAGATTTTCCCTGACAGTCTTACAATTTCAATAGTAAACCGACTGTACAAGAAAAGATGACAGAAGTACATGACAAATTACTGAAACCATTTCACTATTTTTTTCCCAAAGTACATCAGAATGCAATGTACAATGGAATGGTCCAATTATATGCAAACTAAAAATATGCCCTCAAAGTAAGAGCCAGTATATTAAAATCTGTGAATCCAAAAGTGCATATTGGAAAATTACAATGGTCACTCCAAAAGTAATGCCCCAAATTTCTTTAAAACTCAAAATTTATTCTGGAACTTGGAAGAACTACAACATGGATATATCCAATTCCAGGGCCTTTGCCTTTCATTATATATATGTATATACAGTAGATTCCGGTTAATTGGGACACAACGGGACCAGAACACTTTGGCCCAATTAAGCGGCTGCCCCAATTATGCAAAGTTTCATGTAAATAGTTAAAAATATATAAAAAGACAAACTAACATTTCACATTTCACTAACAATCTCAGCACAGACATCTAGTGCAGACAATGGACTGCCTTCATTGCCTTCCTGCATGAATTATCGTCGTAACTGATCAATAAATTTCCTGGCATCCTGTGTAGTCACTTGTTCAAGTTCAGATGTGTCATCTTCGTCACTTTCCTCGCCTTCTCATTCCTCGTCTTGGTGTTTTGATTGAATGCTTTCAACAATTTCATCCTCACAATCTTCATTTTCATTGTAACATTCAACATTATTGTCGATACCTTCAAATTCTTCACACCTCCTAACTTTTTTCACTTCTCAAATGGCTTCACATTCACATTTGGCTGTTTCAGGCATCTCCAAGTCTGAATGCTTCAAACCGAAGTGAGAAAAACAGTTCTGAATTGTCTTACTGCCTATTTCTCGCCAACTATCAGCAACAAACTGTCCTGTCTGTAGGTTTTTTAAACACTCTGAACGCCACACAATTGTAAAGAATCAGAAGAACTTCTCTTCATTTCCGCTGTAACTCCACATCCCACCTCATCAACCATTTCTTAGAACCCAACAATTTTACATGCTTGTAGCATAGAGAACCATCCGGCGTGGCACGATAAAACAGGCCTGTTTCATCAGCACTGTAGATATCATCTGCACAAAATTTCTGAAGTAATTCGGGTACTTTCTTGGATTTCCACGGTTTCTCCTGTCCCAATTAAACGGCATGGTGTCCCAAATAAGTAAAGAAAACCCTGGCAATTTTCTCGAATAGGTTTTGTTCTTTAAGATTTGTCCCATATATACGGCTGCCCCGATGAACCGATGGCCCAATTAAACGGAATCTACTGTATATGTACAAATGCCATTCCTCTAATAATATATACTTCATCACAACCTATTCACAGCCTTATTTACATATTTACCACCTTCACACAAGGAAAGGTAGGTTCTTGAATATTATACATTGATGAAACATACAATGTAATGTCTAATGTCTACACTTATGATATTTATATTTACAGTCTATTTAACAATGCTTTTTCAGAAACTGAGTTACTCTTGTCCCAGGTCTCTCAAAGGTTCTGGGAAAAGTAATAGCAAAGCAGCTAATAACCTTTTTAGACAAACACAATATACTTAATAAATCTCAGTTTGGATTGAGGAAAAATAAATCTATAAATGATGCAATTGTCACAAATATTGAAGACATAATTGAAAAACTGAATAACACAACATAACAATAAAAGGTGCACATGTAGAAACAAATCAAATGAAAGATTACTTGTCAAGCTGCCTTACAGTTACATATGGACTTCCTCAGGGCTGTGTTCTTGGTCCATTACTTTCATCTCATATATAAATGATATTCCACTTCTAACACATCAATATTGAATGTAGGAAAAGATATAAATGAACGAAAAAAATAACTTGCTGTAGAATTAGCCGTAACCTACTTATAAATAATAGACTATCTGAAATACTCTACATAAATGGGAGAAGAATGTTATATTATCATGCAGAAATAGTCTTAGTTATCTAAATATATTAACAGTGCATTCGTTATACATTCAAAAGACAATCTTATATGTAAAATAAAAGTGTAACTGCGCTGTAAATAAACACGTACATACATGTAATACAAGAAACAGTCTTTATTATATCTATCTGTCTATTATGACTATCGTAAGTATGTGCACAATTTAATACTCTGTAACAGTAAACCATCAGTAGTAGGCTGTATCTTGTACATCAAAGTGCCCAAATATATAAAACAAACAGAAAACAACAACCAGTTTCAAAAGAAATTGAAGGAGTTACTTGTTAAGGGGTGCTACCATTCAATATAAAACTATCTAAATGATGCATTCTCAAAAATTGGCTACTGATACAAGCAAAGGTACATAACGTTGTATATACAAAAAAATTATACTATAAACACAGCTGTACTTTGATAATGTATAATACAGATTCACATGTCCTATACACTATATACAGACGCCAGCTGAAGTGGGTAACCTGAACATAGCAATAGTCAGTAAAAAGTAATGACAGTTAATATTCACCTATAAATGTAAATGTATGAACAATAATGTGTGAGATAAAACGGAGGTTCCTACAAAATTCTCAGTTGCAATGTACTTCTGCCAACATGACAAGCTGTATAGAGGAGTTTTGAGACATATGTACGTAATGTAAATTATGGCTTTATCACTGCCGGTCTACATAGGCTTCTCATAGATGTCACATTCTCCAAGTGATGTAATGTCTAACGATGCTCACATATGTGGTAGCCACACACATTCTTCCAGCAATTCAATAACTGCTCTGTAGCCACACACTTTCAGACTGCATGGTCTGTTTCAAGTGACGGAACAAACTTGATTTGTGTAGGAGACCAGAACTGTTCAATGAGAGGTCATGCAGCTGCTGTGTACCACCTCACTTAGTAGGCAAAAGTTAAGAGTCATTAATTTATTACTGACCTACTGATGTGACAGAATATTCATCTTTCTCTTAGTTGCCCTCTGCCTGACTGCTTCAATTAACAACTGATTTGTTCGCTTACACCACCAAGGAATGGCAATTCTGGCGACACCAATAGCAATGCCATCCACCAATTCTTGGTAATGAAGTGAACAACCAGCGGACCTGATCCAGTCAAAGTCAACCTTGCTCTTGATGGCAGCTGTGACATGCTGTTCGACTGAACTCAAGTGAGCCACATCTGCCATCATATCCTCCAGAAGAGTGACAGATCTTCCTACAGTTTCTACCAGCTTCTCAGAAGGGTAGGTGAGAGACTGTTTTGTATCACTGTACTCTTTGAAATATATGAAGGCATTGTGTGATAACATCACTTGAGATGTCAGACATGCCTTGCATGCATCACAGTTGACAACACAAAGCAGCTTTTTGGCAATGAAACCACTGACATATGCTACTGACATTTTCATGTTACCAGCACGTACAGCAGCTCTCACTTCCTGTTGTACTTGCTTCGCAACAAGAAAACTGTCATCAACATTATCATGGGTTTCCCCAATGTGACTTGTGGAAGGATCAGGTGTAGAAGCATCAGGTCCCCTGAGTAACGAATGTAGGTTGTCCAGGAGACTAACACCATCTTCCTCGCAGTTAGTGCCACGTAGCCCTCTAAATGCAAGGCCATTGATGATGCTAGTTTTCAGGGCATCTACAAACTGTCCCACAGTTGGGTTATTGTTTGACCCACAATGCAAACGAATAGCACCAAATGTATTCTCAAGGGGATCTTAATTCAGCCTTCGGGTCTCAAGATAGGCAAACCCCGCGGCTTTCAAGGTACTCCACACATGCTGGGCAGCTACAATGTCAATGAGCCACCCAGTCTGTGATGGAGGTGGTCGCTTGAAGGCAGGTTTACCATCCTTGAGAAAGATCCAGCTGCTTACCCTCATACTTGCCTTGGTCCAGTGACCTATATGAGGACTCTTATCGCTAAGTGGGCCACGCAGTTCCTTCCCTGTGTCAGCACCAGACACACCGTTGAAACTATCGAAAAGTTTATGAACTTCCTCAACGAAGGTGGCAGTAGCCAGGTATGTGCTGCTGAACATTCCTGAAAGAATCAGTAAGAAATAAAGCAAGGGCCTAGTGACAGAATTCATTGTTATATGAATATTACAATAACACAGTATTCAGTACACAGAAACTGGGAGAAATTTTTTTTTTTTTGGGCTGATCACAAGTACACTTTGGGGACAAGGAGTTGAAAAATTGTCTTCATTTAACCAATGCCTCGAAAACAGGGCACTACAAATAACTGTATGCAGTGAAATATTTCTTACCTCCACATACGAGGCTATACAGACTTGCTGCTACAGTGTGGCTCAACACCTGAGCAGCCAGCTTCACCTTCATTGAATTCTGTGCGATAGGGTTCAAGTGTGTGTCTGTAAGCTTATACAGTTGTCGGATTGGATGCGGTTTGTCAGACTTGTACACATTCAAAATGTGTTCTGCCTACTGTTCCAAATAACCCCTGCCAATAACCTGGCAGCCTTTACAGACAAAGAAGATGCAAGTTTCTGCATCACTGAATCCCTATCCAGAGCACAGACATCTTTCAATTTTTTTTGCCTTGCATTGCTTTTTCAGTTTACATAGTGCACTCCCCTGCTTCCGAATATGTTGATACATTTTCCTTTTTCTAGGTGTCAATTCTGAAACTGCTGCCAAATTAAGTTATTTTAGTAGAGAATGCCTTGCTCTAGGCTTTGAGGAAGAACTTTGATGATTGATACATCTGAGTTCGACATCACAAGCATTAGGATTTACAGGTCTCAAGGAACAAGAGGTTTCTTTCACTGCTAAAGTTCTGACTGCTGGTGGTGGTGTTTGGAACCCAGGGATTTGATGAGAAGTTGAAGGACTGTCTGCATGGACAGGCATAGGAGTTTTAGTGGAGGACACGGACGCCTTGCCGTAGGTTCTGGTGGGTGGTAGGACATGGAGGTTATCTTCAGGGGTTAAAACTGTGGGCAAGGAATTCAGAGACGGGATATAATAGGAGGATTCTGAAGGTTGTGGGATTGAATGTGAAAATGAATCTGAGCCATGTGGAACTGCCACTTTGTTCAGGCGTACCCTTTCAGAAGTGCAGAAATCGCTCTCTGCAAAATGTTTGCTGCACAAAAAATATTTGTACAGCATTTTTGCAGAGTCGATACTGCACGGCTGGCCGACTTTCTCTGCCCATACTTTGGCTCTGGAAAGAAAAAAAAACATTATATTACAAATGTTTGCATTCTTAAATATTTTCAGATTTCCAGATTTGGTTGAGAATTTAATGCTAATGGGATACATTTAAATTGCATTATCCTACTATTTATGACTTACAAAATTACTATTAGCAATGCACAGTGCACGTGACTGGTCTGCTTTACTGTAACGCCATGTAACCCTGCAGACTCACAGTCCACTGGACTGCAATTCACATTTTCATATTTCCTTTATTACACATACGTACTATATTAAATGAGATCTGCTTACGTTACGATATTGCATGTGACATACCGTATCGGATTCGTTGGGAATCTGAAGAATTTCAAGCCGTCCTTATGCGTCGAATTGCACCCGACGGCTTGGCACCTGTTCCAAGTGCTCTTTTTACTGAAAGGAACAGAATACAACGCGATACAGTACGTACATCTCAAAATTACAAGGCCCATCATGTAGGATTAAGCTAAGCTTTCGTAAATTCAAATCTTACCTTTGTACAGACGCAGGAGAATACATAACTGCCTTCAAAAAATGATGTAATACACGCTGTTCACCACAGATATCTGCACACGATGCGACAAACGAGTTCAAATGATGGCGATTCGTTGTGATTGGTCCAGAAGTTCACGTGGCTTCCGACTTCGTGCGACATCTGTTATGAATAATAGGAGATAATGTAGTTGTCGTTCTTGACAAGTTTGAACTTGACGACGGAAAGATGTCGCGATTGCATGCTTCCAATACCCCTTCCAATACCGTCGCACTTAACCTCTGATCCATAGCAGAAACTTCTTGTCTTCTGTGCTGGTCAACAGTATCAGTGGGCAAAACGGAATCTTTACTGATATTCATTACGGATCCCGTCGGTAATCCGTTCATTTAACCCGTGTTCATGAGATCTGCGCCTTTCTGGGATATTACGCAGTGTTGAGTGGTAATCCTTTGCCGACGTTTCGGGAGAACGTACCACTAGACGCTGTGTAATATCCCACACGAACGCAATCTCATCAGTATGTAATGACGTACTACAACTGGATGTATAACTTATGTCATATGAAATAATAATAATAAAATTGACGCATTACCATGTTAGTGTACATTGCTGGGAAGGCACATTGATAATGGACAGTAAAATCTGAATTTATTTTTTTGGTTAGCAGTATTTCAGTATATACAGAATGGTTTAAATTTTGCTTACAGACAGTGGCAGTCCATCGTCTCACATCCCTGACCATAAGCACTGCAGATACAATATGCTACACCAGACAGTAACTGCATTATTTGCCCCTATATACTTCCACTGTATCAGCATGACACCAGCTATCCCCACTGCCTTTTTACATTGCCCCCACTCAGCCCCCCTGTGGCAAATGCTATAGTACTATGCACCAAGCTAAAGCTACGTCCCCATTCCAATTCATTTTGTCACTGAAGACCCTACGAAGTACGTGCACTTACTTGTTCATTGTCCAGATATGGCTGCTTTCTTGTCAGTATTGGAATGTATATTAGTCAAAACTTTGCAGAAGGAATAACACCCAGATTAATGCTACTTTAAATTTTGTCTTTTCATTCTTAAGACCTATGAGATTCAGAGGGAGTCTGTTGAAAATTGTGATAGCGGCATAGACTGTACTTTTTTGAAAACAAGGTAGGTTGACATTTGGTCTATGCAGGTGGTGCTTATTGTTGTGTCTGCTAGATGAATTTGTTTGAAAATTTTATTGATTGTTTAAAATAAAGTTCATTAATGAAAATATATATTGACATGGGATAGGTAAAATGTCTAATTTGTTAAACAGACTTCTGCATGCAGTTCTTGGTTGTGCACCGACTGTACTTGGTTGTGCACCGACCGTACTGGTTGTGCACCGACCGTACTTGGTTGTGCACCGACCGTACTTGGTTGTGCACCGACCGTACTTGGTTGTGCACCGACCGTACTGGTTGTGCACCGACAGTACTTGGTTGTGCACCGACCGTACTTGGTTGTGCACCGACCGTACTTGGTTGTGCACCGACCGTACTTGGTTGTGCACCGACCGTACTTGGTTGTGCACCGACCGTACTGGTTGTGCACCGACCGTACTTGGTTGTGCACCGACCGTACTTGGTTGTGCACCGACCGTACTTGGTTGTGCACCGACCGTACTGGTTGTGCACCGACCGTACTGGTTGTGCACCGACCGTACTGGTTGTGCACCGACCGTACTTGGTTGTGCACCGACCGTACTTGGTTGTGCACCGACCGTACTTGGTTGTGCACCGACCGTACTGGTTGTGCACCGACCGTACTGGTTGTGCACCGACCGTACTTGGTTGTGCACCGACCGTACTTGGTTGTGCACCGACCGTACTGGTTGTGCACCGACCGTACTTGGTTGTGCACCGACCGTACTGGTTGTGCACCGACCGTACTGGTAGTGCACCGACCGTACTGGTTGTGCACCGACCGTACTTGGTTGTGCACCGACCGTACTTGGTTGTGCACCGACCGTACTTGGTTGTGCACCGACCGTACTTGATTGTGCACCGACCGTACTTGGTTGTGCACCGACCGTACTTCTGCATGCAGTTGTTGGTTGTGCACCGACCGTACTTCTGCATGGAGTTCTTGGTTGTGCACCGACCGTACTTCTGCATGCAGTTCTTGGTTGTGCACCGACCGTACTTGGTTGTGCACCGACCGTACTTCTGCATGGAGTTCTTGGTTGTGCACCGACCGTACTTGGTTGTGCACCGACCGTACTTCTGCATGCAGTTCTTGGTTGTGCACCGACCGTACTTGGTTGTGCACCGACCGTACTTGGTTGTGCACCGACCGTACTTCTGCATGGAGTTCTTGGTTGTGCACCGACAGTACTTTTGCATGTAGTACTTGGTTGTGCACCGACCGTACTTCTGCATGTAGTACTTGGTTGTGCACCGACTGTACTTCTGCATGTAGTACTTGGTTGTGCACCGACCGAACTTCTGCATGTAGTACTTGGTTGTGCACCGACCGTACTTCTGCATGGAGTTCTTGGTTGTGCACCGACCGTACTTCTGCATGGAGTTCTTGGTTGTGCACCGACCG
Source organism: Reticulitermes speratus (assembly GCA_021186555.1). Classification (NCBI taxonomy): domain Eukaryota; kingdom Metazoa; phylum Arthropoda; class Insecta; order Blattodea; family Rhinotermitidae; genus Reticulitermes; species Reticulitermes speratus. Next base: position 962,526 of record JAJKFL010000009.1, on the reverse strand, counting down.
TACTTCTGCATGTAGTACTTGGTTGTGCACCGACCGTACTTCTGCATGGAGTTCTTGGTTGTGCACCGACCGTACTTCTGCATGGAGTTTTTGGTTGTGCACCGACCGTACTTCTGCATGTAGTACTTGGTTGTGCACCGACTGTACTTCTGCATGTAGTTCTTGGTTGTGCACCGACCGTACTTCTGCATGTAGTACTTGGTTGTGCACCGACCGTACTTCTGCATGTAGTACTTGGTTGTGCACCGACCGTACTTCTGCATGGAGTTCTTGGTTGTGCACCGACCGTACTTCTGCATGTAGTACTTGGTTGTGCACCGACCGTACTTCTGCATGGAGTTCTTGGTTGTGCACCGACCGTACTTCTGCATGTAGTACTTGGTTGTGCACCGACCGTACTTCTGCATGTAGTACTTGGTTGTGCACCGACCGTACTTCTGCATGTAGTACTTGGTTGTGCACCGACCGAACTTCTGCATGTAGTACTTGGTTGTGCACCGACCGTACTTCTGCATGGAGTTCTTGGTTGTGCACCGACCGTACTTCTGCATGGAGTTCTTGGTTGTGCACCGACCGTACTTCTGCATGTAGTACTTGGTTGTGCACCGACCGTACTTCTGCATGGAGTTCTTGGTTGTGCACCGACCGTACTTCTGCATGGAGTTTTTGGTTGTGCACCGACCGTACTTCTGCATGTAGTACTTGGTTGTGCACCGACTGTACTTCTGCATGTAGTTCTTGGTTGTGCACCGACCGTACTTCTGCATGTAGTACTTGGTTGTGCACCGACCGTACTTCTGCATGTAGTACTTGGTTGTGCACCGACCGTACTTCTGCATGGAGTTCTTGGTTGTGCACCGACCGTACTTCTGCATGTAGTTCTTGGTTGTGCACCGACCGTACTTCTGCATGTAGTACTTGGTTGTGCACCGACCGTACTTCTGCATGTAGTACTTGGTTGTGCACCGACCGTACTTCTGCATGTAGTACTTGGTTGTGCACCGACCGTACTTCTGCATGTAGTACTTGGTTGTGCACCGACCGAACTTCTGCATGTAGTACTTGGTTGTGCACCGACCGTACTTCTGCATGGAGTTCTTGGTTGTGCACCGACCGTACTTCTGCATGGAGTTCTTGGTTGTGCACCGAACGTACTTGGTTGTGCACCGACCGTACTTCTGCATGGATTTCTTGGTTGTGCACCGACCGTACTTGGTTGTGCACCGACCGTACTTCTGATGATTTTCTTCTGTAATGTAAATATCTTCTTACTGTTACAGCAATTACCCCAAAAAATTATTCCGTACTTTATGATACAATTAAAGTACGCGAAATAAATCTAATTGGCACTTCTTTACAATTTGGACATTTGAGGTTTCCACAGCAGTGTTTAGGATTGAACAGTTCTGGGATACGATGCCGTGTGGAATGGTTTGGTTGCCGACGTTTCTGTGGTGTGCACGGCACGCCGTGTATTTCGGTAGACAGGTACCGACGTTCCGGAAGAAGCTGTTGCTCCATCTTCAGGGTACACGAATGAAGGCGTGTAGTCTGGTAGATACAAACCGACGTTTAGGAGTAACCTGCTACCACCGTATTGAGGGTAGTATAATCTTAACATTCACTACCGTGACCATGTAACACTTCAATCTTACGTCACGGCAGAAATGAGATTTTTATTTTGTGGCCCATTAAGGCATGTTATGAGCCCCATTTGGCCACCTGTCGGATGGGAAGAGGGGCGCTTGTTTTGGGAGTAAAGCAGTAGCTAGTGGGGCTGAGATTTAGCGTGTAAGTTGTAAATTGTAAATGTAAGATAAGATAAGATGTAAATTGTAATGTAAGATAAGATAAGATGTAAATTGAAAATGTAAGATAAGATAAGATGTAAATTGTAAATGTAAGATAAGATAAGATGTAAATTGTAAATGTAAGATAAGATAAGATGTAAATTGTAAATGTAAGATAAGATAAGATGTAAATTGAAATGTAAGATAAGATAAGATGTAAATTGTAAATGTAAGATAAGATAAGATGTAAATTGTAAATGTAGATAAGATAAGATGTAAATTGTAAATGTAAGATAAGATAAGATGTAAATTGGTGGTTCTTTATATCTGTGTGACAGTGCGTGTACTGGTCACTGGACATGATTACAAAAGAATGTGAGGAGCCTCAATAGCTCAGTCAGTATAGTGACTGGGATACGGGTTGGACGACCGTGGGGTCGTGGTTCGATTCCCGGGAGGGACAAGAGAGCTTCTCTTCTCCGAAACGTCGTGGACAGCTGTGGCCCACCCAGCCTGGTCTTCAATGGGTATCAGCGTTTCTTTCCCCAGGGTAAAGCGTCCAGGTTGTGAGGATGACCGCTCACGTCCCTCTAGTTAGGAGTATAAGAATGAGTGGAGCTATACCTCCACCCCTTATGGCGTCATGCAGTACAAAAGGGCAGTTACTGTAAATGTTATGTCCGTCTCGAATTGTGTGCCACAAAGCGAACTGTCAGTCGGATTTTTTATGAAATTTGGTATAGGGCTTCTTTACAAAGAGACGTCAAGCCAGCGCAATCTTCGTGAAAATCGGCTCAATGGGCCACAATTTATTTAAGAGCGTAAACGAAATTTAGCCCGTTTTTTTAACGTTTTTGTCCGGTTTGAAGAAAGAACTGGTACAGAAATATGCATAACAGTTTGTAAAGTGACTGAGTTTTTTGGAAGCGGCTCAGTCAAAGCCGTGCTTTGCGTGGTGAATCAAAAGTATTTCTATGCTACTTCGCACACTTTTGACCGATTGGGGTGAAATTCGGTATAAGGCGTCTGGGGATTACGAAGCTGCACATGTAGGAGTTTCATCAAAATCAGGGAAAGTAAGGCCGTACTTTCTGAAACGTGCAACAGAAATGAAATTTGCACGTGTACCATGAAACCGTATGACATTTTGTAACTATAGAACTGGTTAGTAAATTCTGTGTTAGGTCACGATACAGCATTTGCAATCTTCTTATTTTGGATATATAATTTATTTTAAACAAAACGTGATGTCGGAGAAGAAAACATTATATAAACACGGATGTAGATGGTATTAAAGGTGGACATTTTAAAAATTTCCCTGATTTTTTATTTCTCATAACATTTCAGTTTCGGCATGGTAAGTAACATTACTGGGGGGAAAAGTCGACGTAAATGTAAGGTCAATCAGTCACTAACACTGTGCACTAAAACTTGAATATAAAAATAGGTTTAAAGCTGATATATTTAAATGTCAAATTCTAATGGCAGCTTACGATTTGGATTTGAGAAGCATTCTTGTTTTGCAACAGGACAATTATTAACCAGTTAAGCGCTGAATGCTGAGGAATGGGTATAATGGGTTCAGTGGCTAGGAAATTACAAACGCAAAATTAGCACTTCATTAAGCTTATCCTGTTTGGCCAAAGAACGATGCACTGCCGTAACTGATGATATCAAGTTACTAGATTCACAAACACAAATATGTGACCACACAAGGGGAATTTTAAAGAAAAGTACATCAACCATTTTAAAGCCCAGTGGTTACTATATGTACCACCATGTTTAACATTCACAAATTCTACGTTCTGCCCACACAGTGTATTTATGTGTTTTGTGTGGATCTCAGAACAAACAGCGATTATTTCACTGTACAGCATTAACTGACTGGTTTGTATAACTGAGACGGAGTGTGTTTACTGCGCGGTACGGACTGTATTTATGTGTTTTGTGTGGATCTCAGAACAAACAGCGATTATTTCACTGTACAGCATTAACTGACTGGTTTGTATAACTGAGACGGAGTGTGTTTACGGCGCGGTACGGACTGCATTTATGTGTTTTGTGTGGATCTCAGAACAAACAGCGATTATTTCACTGTACAACATTAACTGACTGGTTTGTATAACTGAGACGGAGTGTGTTTACTGCGCGGTACGGACTGTATTTATGTGTTTTGTGTGGATCTCAGAACAAACAGCGATTATTTCACTGTACAGCATTAACTGACTGGTTTGTATAACTGAGACGGAGTGTGTTTACTGCGCGGTACGGACTGTATTTATGTGTTTTGTGTGGATCTCAGAACAAACAGCGATTATTTCACTGTACAGCATTAACTGACTGGTTTGTATAACTGAGACGGAGTGTGTTTACTGCGCGGTACGGACTGTATTTATGTGTTTTGTGTGGATCTCAGAACAAACAGCGATTATTTCACTGTACAGCATTAACTGACTGGTTTGTATAACTGAGACGGAGTGTGTTTACTGCGCGGTACGACTGAATATTTGAATATAAATCAGACTAATTTTCGTATTTAAAGGGTTCTGTAATACGTCAGGTGAGTGCGGTCTGGAATTAAAAACGGCGCGTAAGTTTCTGTAAGGAATATAATTTCGAAATTTATGTATAAAAACTTACGGGAGATCAAACCTATCTTGCAAAATGGCCGACAAAGATACAGAAATTAATATATGTTAAAGCATTGTTAGAGAGAGGAATAAATATCTGAAGTTCCAAACGCAATGCATATAATACATAACAAAATATGCAAAAATGAAGGTTTTATTTAGCGAAATTTTGAATTTGGGGCGTGCATCGTTCTTTGTTTCACCCGCTCGCCACGGTGAGGCACAGGATATGAGCGGGACCTGAAAAGAAAGTATAATTAGTAACATGTTCTGTAAACAACAGCAACAAACACGAACTGCAGGGCCTAACAGAACGAGCGCAAAACTTACCTTGACACGAGGCGTTCTTCTACTGTCTTCTGTTACATATTCTCGAGTTACAAGTAAACTTCCAGATTCAAGACGCTGCACGTTTTTAATAACCTGATCATGGAAGGCATATAACTGTGTGTACCTTTGTTCATCGCAGCTGCACGTATTTAAGGGAAAACTGAATGAACCGAAAATACTGGGTTATAAGCCATCTAGTGCAGGGAATTAAACAGAAGGCGAAAAGAAGCACAATTGTCTTCTTCAATGAAGTAGTGAGAAATGGTCGGAAAATAAAATATCGACGTCTTCTGTAAAACTGTAACTCAAGCATCGCTCTCGAAAGACGCTCTTTTACGTCGGAAACCAAACGACGGCATGCTTGTCCGTTCGGTGACGTCTCGCTTACGGACTTGCAGATTGTGGAAATATTCGTCATTTCAGGCCAAATTAAAAATCTAGCGGCCAAGAGTTCAGTCAGTTCCAACATATCCGTTTAAACACACACTACAAATTCTGTCAAGTGAATTGTTGTTTATATGAAGTACAAATTACGACGGCAGTGCGTCTGCTTTTATCGACGTGTCAAACGTAAATGTTGTTGTGTACGTTGTCCATTATTAGGCCTAACAGCGTCAAAGACTCAGCTTTAATGTTGACAATCGATGTGCAAGACAGAACGTTTGTTGATAGCAGTTGATGTAGAAGGATCAGATGTCATTGTTGACAGTTGATGTTGAAGACCTACCTTTCGTTGTTAGCAGTCGATGTAGAAGGCTCAGATGTCTTGTTGACAGTTGATGTTGAAGACTACCTTTTGTTGATAGCAGTCGATGTAGAAGGCTCAGATGTCACTGTTGACAGTTGATGTTGAAGACCTACTTTCGTTGATAGCAGTCGATGTAGAAGAAGCAGCTTTCATTGTTGACAGTTGATGTTGAAGACCTACCTTTCGTTGTTAGCTGTCGATGTCTTCTCTAACATTGAAACTGTACCTTATTTTGTACAATAAATTCACAACACACTCACAAAAACATATACAACATGTCACTTTACATATGTCACTCTCCACTGTGTACAGCCTGTTGTTACAGATTCAAAACTTGCCTTTCAACACTGAAGTGAAAGACGGGTCTAAGCAGAATTACATTCTGCTTCACTGAATCTTTGCCCTTCCAATACGAGTTATTGACAGGGAGAAACTATTAAAGCATCTTTCTTATCTCTCTCCCTCTCGCATTGATATCATTGGTGTGCCGACCGAACCCTGTCAAGTTGACACCCTGCGGTAAACAAAAACACACACATAAATACATAAACCCTCCTACACGAACGGCCCTACTGTCACATGGCGCTAACTCACGCGATCTATCCTATCCAGAAACCTAATTGGGGCACCTAACGGGGAGGGCAGGGAGGACAATACTTACAGACTAAGTAAAAAAAAATCACTTCCACAGGGTTGTCAACTCGACCTTAACCTACGCCCTAAGTCATGGCGGCTACCACATCAAATACAGAGTTGCCTGGCACGGCGGTAATTATCATGACCACCTGGGGCCGGACTGACATCATGATAAGCTCGTGTCGGTGCTATGGCGTACCTGATTTGCTGCGAGTACCCAGCCCATCCTCCTGCGGATGGGTCCTGACCGCTAGAGGTTCAGCCGACACTGTTTTGGTCTTAACGTTACTGTTTGCGCGTTGCTCCGTGTCCTTTGGTCCTGGGTTCACAGCCTGATGCTTGTTCCACTGGAATGTTGCTGCCGTTGAGAGTATGACACAACACTGTTTGACGGATACTCAGAGAGTCGCTGATATTACACACACATCACAACACTTCATTCCACATCCACAAAAACCCCACGAGAAATAACGAAAGTGTTTGACCCGAACGGTGGTTTTAAAATCCGTAACAAAAGAAGTCTGTATCACTGCACAAATAGCTACTTTCACACGCCTTCTACATTCCCAGCAAGATGTCACAAACACGCTAAGTCAAAGTCACTAACCACACACTGCCTGCCACAGATAATTTGCCTGATAATTCGGAAATTACTGGACTTCGCAGATTCTCACGTTTGATAGCTTTTGGAAATTCGTAATTCGTAAGGTGGCATACGACTGATAGGCATAAGGCTTGATAGGCATATAAGGCTAATATAGGCATACGACCGATAGGCATACGACTGATAGGCATAAGACTGATAGACATACGGCTGATAGGCATACGACTGATAGGCATAAGGCTGATAGCAAATGACGATAGGCATCGCTGAAAAGATAACGACTGATAGGCATAAGGCTACCTGCACAAAAATGTCTACAATATCATGATAAAATATAATCCTCCTATTGCACGAAGCCCCCTTCTACATAAACGCAGTCTAAAATATTATTTAAATTACATAATCCTATTATTGGGGCATGAAGCCCCATTCTACATAAACGCAGTCTAAAATATCATTTAAATTACATAATCCTATTATTGGGGCATGAAGCCCCCTTCTACATAAACGCAGTCTAAAATATCATTTAAATTACATAATCCTATTATTGGGGCATGAAGCCCCCTTCTACATAAACGCAGTCTAAAATATCATTTAAATTACATAATCCTATTATTGGGGCACGAAGCCCCTTCTACATAAACGCAGTCTAAAATATCATTTAAATTACATAATCCTATTATTGGGGCATGAAGCCCCCTTCTACATAAACGCAGTCTAAAATATCATTTAAATTACATAATCCTATTAGTGGGGCATGAAGCCCCTTCTACATAAACGCAGTCTAAAATATCATTTAAATTACATAATCCTATTATTGGGGCATGAAGCCCCCTTCTACATAAACGCAGTCTAAAATATCATTTAAATTACATAATCCTATTATTGGGGCATGAAGCCCCCTTCTACATAAACGCAGTCTAAAATATCATTTAAATTACATAATCCTATTATTGGGGCATGAAGCCCCCTTCTACATAAACGCAGTCTAAAATATCATTTAAATTACATAATCCTATTATTGGGGCATGAAGCCCCCTTCTACATAAAACGCAGTCTAAAATATCATTTAAATTACATAATCCTATTATTGGGGCATGAAGCCCCCTTCTACAAAAACGCAGTCTAAAATATAATTTAAATTACATAATCCTATTATTGAGGCATGAAGCCCCCTGTAACATAAACGCAGTCTAAAATATCATTTAAATTACATAATCCTATTATTGGGGCATGAAGCCCCCTTCTACATAAACGCAGTCTAAAATATCATTTAAATTACATAATCCTATTATTGGGGCACGAAGCCCCCTTCTACATAGACGCAGTCTAAAATATCATTTAAATTACATAATCCTATTATTGGGGCATGAAGCCCCCTTCTACATAAACGCAGTCTAAAATATCATTTAAATTACATAATCCTATTATTGGGGCATGAAGCCCCCTTCTACATAAACGCAGTCTAAAATATCATTTAAATTACATAATCCTATTATTGGGGCATGAAGCCCCCTTCTACATAAACGCAGTCTAAAATATCATTTAAATTACATAATCCTATTATTGGGGCATGAAGCCCCCTTCTACATAAACGCAGTCTAAAATATCATTTAAATTACATAATCCTATTATTGGGGCATGAAGCCCCCTTCTACATAAACGCAGTCTAAAATATCATTTAAATTACATAATCCTATTATTGGGGCATGAAGCCCCCTTCTACATAAACGCAGTCTAAAATATCATTTAAATTACATAATCATATTACAGGGGCATGAAGCCCCCTTCTACATAAACGCAGTCTAAAATATCATTTAAATTACATAATCCTATTATTGGGGCATGAAGCCCCCTTCTACATAAACGCAGTCTAAAAAATCATTTAAATTACATAATCCTATTATTGGGGCATGAAGCCCCCTTCTACATAAACGCAGTCTAAAATATCATTTAAATTACATAATCCTATTATTGGGGCATGAAGCCCCCTTCTACATAAACGCAGTCTAAAATATCATTTAAATTACATAATCCTATTATTGGGGCATGAAGCCCCCTTCTACATAAACGCAGTCTAAAATATCATTTAAATTACATAATCCTATTATTGGGGCATGAACCCCCCTTCTACATAAACGCAGTCTAAAATATCATTTAAATTACATAATCCTATTATTGGGGCATGAAGCCCCCTTCTACATAAACGCAGTCTAAAATATCATTTAAATTACATAATCCTATTATTGGGGCATGAAGCCCCCTTCTACATATAAACGCAGTCTAAAATATCATTTAAATTACATAATCCTATTATTGGGGCATGAAGCCCCCTTCTACATAAACGCAGTCTAAAATATCATTTAAATTACATAATCCTATTATTGGGGCATGAAGCCCCCTTCTACATAAACGCAGTCTAAAATATCATTTAAATTACATAATCCTATTATTGGGGCATGAAGCCCCCTTCTACATAAACGCAGTCTAAAATTATCATTTTAAATTACATAATCCTACTATTGGGGCATGAAGCCCCCTTCTACATAAACGCAGTCTAAAATATCATTTAAATTACATAATCCTACTATTGGGGCATGAAGCCCCCTTCTACATAAACGCAGTCTAAAATATCATTTAAATTACATAATCCTATTATTGGGGCATGAAGCCCCCTTCTACATAAACGCAGTCTAAAATATCATTTAAATTACATAATCATATTACAGGGGCATGAAGCCCCCTTCTACATAAACGCAGTCTAAATATCATTTTAAATTACATAATCCTATTATTGGGGCATGAAGCCCCCTTCTACATAAACGCAGTCTAAATATCATTTAAATTACATAATCCTATTATTGGGGCATGAACCCCCCTTCTACATAAACGCAGTCTAAAATATCATTTAAATTACATAATCCTATTATTGGGGCATGAAGCCCCCTTCTACATAAACGCAGTCTAAAATATCATTTAAATTACATAATCCTATTATTGGGGCATGAAGCCCCCTTCTACATAAACGCAGTCTAAAATATCATTTAAATTACATAATCCTATTATTGGGGCATGAAGCCCCCTTCTACATAAACGCAGTCTAAAATATCATTTAAATTACATAATCCTATTATTGGGGCATGAAGCCCCCTTCTACATAAACGCAGTCTAAAATATCATTTAAATTACATAATCCTATTATTGGGGCATGAAGCCCCCTTCTACATAAACGCAGTCTAAAATATCATTTAAATTACATAATCATATTACAGGGGCATGAAGCCCCCTTCTACATAAACGCAGTCTAAAATATCATTTAAATTACATAATCCTATTATTGGGGCATGAAGCCCCCTTCTACTAAACGCAGTCTAAAAAATCATTTAAATTACATAATCCTATTATTGGGGCATGAAGCCCCTTCTACATAAACGCAGTCTAAAATATCATTTAAATTACATAATCCTATTATTGGGGCATGAAGCCCCCTTCTACATAAACGCAGTCTAAAATATCATTTAAATTACATAATCCTATTATTGGGGCATGAAGCCCCCTTCTACATAAACGCAGTCTAAAATATCATTTAAATTACATAATCCTATTATTGGGGCATGAAGCCCCCTTCAACATAAACGCAGTCTAAAATATCATTTAAATTACATAATCCTATTATTGGGGCATGAAGCCCCCTTCTACATAAACGCAGTCTAAAATATCATTTAAATTACATAATCCTATTATTGGGGCATGAAGCCCCCTTCTACATAAACGCAGTCTAAAATATCATTTAAATTACATAATCCTATTATTGGGGCATGAAGCCCCCTTCTACATAAACGCAGTCTAAAATATCATTTAAATTACATAATCCTATTATTGGGGCATGAAGCCCCCTTCTACATAAACGCAGTCTAAAATATCATTTAAATTACATAATCCTATTATTGGGGCATGAAGCCCCTTCTACATAAACGCAGTCTAAAATATCATTTAAATTACATAATCCTACTATTGGGGCATGAAGCCCCCTTCTACATAAACGCAGTCTAAAATATCATTTAAATTACATAATCCTACTATTGGGGCATGAAGCCCCCTTCTACATAAACGCAGTCTAAAATATCATTTAAATTACATAATCCTATTATTGGGGCATGAAGCCCCCTTCTACATAAACGCAGTCTAAAATATCATTTAAATTACATATATATATTACAGGGGCATGAAGCCCCTTCTACATAAACGCAGTCTAAAATATCATTTAAATTACATAATCCTATTATTGGGGCATGAAGCCCCCTTCTACATAAACGCAGTCTAAAATATATTTAAATTACATAATCCTATTATTGGGGCATGAAGCCCCCTTCTACATAAACGCAGTCTAAAATATCATTTAGATTACATAATCCTATTATTGGGGCATGAAGCCCCCTTCTACAAAAACGCAGTCTAAAATATCATTTAAATTACATAATCCTATTACAGGGGCATGAAGCCCCCTTTACATCACTTATGTTCTACAATGTCACTTACAGAAATATCAAGTAACTAGGCACTCAAGCCTCAACCCTGTCTTAACCCTCTCATTTGCGGAGCACAGCTAGATACTTGGCTCTTCCTGCACCTCACACAATTTATTTCTCCCCACAAACTGTTTGCCACGTCCTCACCCCTGTTTTTCTCATCTGAACCACAAAGTTTTTGAAAGCCTTCTCAAAATCCACATTACATTCGACATCACTTGTCGACAGATATTTATCCACACTTGTTCTGCTTACAGAAACACTACCCTCTCTACTCTTACGTTTAACAAATCCCCCCTGTATAGCAGTTAGTCTCTAATAATAGTACAATATCCAGTTCCTTAATATACTAACTCTTCCTCGTGAATGTTTTCCCCAAACTGTTAAAAAGCGTGTCCCTCTACAATTTCCCTGCTCCTTCTGATTTCCTTTCGCTTGACAAATCTTTCCATTAGCTTTTAATTTCCCTCTTACTTTATCTGAATATATTCTAGACTCTTTATACAGAGTGTCCAAATGTTAAGAGAGTTACTGTGCCAATTCCGCGTGTGAATTTTCTGGGAAAGTAACGACTGTACTATAAAGATTCCACTAATACAATAAAATGTTGCCATATTTCTTACCATTGCACTCAATAAATTGCCTTTGACATCCACAATTAAGTATCGATGTAAATTTGCAACCAAAATATAGTAATTTAATAAACTACCGTTGATAGCGATATAATATGTATTTTAAGTAGGTTGGGATATAAGATCAAGTACATAGACGAACTGTATTTAACTTTTACCGATTTACAAACTTTACATCCTACTTACATTGTTTCCTATAAACCAGCCATGTTATATCAATTTTGTAAGGCTACGTGACAGGACTGCTTATGTCAGAAAACAAACATTACGCGTGTTTAAAACACGTGAAGAATACAAAATTTTGCTCTAAATCAGAGTACCTGACTTCAGTTGACTGCCGTCTGTCGATCTATCGATGTATCTATCGAGCACTGACAGCGTAGAAAAATCAATAATTTTACGATGGGCTGGCCAGTTGGCTAGGTTAGGTAAACACGAAGAGAACACGTGTGTTGGGTGAGAAGACATTTTGAAAAGGACAGCGAGAATTGTAATGATAATATTAAAGTTGATATTAAGGCAATAAGTTGCAGGATATTAAATGGATAGAGCTAGTTTGGAATGGTGTGCACTATTGTACATTATTATTATGCTGGCTTTATATTTGACAAAAGGACGCCATACAGAAAGACTGTCGTCGTTACTTTAATGGAATTTTATATTGGTAATTGTTTGTGAATTTCACAAAGAACACTAAGACAATAAAAAGTTTAATAAGATTATATGGGAGGTCATGTGTCTAACTGTGAAGAACCTCAAAGAAAAACCAAACACCCTGTAGAGTGCCTGTTGTCTTTAACATTACATGTTCGTAACTGTTACTGAAGAAGGTAACGTCAAAACAACGAATGACAGGGCCCTAAAGGGGGAAGGGCTGTGTATGTGTGTGAATACTTTATGAAACATTCGAACGGCTACTGCTGCTGAGACAGGCCACGACAAAATACTTCGCAACAAAAAACGCCACACTAACAGCTGCATTCATTGAAGTTTAACGAAAGTAAATCTAATAACTGGCACTGGAGGGAAACGGGAGTAAATCAGTACAAGACAGACGGAGTGTGAGGTGTAGGTGCACAGTTTGGTGCTTAGTTGCTGCTGAATATCGTGACAGCAAAACGGCCACGTTAGAAGGCTGTGATTATTAACTGTGATGAAGTATTGTATTGTTATTGTTGGTGTCGATAATAGAAGGCGATTGATGGCCACTCTGTGTCCATTATCATTTGTTGAAACGTACTGTGGGCATTGTTACAGAACGTGATGGTAACAGTTCAGGATAAGGGCAAGGACCTTATAGGAGGGATATTCTGATATGTTGTAATGCGTGATCCTTACTGAATGAGATGAGGACAGACAGGAGGACAACTGAATACTCGGTATAGTGAAGTTCCGTTCATAAATATTTGACATATGTTCTTGTTAATTTCTACGAAAAAAAAACCAACAAAGAAGCCCTTGTGAGGAAGTTTATTCATTCACATTTTATAAACTGTCACATTCCTTATGTTATTAACGAAAATTTGGGTTAAAATTCGTGTTTAAAATTAGTATGAACCGACCTGTTGGTCATTTGTGGCCACCGCTTGAAATATTAAATTCAGATTAACGTTTATTGCCATAAATATTATCGGGTTCGGAGATCGTTACACGGCGTCATGTAAAAACCAGAGTTTATAATGTTAAAGTATAAAGCACATTGGAATGTATATATATATATATTACATTTGGTAGTTCAAATGCACAGCGCTGTTACAGTAAACAATACAGGTCAAAGTGTGTCACGCACAAAACATTGTCTTTACCAAATATTTTGAAACGTTTCTTTGCTCGGAATTTAAAATCACCATATCTGAAATGTACAGACCAGTTAAAAAATAATTTGTTTTGATACCCGCCTACTACAGTCCGAGCCAAAATGGTGTAACTGAAAGCCACTTTCCAGAAATTACTACGTATTAGTAAGGAAAATCAAAATAAACTCGTATTCACGTAATTCCTGCATGTGAAAGTTTTTGAGAAGGGGAATTCAAATAACTTATTTGTCCTAAACTTAATGCCAATGGGCACATATGAACGTACAAACTGTGTTAGTTAGTGTTTGTCGGCCATGCACAAGGACAGACGTGAACCTACAAGCAGAATACTAAAGAACAGTTACTTCTGTTAGTGTTACAGTAGGTTAGTCGTGTAGAAATACTAGAAATTTGTACGATCATATGTGGTAATTGCCATTAAATACATTCTATAAAACTATGACGTCATTTTTTGTTGTGAAAATGAGGATACAACATGGCAGTAGACCGAAACAAAAACTAAATGATTTTTACGCTGTTAAAAAGGGCTAAATGTGTTTTGAACTTATCAAAATGATTCTATAGTGGCACTGCTTGGGTATAAATAACAGTGTGGACAGATTTATCGTTTTAAATATTCCTGGGATACTTTCGTACAAAATATTTGACCTACGACGATTTCTCTTCGCGTAACATTAAATTTCTAACATATATTTACCGTACTGGCATTCACGTATACGGGTGAAAAAACTTAACAGGACATAAATTGTTTGGAAGCAAAGAGCGCTGGCCCTCTTTACTTGTACTGCATCGAGTCGTTGCCTCACACGGGAGGACACATGCATGGCGTTACTTTGGTTGAACTTGCATCGACTGCTCTTATCAAGTTGCTTTGAAAAGTTTTGGGCAAAGAAGACTTTGGACTTTAAAAAGAACCACGTTCTTTGACGTATTGGCTTCATCTATTTAAGGACGCTAAACGAAGCACATGTTATTTAATGTCAGGCCACGATCATTTCCGTTCTGTTTACCGGAAGAAACCAAACAGAAGCAAATAAATTAAAAGAGCAACAATAAATTGGAATGACGAAAGATTGGGGTTGTCCTGAATGTAGCTATATTACGAAGGTAGAAGTATGTGAATGAACGTACTGTGAGTTGTGTGTTGTGCGGGTTGTGGGGGAGGTAATGTGACGGAGAGACGGACGGACAGGCAGGCAGGCAGACTGAGGTTGCATGAGAACAGGGTCCTTAATGAAACGTGTGGACGGTGCATGGATGGAGTGATAAGACGACAGGACTAGCAGTTGCATGATTTATGCTGCTCGGCAAATATCGGTAGGCGAGTTGGTTGCAGGTATTTGAGAGGGGCGGAACAAGTAGCTCGCATCGGAGGGGAGAGAGATGCACAGGTGTTCTTTGTACAGAAATTTGAAACAGGCCGTGTGGTAGACTTAAGACACAGACGAGAGAATACTACAGTAGACCTGAAAATAAGTATCATAGGCAGACAAAACTGGAAACAAATATTAGTTCATTTCGTAAAACACGCAGCTAGTAAAACAATTCTCAGTTGAGTGAATACTGATAAATTATTAATATTATCAACAACACATATTGACACTGCAGGAGAAACTGGAAATAGTGTGTTGATAGCAGGAGCAGACAAGTAGTGTGTTGACAGCAGGAGCAGACAAGTAGTGTGTTGATAGCAGGAGCAGACAAATAGTGTGTTGATAGCAGGAGCAGACAAATAGTGTGTTGATAGCAGGAGCAGACAAATAGTGTGTTGATAGCAGGAGCAGACAAATAGTGTGTTGATAGCAGGAGCAGACAAGTAGTGTGTTGATAGCAGGAGCAGACAAATAGTGTGTTGATAGCAGGAGCAGACAAAACACTTAAACGCGAGCAGTAAGAAAGAACATGCTTAACTGACCTCCAACATAATTATATGTTTGTTTTGGAGTGCCGGTAATAGATCGTGGAATGGAGAATTACGTGTATAGGACGAGCGGCTGGGGAAGGACAGTGTCGTGGCTGATTCAACGTAACAGAAGCGCGAAGATAAGCTGCTTAGAATACCTAGGTGTAGTTGGGAGGATAATATTAAGATGGATTTTAAACTAGACTGCTTGGGTATGTATTGGATTGATCTGGACCAGTAGCTGGCTCTTCTGACGCAGGAATGGAACTTTGTGATAAATAAAATGACAATTCGACAAGCTGAGACACTATTAGCTGCTGAGGAAGCACTCCGCCTCATCGAATTAGGTTAATGAAGAACAGAATATTTAATAAAAATGTCGCCAACTAAACTGCGTTACCAGCATAATACAGAATTGAAATATGGATCGTAAACAGGACACAGTGGTGAAGACAAGTGTCAGATTGAACGTGGATTGTAAGACCGCAGCTAGTCAAACGGACTTCAAGTTGAAGATATGACACAGTTGTTAGCATCAGTGATAATACTGTTAAAACAGCACTGCAGGAGAAACTGGAAAGGCACACAGAGTACGTGACAGAGCAACGCAATGCATACACTTGACGTAGCACTTCAGCAGATATGAAGCTTTCTCATTTTGCAAAGACAGTAACAGGCCAAATTTTGGTAAATGTGGTATAAACAGACGATTGCTGTAAGAAAACACGATTGGATGGGCAAAGAAAGACTGTCGTGGCTGATTCAAAGGTATAAGTGTATAAAAGGACGAAAATAAGAAGATTGTAAGATCAGGGTTTAGATGAGAGAACGTTAAAGTGGGTCTTGAAGGAATAGGACTGAATGTGCATTGAATTTCGTCTGACTCAGTACTATTGTAGATAAGCTGTGGGGTCTTCTAATACATCTAATACGAATCTTCGGGTTCTATAAAATGCTGGGAATTTCTTGACTAACTGAAGGTGTATTAGCTTCTAAAGACAACTCTGCTGCGTCACGTTACAAGGCTTCACTGTGCAGACGTAAATGTAATCTCATTTACACCGTTAAGAAAAGTGTGTTCTTTCCTGCGACGATTTTCGTGAAACTCAGAAAAGTCTAGCATCGTTATTTTCTGATGTCTTGTACCGGAAGTGGGCCAAATCGGAGAATAAATGTGGGGAGTGAGATAGAAATTACTTTACGCACTTAAGTACATTATGGCTTTCGTGGGCCGATTTGAATGAATCTCACAACCAGTGAGTACATTTTTGTGGACTTATTCTTAGCGAATTTTTAAACCAAGTCGGATAGAAGGTGTAGAAAATACTGGCAACTTTTCATTTATGCCGTAGTGGAGCAAGGTTTTAACTGTATCGATTTTCACGAAACTTCAAAACTGCGGAGGCCATCATCTGTAAACCTTCTGTAACTATTTTTAACCACATCAGTTGAAGAACGTGTAAAATTACTGACTCAAATCCGTTTACGCCCACAAGAAACGTACGACCGTCAATGAGCCGATTTTCACGAAACTCACGTTTATGTGATTTTTTTTATGAAGGCCTTGTATAGCAGATTTTATGAAAACAGCTAAATTGTTTATTCGCTCATATTCAATCACATGTATTTGGACGGACAGACGTACTGACGGACAGACGTACTGACGTACAGACGTACTGACGGACAGACGTACTGACGGACAGACGTACTGACATGGTCTGCAAAACCTTCTTTTCTATTTCGCAAAAAACGGTACAAAAAGGGATGGCTGCGTTTTGTTACTGCTGACAACCTGTCGATATGGCAGTTAGCTGTGTCTACATTAACCTGTTACAAAGGTGTTCAATTACTTTCTATAAATAAACGCCACGTGTCAGACCTACCTTCAGCGAACAAATATTTCAGCTTTATTTAAAACACTGTTGGCAGTAGCAGCAGCTTCGTGCCTGATGTCAATGGCTTTATATATGTGACAAATATACTTAGAAATGCTTGTTATTCGTCCTTTTATCCTAATGCCAACAGATAGAGTTTTTATTGTTTTTAGAACAGAAAATTCAATTCAGGATATCTACAAATAAATATTGAATTATCTCCTTATACCCATTATAACTGTTCACTTGAAAATGAACACCTGCGGTGCTTGAAGTTAAGAAATGAATTTATGGCTTATTAATAGTAAATAATGGCTGGTATACGGCACAAGTTTCTGAATGATAATATCCAAGACAGAAATGGCTACGACGTTACAAAGAATGCACTCGGTTCTATTATGTAACTCATAAGTACAAATTAATAAACTTTAGTTGCCAATAACCTTACCTCTTAATTTGTGAAAAAAAATTGGAAAAACAAATAATTATGAACTTCATAACACATCTTAATTATTAATGTAAAAAATTATAATCTGAAATGCTTTAATATTAATTTCGGCGATATGAACCTTGAAAATCCGGAGGCGCCTACCAATATTTGTAATGAAAATATCATGTTACTGAAGATGTAAGTAAATAGTGCAAGTTATGTGGGGGTTGGTATGATTTGTCAGAAAAAAGGTAGCTTTTACCTGCAGAATAATTCTTCCTTTTATAAAGCCTCAAGTATGCCACAGTCTTGCATAACTGTAAAGGCAACCGAACTGCCTGCGAGTTTTACAGCTCATTCTTCGTATTTATGGTCAACACGAAACTTACCTTGGAACTACGATAACGAAACTTGTAAAATTATTAATGAACTTAATGCAATATTTTAACTGTTAACGCAGTGTGACGAGCAGGATTGCTGTGTGGGTGCAGAGCAACACGAGAATCCAAGATGTCTACAAGCTTCTGCAGGATATGCCAATATGGCTATGAACTGCAAATACCAGTGTGTTTATTTCCGGTTAACAAAATCTTAACTCTGGAATTCTGATTATAATGTTCAGAAAATTATTACGAACTTAATAAAACGTTGTAACTTTTGATGTGCAATATTACAGGTTAAATAATCGTTAATATTTATATGGGCGCCAAGTAACTGTAAATCCAAGATGACTACCAGCGTTTGCATGAGGCGCCAAACATGTCTATGAACTGTACGTGACATTCATCTTATTTCTAATCACGAACAGAATTACCTCTGGAATTATGATAATAACGGTGGAAAATTATTGTTAATTTAATAAAATATTATAACTGCTAATGTACAATAATATAATTCAAATTATGGTAGTAATTATATGGGCGCCAAAAAAAGTGGAAATCCAAGACGTCTACGAGGGTTTGAGGCTTTACATGAGGCGCCAAATATGCCTATGAATTTCATAACCCAGTCTACAGATTCCTATTCACCAACATTACCTCTGGATTTATGATAATACACTTTAGAAAATTATTGTGATATTAATAAAATATTGTAACCATGAATTCGTAATATTATAATCCAGGTAAATATAATATTTACATGGACGCCAAGAAACTGTAAATCCAAGATTGCTACAAACGTTTGCATATTAATTTATAAGTTTTCAGTTTTATAAAATACATTTCCACGCTGCCACAGATGCGATATGATTGTTATATTTCACGAATAAATATTTATTAATTTCTAAATAAGAATTTTGTTTAGAATACCCCAAATGTGCACCTGTATTTTCTAAATATAAAAGGCGCCAAAATGATTACGAACTTTGCAAATCGTTCTTCGTGCTAATTAACAGTTATTTTAAATATAAACACAAATTAATTAAAATAAAATCATATATACTTGCAAATCGCATATTCAATACAACTTACTGTAACTAAATTTGTCAAGCGCCCTATATATACTTCTAGTCGTGCAAAATGCTGGGCAGGCAAGCAGGTGCGTGTCCACTCCCGACGGCTTCCAGCGACTCTCTGATGTCACTCCATCAGCAACCACGTAACCACAGATATCTGCACACGATGCGACAAACCAGTTCAAATGATGGCGATTCGTTGTGATTGGTCCAGAAGTTCACGTGGCTTCCGACTTCGTGCGACATCTGTTATGATTAATAGGAGATAATGTAGTTGTCGTTGTTGACAAGTTTGAACTTGACGACGGTAAGATGTCGCGATTGCATGCTTCCAATACCCCTACTTCAGTCTCACCCCCCTGGTGTAGAGCAGAGCACAAATTATCTAGCAGAGGATGGCGGGTGTGGATATACAACAAAGAATGTGTGCGTGAATTAGTGCGTCTGTGCTGTTTTGACCCCTGATTTAACTAAGATAACGTTATAGCCAAGACTTAAAGTGTTAATTAGCGTGTGTACGCAACATACACAGAGAGATGTAGTTTGCTTCCTGGTCCAGCCATTTTACCCTGAGCATGGACTGTGTAGGAGGCTGGGCTCGCCTCAGAGATTGTCTGGATAATTTGAGGATGAGAGAAAATTTTCCCCTGCCTGATATTGAGGGATGATTCCTTGGTCATCCAGCCCACAGCACTGCCTTCTTGTAAAGCAAGCAGATGCCCAACAAGTACAGACGCTTCCCACATCACACACAGCATGGACATACATTCTGGGTTCAAAAGCACCCTGAGCCAGATCAATCCCATCAGGAACATCACACCTTATGTAAGATGATGTTAGTATCTTCGATCTATGTCTAGACCCCCCAACTAATCTCTTCCATTGAATTGTGAACAAAGGTCAGTGAACTGCTTTATCTTCTATTCAGTTTCTCTGACCCACAAAGCATATAATTTCTTAAACCTCCCATGCATGCTACATTCCCTGCCAATCCCTTATTTCTTAATTTTGTAACCTTGACATTTGGTGAACACAACATTTTATTAAACAGTGTAGTGTATTATTAACTATAATAACAGAACAAACACACTTCACAAAATGTCTATTATTTTAAATTATAAAAATTATACTTGTACACTAACTTGTTCCAGGACAGTGCTGAGGTAAGAATCCCTTAGTTCCTGTGGGAAAAGGTTCACCACGACAGCAAAGAATTCCTTCTCTTTGTTAACGCCAGTGTTCTCTCCTTCTCCTCAGACGATGTTTCCTTCAGAAAAATATAATACACCACACAATGTAATATACGTAAATAGACATAGAGAAAAAATCTGTCTTAAGGCCAGAATACAATCATGCTTATCAAACACCAAGTTCAACAGACACTCAAGCTTTTAACAATTTGGTCATTTTCGTCATTTTGGTCATTCTGGTAAGTTTTGTCATTTTTGGTCTTTAGGTTTAGGTTAGGATAGGTTAGGTTACATTACGTTATATTAGGTTAGATCAGCTTAGGTTAGGTTAGGGTTGGTTATTTATTTATTTACTTACATATTTATTACTTATTTATTTATTATTTATTTATTTAGTGGTAGGAAGTAATGTTCTCCAACCAAGCATTAAATCCAGAATGTCCTCATTCATAACCCTAAGTGGAAAGAAAACAAAAAAAGGGAAACTCTTGCGGCAGATACCTGAAAGTGAACCTGCAAGCATCATAACAAATGACAACGAGGGTGTGAATCATGCCAACAGTATTATATGTATAAATAGTAAAAATAAAACCTGAATTTTATTTTGTTTAAACACAAAAAATTATTGAGCATATTACAATAAATTCACAGCATATATTATACGAAAATATACAGCAGCTTTCAAGAATTGCGTCATACGAATAATGAAGTTATATCTAGCCAAGTGTATGTTAAGATACCATTCAATAAAATGTTTAAGATTTTTGTAGTCACAACATCTCTATTTTCGAATTTTATTCTAATTCTACATCAGAACCATTATTATTTCGATAAATGTGATCAAGAAACAAACTGAACTATTTTTGTAGAAGGCTACTACAGTAAGTCGGACATGTGAAATTTGGTGGACTTTCTTGGAAAATGTCTAATTAAGAGAATTAGATGGAGATATGAGGATAATTCTAGGACTGGTATTAGGGAGACTGTATGTACAGGTGACTTACTGGCTATCACATTTATTACCAGTTTTGAACCTTAAGGCTGTCTTGCCAAAATATTGTTTAGAAGTGTAACGAAAATAAGGAGATACACGTAAAGGGACTGCTCCATCGATGATGTATATAGATACACAATACACAGCCTTCAGCGTCCTATTCAGCGCGTCATATATTATGACATATGTGCCTTGGCTCTGCTGAGCAAGCATCGCACAGAGATGACATGAAAATTCTGCCAATATTGAAAATATTAAAAATTAACTTAAAATTATTTTTCTGTAATTAGGCATTCAACACTGAAGTGCATATACACTGATATTAACATGAGACACAAACACACTGTTTTAAAATAATTATATACTTGTATATATAAAGTAATGTGATAATTTTATGTACAATTAGCAAATAAATGTTAACTATCTAATTATAAATATTTTAATATTTAAAATAAAAAGATGAAGCAGAAATAGCAAAATAAAATGTATCCAGTAAAGCACATTTATACAGTTTTAAATTCATTATTATTAAGTAACAAATTATGACGCACTAATTTTTAAGTTAATTTTTAAATACCGTCAATGTTGGCGGATGTTTCACGTAATCTTCCTGTGACGACACTGACGATTGCTCAGTACAGCCTAAACACGTCTGTCATAATATGGTGATTATGAGGCTTCAGTTGGTGTTATATATATATATATATATAAGTGACATAAAGCCACATGGAATGTTAAAATACAAAATCCATTAATTGTAACTTGCCTAATTTTCAAATACAGACAATTATACATACCAACATGTGGTTATATCCTGTAGGTTATAATTAAAACTTCTTAAAATCAGTTTTTAGCTTCAGTTCGTGGGGAGTTACGTGACTGCCTCGGGACTGAACTGAACCAGACCGTTACATGTCATTTTGTTCACATAAATTGAGTCAGCATATTCTCTGTCCAATACTGGAGCAAATTTAAGACTGATCAACCGATGCTTCGCGTCACAATTTGCTTCCTTAAAGATTTAAAACTCCATTCCCACAGGCGATGACACAAATCTATTGGTACATGTTGCTCATCAAGTCATGAGCTCCAGGTGGCCATGGCTGAGAGTGTGCCCCCCCTCCACCCACCAGTCCACATCATATGTGTGCCCCACACCTGTTAGTCCACAATGTAATGTACGACGTGGGTTGGTAGGTGACGGGGGGCACACTGTCAGCCATGCCAGCGCACAGATGACAAGCCCTATATTTATACTCAGCAAATGACAGCATTGGAATCTGTTACATCACGCTGAGTTGCGTAAATGTATAGATTATCATTAACAGGCGTAAAATCGCATTCTATTAGAACCGATCGTTACTGCTCTTCCTGCTTCTGTTCATTCCACTACTTTGTTAGTTTTCATGCCTTCAGATATGTTCTTAGACACTACACATGTATGTCACTTTGAATACATTTCTTTAAGATTTCTTCTCAGAATCTTTCCTGACGGATTCTTTGGAATTGCAGATACAAATTGTACTCCACCAGTCAAGTGCTTATGCTCAGACACCTTTTCTGCAACAAACTTCTTCACATCATCTTCTGTCAGTTTCGGTTCTTTTGGTACAATGAAGGCTTTAGGCACCTCACCAGACCTGTCATGTGGTATGCCAATGACTGCTGCATCAGCAATTCCAGGGTGACTGCGCAGTATGTCTTCCAGCTCTGCCGGAGCTACCTGCATACAATGCAATACTGGGTATAAGTGCCAACAATATGACTTTGTGGAAACATGCCTCTGCGAGATCAGAGGTTCTCACTACATGTCTTCTGGGATGTGACCGTGTCATTGTGCGAGGAGTTCTGGATATTTCAGATTTTAATGCCTTCATCTTCAGGGTCAAGCAGTCCAAGAAGTCTTCCTGACCATGAAGATAAAGCATCCCAAACTGCTCGTCCAACGACACAGTGCCATATCCCAGAAGATTTGAATCTTTGACTTGTGTATCTGTTGGCAGTAATAAGATGTGTGTTTGTGGGTTCAGATGTGATGATGAAGATGATATAATGCAACTGTATTTTTCACTTCCATCACACTGAATATTTATGTACCAGTAGTGTAATCCTAACAACAGTCTTTGTCTACATTTTTACTGTACTTTCTCCTTTTTTTGAACAACAATTATGGCAGAATCTAAATAAACGATATTAGCTATGACACAACTTGCATGGACGGAAAGAGGTGTGTGTCCTTAAAATGTGAAGGTGCATGACGAAGTGCATGTTTGCACACAAATTCATGAGAACATGTTGACAGGCAAGTAAAAGAAACACTTGGCTAGTAGAAGACATGGCACAAAGGCTGTTCAGATTAAGATACTTTGATATTCATTGCAGTGTCTTGAAGGCTGGCTAATGAGATAGTTAGCTATCTTACTGAGTGACTGACTGAGTAACTCCATGGAGTGTGTTTTCCTTGACAAGCTACTAGTTCCTCAGCAAGTCAATAAATTCTTTGCATTTTACAGAACCCGGGATAGCTCAGTCATTATAGTGACTAGACTATGGGCTGGACGATCTGGGGTTCGATTCCCGGTACAGACAAAAGATTTTCTCTTCTCCAAAACGTCCAAATTGGCTCTGGGGCCAACACACCTCAATGGGTACTGGTGGCTATTTTCCCGGGGGGGTACAGCAGCTGGGGCAAGGCTGAGCACTCATAAATGACGAGTGCCAAAGTTAAGAATGAGTAGAATAACACCTCCACTCCCCCTATATGCCTTCATGGCGTGTATAGGAAGAACTTTACCTCAAGTCATCATCAGGCCTAAAAAAGTTAAGGTCATGAGTACTTCATTTCATGTCCAATCCAACTGTCAGTAACAAACCAAAGCCAAATACATGTCAATAAGCTCACCTGCAATCCTTTGACCTTGATAAGTTCCTTATATCTGTCTATGATGTAAAAATCATTTTCTTCATCATAGTAACCCATATCCCCAGTGTGCAGCCACCCAGAATTATCAATTGTTTCAGCAGTAGCCTGAGGATTGTTGTGGTATCCCAGCATTACCTGATGGTCACATGTGTAACAGAGTGCGTTACAATTAAATTATCAAGCGATAAGCTCACAGACAGAAACATTTTAACAGCTATAAACAGTAGAGACTTAACATTCATGAATCTTGATGTTTAGGAATTTGACTGGTCGTGATTACACTTCTTAATATCATTGCATCAACCTTTTGTGACAGATTCCAACAAATCGCAACAAGAACGTGTGGCTGGCGAGTCAGCTTCCCGCACTCTCCTGCCTTTGCGCAGGTCACTCTCAGCTCAGTTAAGCTCTGTCCTTCATTAAGTCAGGTTGATCACTTTCATGCTGTATGTAATGAGACTCTCGTTTAATCACTCGCTGTATTTTGTGCTTCCAAAAAACTTTCCATCCTTATAATGAACATGATACATTATCGTGTTCACAAAATTTATTTTCTGGTAGCAGTGAAACAAAATGATAACAACAATTGATGTGTTGGATAGTAAAACTGATCTTAAAAATCCTGCAAAGGAAAGTAATAAATTGTTAACTGCAGTGATAGAATCCGACACTAAACGGTAGTGTATGGGCTTTAAATGGTGCAAGAAGTGTAGTGATATCGCATTACAGAGGATACATTCCTTTAACATTACGCACCAACCTACATAAAAATATCTACAATTTTACTTGCCACAGTCTTACCTGAGGGCCTCTAATACAAATTTCTCCAGATTCACCAGGGCCCAAATTCATTTTGGTTTCCATATTCATTACTTTCATTTCAGTATTAGGAACAGGTTTGCCAGATGATGTGTATTTGTGGCTTCCTTTCTCCAAGACGGAAGCAACAGGAGAGCACTCTGTCAGTCCATAGCCTGAAACCGAGAATGTGGTGAGGTGCAGGAACACAAACATACATACATAACATTATTATTATACATTCCACTGATCCAGTACTTACTAAATTGACAACAAGATGTGGAGTAAGTCAGAAAAACACAAAATATACAGAACTGGTACATTACAAAACTATAATAAGACATCACATGTATATTAAGTACATTAATACAGCAGATAATAAGCTTATGAGTCATTTCTAAACGTTAGGAATTCATGATTAGCATAAAAGGTGGATTCATGTTCTGTGGGATATGACAGTGTAACTGAGTAAGTAATTCCATAAATTTCTAAGGAACATAGTGCCTTCGTCTTCAGTTGGAGGACTGCTTGACCATGAAGCACTAAGATCCTTTGAAACGTCAGGAACCGCTCACACTACAACACAGTGACACATCCCAAGAGATGTGAATCCTCAACAACACTGCTGTAAGAACCTCAAGTCTCACAGTGTGAAAGGCAGTGTGTGTTTGAGTTATCTTCTTAATGCTGCTTTGAACTGAGACATTTCAGTCATAAGACCTGTGAGTCCACATGGTAACTGTTGGATATTTTGATGGCAGCATAGTATGTAATTTCATCAAAATATGACGGGTTGGCAATTGGTCTATGCAGGGGGTACTTATACCCTGTATTAATACTGTGTCCAGCTGAATCTGTTTTAAAATCTTCTTGGTTATTTACAGTGAAGTTCATTAATGAAAGTATGTATTGGCATGGAAGAGATAAGCGATAGATCTCTGATCTCTTAAACAAGACTTCTACAAAAAATTTATAGGTTTTACACCAACTATGATTTCAGGAATTTCCATTGTAGAGTAAATACCTCTTTACTGTAAGCAGAATCACGCCTCAAATTTATTGCACGTTTCATTACAGAATTAAAACAGGCAAAATAAATCTTTCTTAAGGTGTCAGTGTTGCCTTCTTGATGCACGTTCTTCTGTCTCATTATCAATGTCATTTATTTTAACAGAATTGTTGTCCCAAATCTTTACATGCGAATACTGGCCTAATACTGGGAATTCTGCTGTAACAAACATGTTCCTGCCCCATATCATTTACAGTGTCACCACAAATATCATCAGTTTGCCAATAACCAAATGCATGTGGAGTCACACAGTTTCTACACTCATGTGAAATGTTCGCAACCTTTACCAGAACACGTGGTACCACATCCCAAAACACAGCAGTCTTAACAGACTGCATGAATACCTCAAACATCACAAATACTTTACACAGTACTGATTTCAGATCCCACTGAAATTATCAAAGGCTGATCTGGACTGTTAACACAGTCTATATTTTCATGCAAAATTTCTGCACGAGTTCAGGTTTAGATGTATCTGTACAATAAAAGGAGGAGCTGGTGTGTCTGCTCTGGCAGCTGTAACATGTAAGACAATAGAGATGAGAGCTTCAAATTTTGACAATGGCTTTAGGATGATTGTGGGATGTGCCGTGCCCAGTGTAATCAAAATCTGACCACAAGAAACTGATATGGCCCCAGACAGCTGATACACTTTGTGTGAGTGACTCATTTCATTGCCATGCTCTCTGTGAGGCATGCACTAAGGACAAAGCAGTTGCACATGGAAGATATGAAACAAAACAATTTCCACAATGGTGGCTCCATTAATACAAAGAAGAAGCACGGCTGTTCCCTCAGTGGTGAAACATGTGTCTTCTCCAGTTACCAATTACTGCAGATGGTATGTTTGTCCTAAGCTATTCTCAGATACCTTCAGTCTTTGATTTTCCCTTAGCATGAGTGATCAAGCATCACACCCGTATAAAATAAACAATAATATCAAAATTATACAGCTGTGTTCTATATAAACAATATTTATTTGTAATATGTAAAACACGGTGTAAATGACACGCTGTTTGAGGAATCCATCAGTAATAATATCAGAGTTACTGGTCACAATACAATATATATTGGAGGGTATTCACACCAGAAAATACACTTCACTACACTGCAGTACAGATGGTTTGTGTAATGCTGTACTTGAGGATGGCACCATAGTGCTGAAAAATGTAGCATGTAGCGTGTACACTCTAGTGCGAATGTCCACAAGTACAAATTGTACAGTGACAATATTCTGACATTAAAACAGTACAGTCACAACACAACACAACACAATGCAATGCAACAAAACACAACACAACACAACACAATGCAATGCAACAAAACACAACACAACACAACACAATGCAATGCAACAAAACACAACACAACACAACACAATGCAATGTAACAAAACACAACACAACACAATGCAATGCAACAAAACACAACACAACACAACACAACACAATGCAATGCAACAAAACACAACACAACACAATGCAATGCAACACAACACAACACACAATGCAATGCAACAAAACACAACACAACACAACACAATGCAATGCAACAAAACACAACACAACACAACACAATGCAATGCAACAAAACACAACACAACACAATGCAATGCAACAAAACACAACACAACACAATGCAATGCAACAAACAAACACAACACAACACAGTGCAATGCAACAAAACACAAACAACAAACCAATGCAATGCAACAAAACACAACACAACACAACACACAAATGCAACGACAACAAAACACAACACAACCCATAAGTATACTAGTAAATCAGAGACAGAAGAACAGCTAAGTGCCACTACATATCATTGGTATTAATGTGATGCAGAATGATTGTTACTGACGTCCAGTGACCCTAACAGTCATGAAGAGTGCATAATAGGGATGACAGATGTGTCTGTCACCTTGCATGCAGAAATTGCAATTTCATTGTTTTTATTACTGCTTCTCTGCCTGTTTTTGACACCTTAATGATATTTTGCTATAGTAACACACAAATTGGAAGCCAAAGGACAGGTGATCAGAGATGCCAGAACACTGCTAGCAACTGCAGGATGGGAAAGATTGACATTAAACTGGTAAGTCTGGTAACAAATCGAGGCTAGGGCCTAAAATTGGGCTGTCATGTCAAAGTAGTGGTGGCAGTGGCGGTGGTAGGACTGAGTACTGCCAAGTGGACTGTGCCACTGCTCACTGTGCTTAAACTGACGATGTGCGCAGACTTGTAGGACTGAGTACTGCCAAGTGGACTGTGCCACTGCTCACTGTGCTTAAACTGACGATGTGCGCAGACTTGTAGGACTGAATACTGCCAAGTGGACTGTGCCACTGCTCACTGTGCTTAAACTGACGATGTGCGCAGACTGTAGGACTGAGTACTGCCAAGTGGACTGTGCCACTGCTCACTGTGCTTAAACTGACGATGTGCGCAGACTTGTAGGACTGAGTACTGCCAAGTGGACTGTGCCACTGCTCACTGTGCTTAAACTGACGATGTGCGCAGACTGTAGGACTGAGTACTGCCAAGTGGACTGTGCCACTGCTCACTGTGCTTAAACTGACGATGTGCGCAGACTTGTAGGACTGAGTACTGCCAAGTGGACTGTGCCACTGCTCACTGTGCTTAAACTGACGATGTGCGCAGACTTGTAGGACTGATACTGCCAAGTGGACTGTGCCACTGCTCACTGTGCTTAAACTGACGATGTGCGCAGACTTGTAGGACTGAGTACTGCCAAGTGGACTGTGCCACTGCTCACTGTGCTTAAACTGACGATGTGCGCAGACTTGTAGGACTGAGTACTGCCAAGTGGACTGTGCCACTGCTCACTGTGCTTAAACTGACGATGTGCGCGGGCTGGTAGGACTGAGTACTGCCAAGTGGACTGTGCCACTGCTCACTGTGCTTAAACTGACGATGTGCGCAGACTTGTAGGACTGAGTACTGCCAAGTGGACTGTGCCACTGCTCACTGTGCTTAAACTGACGATGTGCGCAGGACTTTTAAGACTGAGTACTGCCAAGTGGACAGCGCCACCATTTGCTATGAATGGTTCTATAGATTCTATGAGAAGGTTATGCTTTAAGCTGTATAACCTGTATATTGTTTCCGCTTTACGACCTTTGTACACAGGCTTCATGCAGACTGATCATATGACTTGCAACATGTATAAAATAGGTATGTTGACTGTACTTTGTATGTCCTACAGAAATGACAGATAACAAAATGTTTAACACAGCAAATAGTCACACACATTTCTTATGGTAAAAAACAAGCAGAAAAGAGTGCAATGAACTGATGTGCCTTACAAAGTGAACACAAAAATATAAACAGGAACTGATCACAATATGTAATGTACCTTGACCTAAGATAAGGAATAGAATTACATCAAGCAATTGATACTGCTGAAGTAGACTTAGTGATAAAATTACTGTGAAAATAAAGACTGATTACATACATGAAGCACTGTGTTTCCTTCCATTTGCAAAACAGTCGGGTTTACAAACCAAACAGCTTGTGGGGAACAATTTTTTGTTGTGAGATTTGAGTTCTGAGGATTCACGTTTTCTGCGATACGAAGCTCTGTCATTGCACAGAGACGCCAAGCAAGCTGTTCAATATAATTCTGGCATTTCCCTTGTTACGTGTTTGATCATACCACAGAACTCTTTCTATCTCAAAATTCCTCATTTAATCAAGTATTACTTCATAAAAATAATGTATTCTCCTGCAGACTCCTCTCCCTTAATCACATTTATATTTGTATGTGAGGTGGATATTGGCTGGACGATCTAGGGCTTGATTCACAGCAGAATGGACAAATGCCTGTCTTCTCCAAACATCCACAGCAGTTCTAGAGCGCACCCAGCTTTCTATAAAATGGGTATAGGGGATGTTCTTTATTGGAGGTTAAGCAACTAGGGGTGAAGCTGACCAGTCACCTCCATCTACTGCTACGGTAAGAATGAGTGAGAATATACCTCTGTTACCCCTTTATGCCTTCTTGGCATGAACACAGACAACTTCATCTTCTCATTTACTAACTATATTATGTGATTTATAAAGGGTGCTCTGTTGTATGTGCCACTAAGATTCTATCATCAGCATACAAACAGGTATTTATGTAAGTGTTTTAAGATACTTCTGAGCAGCTATTTCAATCCTTTGTTGTTCATTTTGGTTGGTATTAATTGTCAAGTTTGGATTCATTTGGCTCAGGGTAGGGGGGGGAGAGGGAGGGGAGGGGAGGCGCAGAGCAGAGCAGAGCCTATTGTGAACACACTAATGACTCTTTGGGTTCCTTACAAATCTGGGCAAGTATTATTTGTCCATGAATAACTTTTCTCCAGAATGTTACTTTCAGATAGTTAATACTAGCAGTCTACTGTTATTAGTCAGTATTGGCTTTCAGCTGTATCATATATGCTATAATGTCTTAATCTTAAATTGACACATGATTCACTGTGGACATACACAATTATAGAATACTAGATTCATTCTCAGTTATGTGCTTATCACATGATGATGGACTTAAACCCTGTTTAATGCAACATCTTTGTAATTTCTGCTTCATACTCAATGACAGCTCCCTAATGATGGACAAATATGGCTGAAACATGTTGCAGTAAGGAAAATTGGTTGTCATTCATAACCATTTGATGTCCTGTGATTGTCCTTGACAGAATCTTACCTGTAATGCTGTATGTTAAGATTATAATACATTCAATTTGTTTAGTACCGGTAACTGACAAAGTGTACCTTGACTGAACCGCACGTTTGGTGCCTTCTTCAGCAGGCGTTCCACGTCATTACGACCGACAGGAGCTGCTCCATTATTTATAGTATTCACTGATTCAAAATGACAACTCTTAATGTCAGGACTTGAGCCCATGAACTGAATCAAAGGTGGCACCAGATATAACATGGTCGCCTGCAAAGCAAAACAATTTCGTTTACTAAATGCTTGTTCTGTACGAGACTTGAGGTTCTCACAGAAGTACTGCTGAAGACTCAGTTCTTCTGGGATGTGATGCCATGTCACTTGATGTGTCCTTCCCTGATATGTCAGAGGAACATACTGCCTTCAGCTTCAGGATCAAGTAGTCCACAAACAGAATCAAGAACTACACACCCAATGACACAGTATAACATCCCAGAAGAATCAGACATTCAATAATTTTTTTCCATACCCAGAACAAAGTGTGTCAAATTATCATACAATACAGACCATAAGATGCACCAATGTTTTAAAAGACAAAATTAGGGGGAAAATATTTTATTGACATCTGATTCACTTTCGGAATATAAGATTAAACAAAATGTATGTAGAACTTCACTGCGAGAAAGGCGTGTCTTATGGTCTGCAGAACACAGTATGTTTTAGTTCAAAATGGGAGGGCAGACACATACAGACTTTATACACAAGTGGGGCTATGTGAGAACTCATTTGTGAAACACGTACACGTTTATACAGCAAAGAATTTAACAACTCTTCTATAATTTTCAATTCTCATATGTAACATTTTTAATTTATTATGTGCTCTTTGAACAAAGCACATGAAATAAATGTTTATAAGGGAGGTTGTGTCCATATGTTTTTATAAAACAACTTTTGAGCCATTCTGATTTTCATTCACACTTGATTGTTTAATGACCAACTTACAAACAGTCATACATGTATATTTGCACTTATAGTAATTATTTTCAGTTCTGATTTCACTCAATTTCAGTGCTGTTGCTTGGTTATGGAGAAAATACAAATTATCACTATGAATGCCATGTAAATTTTTGCAGCGTGACATGGTCAAATCTCTTTAAATAAAATTAAAGATGGCGTCTTACAATTTCATAATTCCACCACATAGAAAGCTGTTTAAACACAGCTGCAGTGTTTACCTTGTGTTCAGCAACTGTTGATATGAAGTGCGCAGGGTCAAACTTTGGAACTGTAACAACTTTTGAGCCCTGGTGAAGTGATCCTATGGCTAAGGAAAGTAACCCATAAATGTGGTAGAAGGGGAGGAGAGCTGGAATGACTTCTTGGAAGTCACCTGAAATAAGTGTTACAAACATCACTTTGTATTTGTGTGTAATGAAGTGATAATGTGAAGATGTGACATATTTATCAATACCAACCGGGGAACAGAGCTGGTGTGAAGAAAGTACTACCTTCTTATTCTTGGTTTAGTATAAACTGACATCTCAAACTGTTAAAATTATATGAAGTGAAGAGCATGATGACCAGTGAATAATGAATTATAATGTATCTGGAGAGGAGAAGCTATAGCTTCACCTGACCTCACTGCTCAGTTAATTCGTGAGCGGCAGTACCCACCAGCTGAACAATTTTTGCGAACTTCTTAATTACACAAGTCGAGGGCAAGCAAATACATTTCTGCAATGGCCAGCGTCTACCAAAACAGTCCCACCGCTAGCAACAGTCATTATGTTCGTACACAGAACTAACCACTTTCTGTTGGTAATAAAGGACTTCTGTCAGTGGGGCAACAAGCAAAATTTTCATATACTCAAATATACTCACATACATAGTTGTTTCACATACATTTATAATGTATCTATCGATGTACAGGGGGAATCTCCATCCTATAATATACAGAGCTTTCCATTTTACGGTTCTTGATAGTGGCCTGATGATGGCTCATTTCAGGAGCCAAAACTAGTGGACAAGATAACGTGTGTTATATAGGTGGTTGTGTGTGATTGAAGACTTAGCTAAACATACACTTGTAACTTAGGAGTCATTTGATCAGTGTGGTTCTTCCAGTTTAGATGGTTATCAATTTGTAAACCAAGAGGAGTCATTTGATCAGTATGGTTCTTCCAGTTTAGATGGTTATCAATTTGTAAACCAAGAGGAGTCGTTTGATCAGTATGGTTCTTCCAGTTTAGATGGTTATCAATTTGTAAACCAAGAGGAGTCATTTGATCAGTATGGTTCTTCCAGTTTAGATGGTTATCAATTTGTAAACCAAGAGTCATTTGATCAGTATGGTTCTTCCAGTTTAGATGGTTATAAATTTGTAAACCAAGAGGAGTCATTTGATCAGTATGGTTCTTCCAGTTTAGATGGTTATCAATTTGTAAACCAAGAGGAGTCATTTGATCAGTATGGTTCTTCCAGTTTAGATGGTTATAAATTTGTAAACCAAGAGGAGTCATTTGATCAGTATGGTTCTTCCAGTTTAGATGGTTATCAATTTGTAAACCAAGAGGAGTCATTTGATCAGTATGGTTCTTCCAGTTTAGATGGTTATAAATTTGTAAACCAAGAGGAGTCATTTGATCAGTATGGTTCTTCCAGTTTAGATGGTTATAAATTTGTAAACCAAGAGGAGTCATTTGATCAGTATGGTTCTTCCAGTTTAGATGGTTATCAATTTGTAAACCAAGAGGAGTCATTTGATCAGTATGGTTCTTCCAGTTTAGATGGTTATCAATTTGTAAACCAAGAAATTTTGTAGCTAGTTTCTTCTAGGTATTTTTCACTATAACAAATACCTGAGGCAGAGTGTGGTGAATTATTTGTTATAAATTTCATTATATTTGTTTTATCTAGATTAAGGACCAACTTATTAGCAGCAAACCATTCAATTGTATTAAAACTATGTGTGACATAGGACAGAAACCTCCAAAATTTTTGTTACAAATTTTGACACTAGTGTCATCAGCAAATATTATGACAATCTGAATTTACCCCTCAAATGGCATAGAAATGTAATTTAAGCAGCAAAATTTCATGATTGATGCAGTCAAAAGCCTTTGCCAAATCATAGAAAATTCGTCCAACATACAATTCAGCACTATCTGTCAGTCAGAAGGCAGCATTTTCAGTAGACACCCCTTTCCTGAAACCATTCTGTTCTGTGACCAGTATGTTCTCAGTATGCAGCTGATGGCTTAATCAACTGTGAATAGCTTTCTCAAATATTTAATAAAAAAACATTTAATAATAAAACAGGCCTGCAATTTGTCATGCTAGTTTTGTCTCCTTTCTTATAAAGTGGTTTCATTACTGTAAGTTTAAAACAAGTCATGAGTAGGAGCTTAATGGGTGACTAATGTGAGATGCACAAGCTTTCAAGGTTTTACTTGGTAATTGATGATAACCTGATGGGGTTTTTGGTTTTCAAGGCGATAGACTATACATTTTATCTCACCTTCAATGATTGGGATTATTTTCATGCTAGGGAAGTTTAACCTCCTAAGTCCCAGTGGTTACTTTATGTACTTTAAGGTTTAATATTAAAAAATTCTATGTTCTGCCCACACAGTGTATTTATGTGTTTTGTGTGGATCTCAGAACAAACAGCGATTATTTCACTGTACAACATTAACTGACTGGTTTGTATAACTGAGACGGAGTGTGTTTACTGCGCGGTACGGACTGTATTTATGTGTTTTGTGTGGATCTCAGAACAAACAGCGATTATTTCACTGTACAACATTAACTGACTGGTTTGTATAACTGAGACGGAGTGTGTTTACTGCGCGGTACGGACTGTATTTATGTGTTTTGTGTGGATCTCAGAACAAACAGCGATTATTTCACTGTACAACATTAACTGACTGGTTTGTATAACTGAGACGGAGTGTGTTTACTGCGCGGTACGGACTGTATTTATGTGTTTTGTGTGGATCTCAGAACAAACAGCGATTATTTCACTGTACAACATTAACTGACTGGTTTGTATAACTGAGACGGAGTGTGTTTACTGCGCGGTACGGACTGTATTTATGTGTTTTGTGTGGATCTCAGAACAAACAGTGATTATTTCACTGTACACATTAACTGACTGGTTTGTATAACTGAGACGGAGTGTGTTTACTGCGCGGTACGGACTGTATTTATGTGTTTTGTGTGGATCTCAGAACAAACAGCGATTATTTCACTGTACAACATTAACTGACTGGTTTGTATAACTGAGACGGAGTGTGTTTACTGCGCGGTACGGACTGTATTTATGTGTTTTGTGTGGATCTCAGAACAAACAGCGATTATTTCACTGTACAACATTAACTGACTGGTTTGTATAACTGAGACGGAGTGTGTTTACTGCGCGGTACGGACTGTATTTATGTGTTTTGTGTGGATCTCAGAACAAACAGCGATTATTTCACTGTACAACATTAACTGACTGGTTTGTATAACTGAGACGGAGTGTGTTTACTGCGCGGTACGGACTGTATTTATGTGTTTTGTGTGGATCTCAGAACCAACAGCGATTATTTCACTGTACAACATTAACTGACTGGTTTGTGTAACTGAGACGGAGTGTGTTTACTGCGCGGTACGGACTGTATTTATGTGTTTTGTGTGGATCTCAGAACAAACAGCGATTATTTCACTGTACAACATTAACTGACTGGTTTGTGTAACTGAGACGGAGTGTGTTTACTGCGCGGTACGGACTGTATTTATGTGTTTTGTGTGGATCTCAGAACAAACAGCGATTATTTCACTGTACAACATTAACTGACTGGTTTGTGTAACTGAGACGGAGTGTGTTTACTGCGCGATGACGATCATCAGGTAATTTTCATCTTAGTGGTATACTGTCGCTGTCACAGTGCTTCTAACTTGGCTCAGACATCACCTGCAGACATTTGATAAGCTGCCTGTGTGACAGCTTAACCCCTTGGCAAGCCTGTCTTCCGCTGGAATATGGAGCACCGCACACTATCAGATTAGCCTGTCATCACCAGAAAGTACTGAGTGTCATTTTTTGTCTTTTTATGAGTCATATCTAGAAAGTTGATTGTTGCCTGTGGAATTGATTTTTCTTCTAGTCCAGGTGTAATGATAATTGGAATCTTGCTTTTTCTCTCAGCCTCTAGCGTACTGACAGCTTTAGACACATTGGAATATATTTCTGGCATTGTTACAACTCCAACAGCACCAGAATCTCCAAGTTGCTTTCGTATTTCATCTGCAAAATAACAATGTGCCTTTACTGATAGCCCATATGTAATTTGTTTAATAAAGTCCTCTCAGACTGACAGCTGTATCACATAGTTCAAATCAACAGATGTCTTAGAGACCAACACCATCTCGATAATCAGGGTTCTGACATGACTCGACACGCAGTCTACCCAGGTTATGTAACTGCACCAGGCTAGCATTCATGGTAGGAAGCAAGCCAAGTCGGTTAGTTGCTGCAGTCTGAAGATTGCTGTGCCTGGCTTTGATTTCCACTGCATGACTCAGAGGGTAGGCTGGGTGTTGTGTCATATCACAACTCTGATGAAAGGTCAGTTAATTTGACCACCTGACATGGCTGTCAGCCCAAGATTCTTCTGCCATGTAATTTATTGACAGGCCAGACCGCTACTGTCTTCTAACCTTAACCCACAGTTCAGCTATATTCGCATTTTCGATTGTGCTGTATGCTGCGTACAACAGTCGTGTCTCATTGGATGTGAGCCGAAATAAGGCACTTGTCAGACAAGGATTGTAATATGACAATATATAGTTTTGTACAGGTTTCAGTACTTATTAAATAAAGCTGTCTTGATGTTCATAATTAACCCTTCAATGCCAGCCTCGGTGCACTGTACAGTCATAAAACCATTTAAAAGTACTGTAAAGATAAAAACTCTCCATCCTGGGCAGCAGTTGGAATTTAAACCCCAGCGTCACTGAATGGTTAACTGGGATAAATAAATCTATCATAAACATTGGATTCGTCTTGAATTGTTGCATTATGCACTGTGCACTTGTACATGTAATTGTTGCGTTATGCACTGTGTACTTGTATATGTAATTGTTGCATTATGTACTGTGTACTTGTATATGTAATTGTTGCATTATGCACTGTGCACTTGTACATGTAATTGTTGCGTTATGCACTGTGTACTTGTATATGTAATTGTTGCATTATGTACTGTGTACTTGTATATGTAATTGTTGCATTATGCACTGTGCACTTGTACATGTAATTGTTGCGTTATGCACTGTGTACTTGTATATGTAATTGTTGCATTATGTACTGTGTACTTGTATATGTAATTGTTGCATTATGCACTGTGCACTTGTACATGTAATTGTTGCGTTATGCACTGTGTACTTGTATATGTAATTGTTGCATTATGCACTGTGTACTTGTATATGTAATTGTTGCATTATGCACTGTGTACTTGTATATGTAATTGTTGCATTATGTACTGTGTACTTGTATATGTAATTGTTGCATTATGCACTGTGCACTTGTACATGTAATTGTTGCATTATGCACTGTGTACTTGTACATGTAATTGTTGCGTTATGCACTGTGCACTTGTACATGTAATTGTTGCGTTATGCACTGTGCACTTGTACATGTAATTGTTGCGTTATGCACTGTGCACTTGTACATGTAATTGTTGCATTATGCACTGTGCACTTGTACATGTAATTGTTGCATTATGCACTGTGCACTTGTAAATGTAATTGTTGCATTATGCACTGTGCACTTGTACATGTAATTGTTGCATTATGCACTGTGCACTTTTACATGTAATTGTTGCATTATGCACTGTGCACTTGTACATGTAATTGTTGCATTATGCACTGTGCACTTGTACATGTAATTGTTGCATTATGCACTGTGCACTTGTACATGTAATTGTTGCATTATGCACTGTGCACTTGTACATGTAATTGTTGCATTATGCACTGTGTACTTGTACATGTAATTCATCAATAAAGATCAACACAGCACATAATAGGCTATGGAGAACAAACATAGGTTTAATATTCCACATACAAGTTTTGGCCACGCTGGGCCATTATCAAGGAGAACATGTACAATACAAAATAGAAATTACTTGAGTTTTACGTTAAAAAAACTACTGCTTTAATCAGCTGACGAACTAACTAACTAACTCCATGTAGCACAGTCCTTCTTGAGAAGCTAACAGGTCGTCAGCTAGTCAAGAAACTCCCCGCGTTTTATGGAACCTGAAGTTTCATTACCGCATTCACAAAAGCCCACCACCTGTCACTATCCTGAGCCATATCAATCCAGTCCACGCCCTCCCATCCCACTTCTTTAAGATCCATTTTAATATTATCCTCCCATCTATGCCTGGGTCCTCCAAGTGGTCTACTTCCCTCACGTCTCCCCACCAAAATCCTGTATGCACCTCACCCCTCCCCCATACGTGCTACATGCCCCGCCCACCCCATTCTCCTTGATTTGATCACTTGAATATGTGGTCTCATCTCAAATCGTATATCCAGTCATGAAAAGCGGAAACAATTGTATCAAAATGGGTGTTCACGAAATGTTGAAACCCCAAACACTGAAACGCTATGGCAATTGTGTAACAGATTCTCATTCTTACCACTCTGAGACTCAGTAATACGTATTCCTCTCACTAATTACATGACAGCATACCTGGAGTGAAGACTGGATTGACAATGGTGACAATACAACCAGCCTCAATGGCCCCAAACAGAACAAGTGGAAACTCTGGTATGTTAGGAAGCACCACAGCTAGTGTATCACTGCACTTGAACCCCATCTTAAGCAGCGATGATGCAAAGCGACGTGCAATTGCACGTGACTCACCATACGTGTATTTGCGGCCTGTCAGCGCACACACCTGACAGAAACGAGAAAGTTTTGTTAATTAAGCAAATTCTTGCCCTGATATACAAATTTAACCCTTTAAAGCAAAGTAGTTACTGTACACACCACCAGGTGTAACATACAAAATGTCTACACTCTCTCCAAAGGGAACAAACAGCGATTACTTCCCTATACAATATTAACTGATTGGTTTTTATAATCGAGAAGGAGTGTTTACTGCGCGGTACGGACTGTATTTATGTGTTTTGTGTGGATCTCAGAACAAACAGCGATTATTTCACTGTACAACATTAACTGACTGGTTTGTATAACTGAGACGGAGTGTGTTTACTGCGCGGTACGGACTGTATTTATGTGTTTTGTGTGGATCTCAGAACAAACAGCGATTATTTCACTGTACAACATTAACTGACTGGTTTGTATAACTGAGACGGAGTGTGTTTACTGCGCGGTACGGACTGTATTTATGTGTTTTGTGTGGATCTCAGAACAAACAGCGATTATTTCACTGTACAACATTACCTGACTGGTTGGTATAACTGAGACGGAGTGTGTTTACTGCGCGGTACGGACTGTATTTATGTGTTTTGTGTGGATCTCAGAACAAACAGCGATTATTTCACTGTACAGCATTAACTGACTGGTTTGTATAACTGAGACGGAGTGTGTTTACTGCGCGGTACGGACTGTATTTATGTGTTTTGTGTGGATCTCAGAACAAACAGCGATTATTTCACTGTACAACATTAACTGACTGGTTTGTATAACTGAGACGGAGTGTGTTTACTGCGCGGTACGGACTGTATTTATGTGTTTTGTGTGGATCTCAGAACAAACAGCGATTATTTCACTGTACAACATTAATTGACTGGTTTGTATAACTGAGACGGAGTGTGTTTACTGCGCGGTACGGACTGTATTTATGTGTTTTGTGTGGATCTCAGAACAAAGAGCGATTATTTCACTGTACAACATTAACTGACTGGTTTGTATAACTGAGACGGAGTGTGTTTACTGCGCGGTACGGACTGTATTTATGTGTTTTGTGTGGATCTCAGAACAAACAGCGATTATTTCACTGTACAACATTAACTGACTGGTTTGTATAACTGAGACGGAGTGTGTTTACTGCGCGGTACGGACTGTATTCATGTGTTTTGTGTGGATCTCAGAACAAACAGCGATTATTTCACTGTACAACATTAACTGACTGGTTTGTATAACTGAGACGGAGTGTGTTTACTGCGCGGTACGGACTGTATTTATGTGTTTTGTGTGGATCTCAGAACAAACAGCGATTATTTCACTGTACAGCATTAACTGACTGGTTTGTATAACTGAGACGGAGTGTGTTTACTGCGCGGTACGGACTGTATTTATGTGTTTTGTGTGGATCTCAGAACAAACAGCGATTACTTCCCTACACAATATTAACTGATTGGTTTTTATAATCGAGAAGGAGTGTGTTTACTGCGAGGTACGAACTGAATCTTTATGTATAATTCAGGTCAATCTTATTCTTTAAAAGGTTAACCCATTGGCATACATTTCAAGTTCATCTGCTTAAAATACATCCAACATAATTTCTAATATTTACAAATAAATGGCTCTAAATTGCACAAAACCCAGGTCTTCTGGGATGAGATACTGTGTCATTGCCTGAGTAGTTACCGAAGTTTTGAAGGAACATAATGCCTTATACTTCAGTGTCAGGCAGACCGAGAAGACCCTGAAAATGAAGCCATGTGTTTATTTGAAATGTCAGGAACTACCTGCCCAGTGACACAGTGTCACATGCCTGAAGTCTTGAATCTTTAACAACAACACTGTGAGAAATTCAAATCTCACGTGCTTTACAATTAACACAAAATTCCTGCATAAGTAAACTAAAATTATTTTCCATAAGAAAACAAATTTTAGCCTAGTCACAATCACAGGTCAAATTTGGTTGCAAAATAACCTGGCAGGACACACAATGCAGCTGTCAAAGCATGCCAAACTGTTACATGGTGGATTTGTGTGTACAAATTGATACCGTCTGCTTGAACACACAAAATGCGCTTATTTTGCTATGGGCTAAACTTACAGAGTTTGCCCCTTGAAAGGGGCACTGGTATCTAACATTTTTGTCACCACATGAAGGTGGACTCTTTTAGTCTCATGATGAAATAGCACAATATGTATTCACGGTCAATAGTATGACATAAATAGCGATAAAGTGTCTTCAAGGATGTGTCACTGTGTTGTCCAATGAGATGGAAGCACCACTGTTTGAAGTTGAAATCTCGCAGCTATTAAGCGTTGTGTAATTCTTTATAAAACTTTGGGCAAAGGGACAACCCAACACATCCTCAAGATCTACTGTGCCTTACACATATGAAGGACTTACTGCAACAACATGACAAGTCACACCACCTAAATTTCATAAACCACAGTGTTCTTTTAAATAACACGTCATATAAAATATTGTTCACAATCACACATTTCACCTGCTGTTGTTCACAATAATACATTTCACCTGTTGTTGTTCACAATCACACATTTCACCTGCTGTTGTTCACAATAATACATTTCACCTGTTGTTGTTCACAATAATACATTTCACCTGTTGTTGTTCACAATCACACATTTCACCTGCTGTTGTTCACAATAATACATTTCACCTGCTGTTGTTCACAATAATACATTTCACCTGTTGTTGTTCACAATCACACATTTCACCTGCTGTTGTTCACAATAATACATTTCACCTGTTGTTGTTCACAATAATACATTTCACCTGTTGTTGTTCACAATCACACATTTCACCTGCTGTTGTTCACAATAATACATTTCACCTGTTGTTGTTCACAATAATACATTTCACCTGTTGTTGTTCACAATCACACATTTCACCTGCTGTTGTTCACAATAATACATTTCACCTGTTGTTGTTCACAATCACACATTTCACCTGCTGTTGTTCACAATAATACATTTCACCTGAGGTATCAAAGTAACTCTATCTTAAATGTGTCAGAGAGTGAAAGACTGTTTTGTTAAAGTGTGACTTAAATCACGTTAATGCAAACAGCCCTTCGCCGTTTATCTTGCTGTTGCAATGTATCATACAGTGTAAGCCTTGACAACATACTTATTGACCTACAAATGTCACACTGTTGACACCGTGCATCTTCGTCATATTAAATTAAGTTATAAACCAACCGATGCACACTAAAACCACTTTTTAAGTAGCTTTATTATAAAATTGTTAAAATTGTACCCCTACACGTGTTTCGATCCTAGGATCATCGTCAAGGGGGCTTTTTGCTAAAAGCCACAGTCACTTCAAACACATGATTTAAAATATTCTATCGGCACTTTAAAACTTATATATTATAAGTTAAAATCTTGTAAAAAGACTCGTTAAAAGTTGTAAAATTGTAAAAGTACTGTTGATGGTAGATTGCGGAAGTGCTGGCGTGTGGGATCGTGGTATTGAAGGCATGTGCAATGTTTTTATGGGGAGCGGAGTGTACTGCCTGTTGTACGGTGATGAGTACTATGGTGGAGTGTTTGAAGTGACTGTGGCTTTTAGCAGAGAACCCCCTGACGATGATCCTAGGATCGAAACACGTGTTGGGGTACAATTTTAACAATTTTATAATAAAGCTACTTAAAAAGTGGTTTTAGTGTGCATCAATTGGTCTGTAACTTAATTTAATATGACCTGTAAATGTCTCCCTGGTGATGATCTGCATTGATCGAAATGTGTAGGAG
Source organism: Reticulitermes speratus (assembly GCA_021186555.1). Taxonomy (NCBI): domain Eukaryota; kingdom Metazoa; phylum Arthropoda; class Insecta; order Blattodea; family Rhinotermitidae; genus Reticulitermes; species Reticulitermes speratus. The sequence continues at coordinate 919,807 of JAJKFL010000009.1, read as the reverse complement.
AAACAATAAATATTACAGGTGTACAGCAATGGTACTTATATCAATTGCAGGAATTAATATCTGATAGTGATGGTACTTTTTACATAACACTTAAAATTAAGTAAGTCTATCTACAGCACTTCCTGGATGTGAAGACAACGATATGTATGTTGAGGATACCTGTCCATTTGTACTTACTAGGGCTGTATGTTGAGGATACCTGTCCATTTGTACTTACTAGGGCTGTATGTTGAGGATACCTGTCCATTTGTACTTACTAGGGCTGTATGTTGATGATACCTGTCCATTTGTACTTACAAGGGCTGTATGTTGAGGATACCTGTGCCATTTGTACTTACTAGGGCTGTATGTTGAGGATACCTGTCCATTTGTACTTACTAGGGCTGTATGTTGAGGATACCTGTCCATTTGTACTTACTAGGCTGTATGTTGAGGATACCTGTCCATTTGTACTTACTAGGGCTGTATGTTGAGGATACCTGTCATTTGTACTTACTAGGGCTGTATGTTGAGGATACCTGTCCATTTGTACTTACTAGGGCTGTATGTTGAGGATACCTGTCCATTTGTACTTACTAGGGCTGTATGTTGAGGATACCTGTCCATTTGTACTTACTAGGGCTGTATGTTGAGGATACCTGTCCATTTGTACTTACTAGGGCTGTATGTTGAGGATACCTGTCCATTTGTACTTACTAGGGCTGTATGTTGAGGATACCTGTCCATTTGTACTTACTAGGGCTGTATGTTGAGGATACCTGTCCATTTGTACTTACTAGGGCTGTATGTTGAGGATACCTGTCCATTTGTACTTACTAGGCTGTATGTTGAGGATACCTGTCCATTTGTACTTACTAGGGCTGTATGTTGAGGATACCTGTCCATTTGTACTTACTAGGGCTGTATGTTGAGGATACCTGTCCATTTGTACTTACTAGGGCTGTATGTTGAGGATACCTGTCCATTTGTACTTACTAGGGCTGTATGTTGAGGAAACCTGTGCATTTGTACTTACTAGGGCTGTATGTTGAGGATACCTGTCCATTTGTACTTACTAGGGCTGTATGTTGAGGATACCTGTCCATTTGTACTTACTAGGGCTGTATGTTGAGGATACCTGTCCATTTGTACTTACTAGGCTGTATGTTGAGGATACCTGTGCATTTGTACTTACTAGGGCTGTATGTTGAGGATACCTGTCCATTTGTACTTACTAGGGCTGTATGTTGAGGATACCTGTCCATTTGTACTTACTAGGCTGTATGTTGAGGATACCTGTCCATTTGTACTTACTAGGCTGTATGTTGAGGATACCTGTCCATTTGTACTTACTAGGGCTGTATGTTGAGGATACCTGTCCATTTGTACTTACTAGGGCTGTATGTTGAGGATACCTGTCCATTTGTACTTACTAGGGCTGTATGTTGAGGATACCTGTCCATTTGTACTTACTAGGGCTGTATGTTGAGGATACCTGTCCATTTGTACTTACTAGGGCTGTATGTTGAGGATACCTGTCCATTTGTACTTACTAGGGCTGTATGTTGAGGAAACCTGTCCATTTGTACTTACTAGGGCTGTATGTTGAGGATACCTGTCCATTTGTACTTACTAGGGCTGTATGTTGAGGATAACCTGTCCATTTGTACTTACTAGGGCTGTATGTTGAGGATACCTGTCCATTTGTACTTACTAGGGCTGTATGTTGAGGATACCTGTCCATTTGTACTTACTAGGGCTGTATGTTGAGGATACCTGTCCATTTGTACTTACTAGGGCTGTATGTTGAGGATACCTGTCCATTTGTACTTACTAGGGCTGTATGTTGAGGATACCTGTCCATTTGTACTTACTAGGGCTGTATGTTGAGGATACCTGTCCATTTGTACTTACTAGGGCTGTATGTTGAGGATACCTGTCCATTGTACTTACTAGGGCTGTATGTTGAGGATACCTGTGCATTTGTACTTACTAGGGCTGTATGTTGAGGATACCTGTCCATTTGTACTTACTAGGGCTGTATGTTGAGGATACCTGTCCATTTGTACTTACTAGGGCTGTATGTTGAGGATACCTGTCCATTTGTACTTACTAGGGCTGTATGTTGAGGATACCTGTCCATTTGTACTTACTAGGGCTGTATGTTGAGGATACCTGTCCATTTGTACTTACTAGGGCTGTATGTTGAGGATACCTGTCCATTTGTACTTACTAGGGCTGTATGTTGAGGATACCTGTGCCATTTGTACTTACTAGGGCTGTATGTTGAGGATACCTGTCCATTTGTACTTACTAGGGCTGTATGTTGAGGATACCTGTCCATTTGTACTTACTAGGGCTGTATGTTGAGGATACCTGTCCATTTGTACTTACTAGGGCTGTATGTTGAGGATAACCTGTCCATTTGTACTTACTAGGGCTGTATGTTGAGGATACCTGTCCATTTGTACTTACTAGGGCTGTATGTTGAGGATACCTGTCCATTTGTACTTACTAGGGCTGTATGTTGAGGATACCTGTCCATTTGTACTTACTAGTGCTGTATGTTGAGGATACCTGTCATTTGTACTTACTAGGGCTGTATAGTTCAGAGATCCTGTCCATTTGTACTTACTAGGGCTGTATGTTGAGGATACCTGTCCATTTGTACTTACTAGGGCTGTATGTTGAGATACCTGTCCATTTGTACTTACTAGGGCTGTATGTTGAGGATACCTGTCCATTTGTACTTACTAGGGCTGTATGTTGAGGATACCTGTGCATTTGTACTTACTAGGGCTGTATGTTGAGGATACCTGTGCATTTGTACTTACTAGGCTGTATGTTGAGGATATCTATCCATTTGTACTTACTAGGGCTGTAATGTTGAGGATACCTGTCCATTTGTACTTACTAGGGCTGTATGTTGAGGATACCTGTCCATTTGTACTTACTAGGGCTGTATGTTGAGGATACCTGTCCATTTGTACTTACTAGGGCTGTATGTTGAGGATACCTGTCCATTTGTACTTACTAGGGCTGTATGTTGAGGATACCTGGGGGGGGGGGGGGGGGGGGGGGGGGGGGGGGGGGGGGGGGGGGGGGGGGGGGGGGGGGTACTTACTAGGGCTGTATGTTGAGGATACCTGTCCATTTGTACTTACTAGGGCTGTATGTTGAGGATACCTGTCCATTTTGTACTTACTAGGGCTGTATGTTGTAGGATACCTGTCCATTTGTACTTACTAGGGCTGTATGTTGAGGATACCTGTCCATTTGTACTTACTAGGGCTGTATGTTGAGGATACCTGTCCATTTGTACTTACTAGGGCTGTAATGTTGAGGATACCTGTCCATATTGTACTTACTAGGGCTGTATGTTGAGGATACCTGTCCATTTGTACTTACTAGGGCTGTATGTTGAGGATACCTGTCCATTTGTACTTACTGGGCTTGTATGTTGAGTACCTGTCCATTTGTACTACTATGGCTGTATGTTGAGGATACCTGTCCATTTGTACTTACTAGGGCTGTATGTTAGATACCTGTCCATTTGTACTTACTAGGGCGTATGTTGAGGATACCTGTCATTTGTACTTACTAGGGCTGTATGTTAGGATACCTGTCCATTTGTACTTACTAGGGCTGTATGTTAGGATACCTGTCATTTGTACTTACAGGGCTGTATGTTGAGATACCTGTCATTTGTACTTACTAGGGCGAGTTGAGGATCCTGTCCATTGTATTACTAGGGCTTATGTGAGGATACCGTCATTTGTACTTACAGGGCTGTATGTTGAGGATACCTGTCCATTTGTACTACTAGGCTGTATTTGAGGATACCTGCCATTGACTTCTAGGGCTGATGTTGAGAACCTGTCCATTTGTACTTACTAGGCTGTATGTTGAGATACCTGCATTTGACTTACTAGGGCTGTAGTTAGGATACCTGTCATTGTACTTACTAGCTGAGTGAGGATCCTGTCCATTTGTACTTACTAGGCTGTATTGAGATACCTGTCCATTTGTACTTACTAGGCTGTATGTTAGGATCCTGTCCATTTGTACTTACTAGGGCTGTATGTTGAGGATACCTGTCCATTTGTACTTACTAGGGCTGTATGTTGAGGATACCTGTCCATTTGTACTTACTAGGGCTGTATGTTGAGGATACCTGTCCATTTGTACTTACTAGGCTGTATGTTGAGGATACCTGTCCATTTGTACTTACTAGGGCTGTATGTTGAGGATACCTGTCCATTTGTACTTACTAGGGCTGTAATGTTGAGGATACCTGTCCATTTGTACTTACTAGGGCTGTATGTTGAGGATACCTGTCCATTATTATAGCATGAGATACCTGCATGTACGGCTGTATGTTGAGGATACCTGTCCATTTGTACTTACTAGGGCTGTATGTTGAGGATACCTGTCCATTTGTACTTACTAGGGCTGTATGTTAGGATACCTGTCCATTTGTACTTACTAGGGCTGTATGTTAGGATACCTGTCCATTTGTACTTACTAGGGCTGTATGTTGAGGATACCTGTCCATATGTACTTACTAGGCTGAAGTTGAGGATACCTGTCCATTTGTACTTACTAGGGCTGTATGTTGAGGATACCGTCCATTTGTACTTACTAGGCTGAATGTTCAGGAACCTGTCCATTTGACTTACTAGGCTGTAATGTTGAGGTACACTGTCCATTTGTACTTACTAGGGTGTATGTTAGATACTGCCATTTGACTACTAGGGCTGTATGTTGAGATACCTGTCCATTTGTACTTACTAGCCTGTATGTTTGAGATACCTGTCATTGTACTTACAGGCTGAATGTTGAGGATACCTGTCCATTTGTACTTACTAGTGGCTGATATGTTGAGGATACCTGTCCATTTGTACTTACAAGGGCTGTATGTTGAGGATACCTGTCCATTTGTACTACTAGGCTATGTTGAGGATACCGTCCATTGTACTACTAGGCTGATGTTGAGGATACCTGTCCACATTTGTACTTACTAGGGCTGTATGTTCAGAGGATACCTGTCCATTTGTACATACTAGGCTGTATTTGAGGATACCTGTCCATTGTACTTACTAGAGGTACTGTATGTTCAGAATACCTGTCCATTTAGTACTTACTAGTGTATTTCAGAACTGTCCATTGTACTACTAGCCGTTAGAGCTTGTATACTTGATGAAGGAATACTGTCACAATGTCTACAGCAGATGTTTCGAACCTGTCATTTGACTTACTAGTGCTGAAGAACTAGCCTGTCATATACTTACTAGGGATGTGAGTACCGTATAGACATACTAGGGCTATGTTTCAGATATCATTTGTACTTCAACAAGGTACTGTATTAAGATCATCTGTCATTTATAGAACATATAATGTTCAGACTCAAGCTCTGCTAGTTTTAGAATACCTGCACATGTTTATAGAAGTATGCAGTTGTCATTCAGTATATAACTGGCAGTTTATCAGAACATACTGCACAGTGTTTCAGAAGGATACTGCCAGTTTAACTACGCAAGTGTTCAGCCTGACATTAACATACTGCAGTTATATAATAGAATTCAGTACTGCACTAGTGTTATCAGAATACTGCCAGTTTATAAGAACATATGCCAGTTTCAAATACTGCAGTTTTCAGAAGGTACTCAGCATTTACATAACATACTGGTGCAGTTTATCAGAACATACTGCAGTGTTATCAGAAGGATACTGCAGTTTATAAGAACATATGCACAGTGTTACAGAAGGTACTGCAGTTTATCAATATGCGTTACATACATACGTGCAGTTTATACAGAGACATACTGCACAGTGTTTCAGAAGGTACTGCATTTATCAGAAACTGCAGTTAAGGTACTGAATAGCTGATTAATCAGAACATACTGTGCAGTTTATCAGAAATACTGCACAGTGTTTCAAAGTACTGCAGTTTATAGAACAACTGCACAGTGTTTCAGAAGGTACTGCAGTTTATCAGAAGTATCTGTCTGTTTTTCAAACATACTGTCAGTTATATCAGAACATACTGCGTAGTGTTTCAGAAGGACTGCATGTTTCAGAAGTACTGCATTTATCAAACAACTCAGTTTATCAGAACATACTGCACATGTTTCAGAAGGTACTGCAGTTTTAAAACATACTGCACAGTGTTTCAGAAGGTACTGCAGTTTATCAAAGGTTACAGCAGTTTATTCATAACAACTGTGCAGTTTATCAGAACATACTGCTTAGTGTTTCAGAAGTACTGCAGTTTATCAGAAGTACTGCAGTTTATCATAACATACTGTGCAGTTTATCAGAACATACTGCACAGTGTTTCAGAAGGTACTGCAGTTTATAAGAAACATACTGCACAGTGTTTCAGAAGGTACTGCAGTTTATCAGAAGGTACTGCAGTTTATCATAACATACTGTGCAGTTTATAAGAACATACTGCACAGTATTTCAGAAGGTACTGCAGTTTATCAGAAGGTACTGCTGTTTATCATAACATACTGTGCAGTTTATCAGAACATACTGCACAGTGTTTCAGAAGGTACTGCAGTTTATCATAACATACTGTGCAGTTTATCAGAACATACTGCACAGTGTTTCAGAAGGTACTGCAGTTTATCAGAAGGTACTGCATTTTATCATAACATACTGTGCAGTTTATCAGAACATACTGCACAGTGTTTCAGAAGGTACTGCAGTTTATCAGAAGGTACTGCAGTTTATCATAACATACTGTGCAGTTTATCAGAGCATACTGCACAGTGTTTCAGAAAGTACTGCAGTTTATCAGAAAATACTGTGCAGTTTATCATAACATACTGTGCAGTTTATAAGAACATACTGCACAGTGTTTCAGAAGGTACTGCAGCTTATCAGAACATACTGTGCAGTTTATAAGAACATACTGCACAGTATTTCAGAAGGTATTGCAGTTTATCATAACATACTGTGCAGTTTATCAGAACATACTGCACAGTGTTTCAGAAGGTACTGCAGTTTATCAGAACATACTGTGCAGTTTATAAGAACATACTGCACAGTATTTCAGAAGGTACTGCAGTTTATCATAACATACTGTGCAGTTTATCAGAACATACTGCACAGTGTTTCAGAAGGTACTGCAGTTTATCAGAACATACTGTGCAGTTTATCAGAACATACTGCACAGTGCTTCAGAAGGTACTGCAGTTTATCAGAACAAACTGCGCAGTCTATCAGAATATACTGCGCAGTTTATCAGAACATACTGCACAGTGTTTCAGAAGGTACTGCAGTTTATCAGAAGGTACTGCAGTTTATCATAACATACTGTGCAGTTTATCAGAGCATACTGCACAGTGTTTCAGAAGGTACTGCAGTTTATCAGAAGGTGCTGCAGTTTATCATAACATACTGTGCAGTTTGTCAGAGCATACTGCACAGTGTTTCAGAAGGTACTGCAGTTTATCAGAAGGTACTGCAGTTTATCATAACATACTGTGCAGTTTATCAGAACATACTGCACAGTGTTTCAGAAGGTACTGCAGTTTATCAGAAGGTACTGCATTTTATCATAACATACTGTGCAGTTTATCAGAGCATACTGCACAGTGTTTCAGAAGGTACTGCAGTTTATCAGAAGGTACTGCAGTTTATCATAACATACTGTGCAGTTTATCAGAGCATACTGCACAGTGTTTCAGAAGTACTGCAGTTTATATAAATACTGTGCAGTTTATCACAACATACTGTGCAGTTTATAAGAACATACTGCACAGTGTTTCAGAAGGTACTGCAGTTTATCAGAACATACTGTGCAGTTTATAAGAACATACTGCACAGTATTTCAGAAGGTACTGCAGTTTATCAGAACATACTGTGCAGTTTATAAGAACATACTGCACAGTATTTCTGAAGGTACTGCAGTTTATCAGAACATACTGCTGCAGTTTTATCAGAACATACTGCGCAGTTTATCAGAACATACTGCACAATTTATCAGAACAAACTGCGCAGTTTATCAGAACATACTGCGCAGTTTATCAGAACATACTGCACAGTTTATCAGAACAAGCTGCGCAGTTTATCAGAACAACTGCGAAGTTTATCAGAACATACTGCACAGTTTTACAGAACATACTGTGCAGTTTATCAGAACATACTGCACAGTTTATCAGAACATACTGCACGTTTATCAGAACATACTGGCAGTTTATCAGAACATACTGCACAGTTTATCAGAACATACTGCACAGTTTATCAGAACATACTGCACAGTGTATCAGAACATACTGCACAGTGTATCAGAACATACTGCACAGTGTATCAGAACATACTGCACATTGCACTGAAGTGAACATGTGTTGTGGCTGCATTTAGTTTTGAAAGACACGATGATGTTGATATTTCAAACTAAGCTGATGATCGTCGTTTTTTGGGTTTTCACACCGTGTATCGTATCTTGCAACATTTCAGAACAAAAGTACTGGCTTTATCTGAAGTGTGACTGAATCTGGTTCATACGGATCGTCAACAGGTCATGAAAACTGAATGAGAAATCATTACAAAGTTAAATGCAGCTCATTTATGCCAAAGAAGTACCTATATTGTTCAAAATAATACCCCAGTATATATATTGACGCATTTTTCCAATCACTGCACGTTTTAAAAATTCCATCATGGCAGAAATGTAGCCTTTGCATTTGCCACCACTCACGAAGAGCCATGTCCACCTCCTCATTATTATGAAATCAGTGACCTCCCTCCCTAGTGTCACTTCAGTGCTGGCTCCACAATAATGGGGAATTGGAAATAGCTGTTCGTGAATGGTTTCAAATGCAAGAGCTCCATTCATACCGTGACGAAATTTTTTAACTCATGCCAACATAGAACAAATACATGAATGTGTTCCGGGATTGTGTTGCAAGATAACGGTAATTCAGTGAAATAAATAAGATACATTTACCGCTGTAACGGCTTCTCATTTAATTATTATGACATAGAGAATGTTTCGTACTGAACATCCTTCGCAGCTTCCGCTATTTTCCGATCCTGTGTTTTCCAGATGGCCTCTAACAGGAGTTCTTGCGAGGCTCCGTAAAAATCGGCATATATCAAACAACTTACACAATCTTCGAGCGCTACCGCGAGATGCAACGCAGCCACTTTGCAATTCACAAGATTCACTGTAAGTTCACGCTTTTTATTCAACGCAGAACAGTCAAGTGATGTCACCAACACCGCTCTCTGTCCAAATATTTACTTCACTTGAAGAAATGAAACTGACAATACAATCAGCTCACTTCAACAAAAATCAGAAAATTAACGTAACTTATTTTTGTAATATTGGGCCACTTTTAAGGGGGGGGTGGGTTGGAGTGCATCTTCCATCAAAATCTCTACGTGAAAGACGTCTCAGTAACCCTCTACTAACCTGTCTCAGATTTCTTTATTCATTCATAATCTTTGCATTGGTTAAGAACTGGGTCACTGCTCTGATGTTTACAACTTACAACAGTATAAAAACGCTCAATAATTCTGATGTAAACCTTTAGTAATTCTTGTAACTGTATGAGCTCCCAGATGACGACGATGCTTCGTCGAAACACGTAGCAGAGAGACAAATAAATGTGACTTATCCATAGGCCTAACTAACTAACTAACTAACTAACTCCATGTAGCACAGTCCTTCTTGAGAAGCTAACAGGTCCTCAGCTAGTCAAGAAATTCCCCGTGTTTTATGAAACCCGAAGGTTCATTACCGCACTCACAACAGCTCGCCACCTGTCCCTATCTATCCATAGGCCTATATATATATATATGTTGCTCGATTACCCTATACAATATAAGCAACTGCAAGAAAGGTTATCCCTGTCTAAGCCATGAAGGCATACAGTGGGCGTAGAAGTATAGCTCCACTCATTCTCAACCTCGGCACTAGATGTAGGTGAGTAGTCAACTTCACGCCCCGACCGCTTTACCCACGGGAAAATAACCCCCGGTATCCATTGAATATGAGGCTATATTGTATACTGTATATTGTATACTGTATTTATGTGTTTTGTGTGGATCTCAGAACAAACAGCGATTATTTCACTGTACAGCATTAACTGACTGGTTTGCATAACTGAGACGGAGTGTGTTTACTGCGCGGTACGGACTGTATTTATGTGTTTTGTGTGGATCTCAGAACAAACAGCGATTATTTCACTGTACAGCATTAACTGACTGGTTTGTATAACTGAGACGGAGTGTGTTTACTGCGCGGTACGGACTGTATTTATGTGTTTTGTGTGGATCTCAGAACAAACAGCGATTATTTCACTGTACAACATTAACTGACTGGTTTGTATAACTGAGACGGAGTGTGTTTACTGCGCGGTACGGACTGTATTTATGTGTTTTGTGTGGATCTCAGAACAAACAGCGATTATTTCACTGTACAGCATTAACTGACTGGCTTGTATAACTGAGACGGAGTGTGTTTACTGCGCGGTACGGACTGTATTTATGTGTTTTGTGTGGATCTCAGAACAAACAGCGATTATTTCACTGTACAACATTAACTGACTGGTTTGTATAACTGAGACGTAGTGTGTTTACTGCGCGGTACGAACTGTATTTATGTGTTTTGTGTGGATCTCAGAACAAACAGCGATTATTTCACTGTACAGCATTAACTGACTGGTTTGTATAACTGAGACGGAGTGTGTTTACTGCGCGGTACGAACTGTATTTATGTGTTTTGTGTGGATCTCAGAACAAACAGCGATTATTTCACTGTACAGCATTAACTGACTGGTTTGTATAACTGAGACGGAGTGTGTTTACTGCGTGGTACGGACTGAGTATTTTTATATATAATACAGGTCAATCTCAATGTTTACTGGCACGAACCTAAATCTCCTCAAATTTTAAGACCGATCAGCCTCTTGCCCACCCGGACAAACCGCACGATAAAGTAGTTCAGAACAGTCCACATGCATTTTGAGGCACTAAATTAAACTCGCCAAGTGTCTGTCTGTCTGTCTGTCGGTCCCCGTGCCAATACTGCACGGTACGCAGTACTGCACGGTACTCAGTACTGCACGGTACTCAGTACTGCACGGTACTCAGTACTGCACGGTACTCAGTACTGCACGGTACTCAGTACTGCACGGTACTCAGTACTGCACGGTACTCAGTACTGCACGGTACTCAGTACTGCACGGGTACTCATTCTTATGACCTTAAGCGACAACGTGACATCATATTTCAACAATATGTCTAAAGCAGCGGTATGCTTTGACATCGAAAAAGCCTTGGAAACTACATGGAGCTTGCGCTTGTTACGTCAATTAAAAAAATGACATATTTCGCTTAGCATGTCTAAATACGTCATTCCCTGCAGGTAGTAGCCGAAACGTCCGCGCCTATAAAAGTACAAGCTGAGGTACTGCAATATTCCTTCGTGTCGTCCACACTGCACTTTTGCACACCATCATGTCCCCCCCCCCCCAAACACCAGGTACGTGTCTAACCCTCTGGTACGTGTTACCAGCACGTATTCTACTGCCGCAACGCGGGCTAACGCTAATGGCTCTGGTACATCAAAATCACGTCTATGTAGCTGTCTCTGAACAGGGACTGGCTGCGACTCACCTTACCCTGCAGGGACGGAACACCCCCTGTCAACTAAGCGGAGTAATTCCGTGTAACCTCAGACACAACGACTGCACGAAGAGCCCAAGCTGACAGTGTCGCACCCAAGGCCTGCAGAACACATACTGCAGTGCTGTCCATATTTAAAGGCGAGCAGCATTCAATTAATTCTCCCCAAGGCACTCATTAAGTCTGCAATAACTTCTACCTGCCTCGACCTTGAAACTGCGCCTAAAAAAACGAGACTCCTCACATTACTGGCGATATTCCAAGGCCATTTACACGTGGCTTTCAAACTACCGCATCATTACAATTACATCACGAAACTACGCAAGCGGCAACACGAAGTTACATAGAATCGCAACACACTGCACACGGCGACGCACGACACAGACGGCAAAGGGGCTTAAACTTGGCGTCGGTCAGCGTCGCAACTGAGCTGCTTATTTCCTTTCTCTATCAAAAGAGACGGAAAACTTGTAAATTTTCTTTAATAAAATTATCACTTTTTGTTATAAACAATCTGTATAGAGCATTTGGTAAAAGGCGATGAATTCGGAGTATTCCCCGCTATACCTTGCGGCATGAAACGCGCGCGGGTGTGTGTGTGTGTCAGACAGACAGACAGACAGACAGTGTGGAGTATTCTCCACGGCGTCCATTTAAATGTAAGTAAAGCGACGATAACAACAGCTATACGTCTCGTCGCTTCTGTTATTATTATTGTTAACAATTCTATGTTACAAACGATAGAAAGAATACTACAGTGAAAGATGCGGCTAGGTCAAGCGGAAAGTTTGCCGCTTACACACTGAAAATTATAGGACTAAAATACTTGTACCGGCACGCACAAAGGTGATATCACTTGGCAGTAAACACCTCACAAACCTACTCTAGCATAATGTTATCACTTGGCAGTAAACACCTCACAAACCAACTCTAGCATAATGTTTTCACTTGGCAGTAAACACCTCACAAACCAACTCTAGCACAATGTTATCACTTGGCAGTAAACACCTCACAAACCTACTCTAGCATAATGTTATCACTTGGCAGTAAACACCTCACAAACCTACTCTAGCATAATGTTATCACTTGGCAGTAAACACCTCACAACCAACTCTAGCATAATGTTATCACTTGGCAGTAAACACCTCACAAACCAACTCTAGCATAATGTTATCACTTGGCAGTAAACACCTCACAAACCAACTCTAGCATAATGTTATCACTTGGCAGTAAACACCTCACAAACCAACTCTAGCATAATGTTATCACTTGGCAGTAAACACCTCACAAACCAACTCTAGCATAATGTTATCACTTGGCAGTAAACACCCACAAACCTACTCTAGCATAATGTTATCACTTGGCAGTAAACACCTCACAAACCAACTCTAGCATAATGTTATCACTTGGCAGTAAACACCTCACAAACCAACTCTAGCATAATGTTATCACTTGGCAGTAAACACCTCACAAACCTACTCTAGCATAATGTTATCACTTGGCAGTAAACACCTCACAAACCTACTCTAGCATAATGTTATCACTTGGCAGTAAACACCTCACAAACCAACTCTAGCATAATGTTATCACTTGGCAGTAAACACCTCACAAACCAACTCTAGCATAATGTTATCACTTGGCAGTAAACACCACACAAACCTACTCTAGCATAATGTTATCACTTGGCAGTAAACACCTCACAAACCAACTCTAGCATAATGTTATCACTTGGCAGTAAACACCTCACAAACCTACTCTAGTACAATGTTATCACTTGGCAGTAAACACCTCACAAACCTACTCTAGCATAATGTTATCACTTGGCAGTAAACACCTCACAAACCAACTCTAGCATAATGTTATCACTTGGCAGTAAACACCTCACAAACCAACTCTAGCATAATGTTATCACTTGGCAGTAAACACCTCACAAACCTACTCTAGCATAATGTTATCACTTGGCAGTAAACACCTCACAAACCTACTCTAGCATAATGTTATCACTTGGCAGTAAACACCTCACAAACCAACTCTAGCATAATGTTATCACTTGGCAGTAAACACCTCACAAACGTACTCTAGCATAATGTTATCACTTGCCAGTAAACACCTCACAAACCTACTCTAGCATAATGTTAGAACACTAGATGGTGACGAGCAGTCAGAAAAGTTCTCTGATCTGAACGTTCCCAGTCAGCGCCCGCTTGTCCTTCCGTTAAAAGTGGGTTGGTTGCAAGCTAAAGCGCTGTGAAGTCAGGAAGGTATCGTGATGAAAACTTGACTGTTGGCAGTGTGCAGCAGAGGGAAGTAGTTGGCAATTTGTGCTGAGTTTGGGTTTGGAGGGCAGCGTTCTGACGACATTGTGATAACGTTTGGAGGGTTGCGTTGTGACGACAATGTGATAACATTTGGAGGGTTGCGTTGTGACGACATTGTGATAACGTTTGGAGGTTGCGTTGTGACGACATTGTGATAACGTTTGGAGGGTTGCGTTGTGACGACATTGTGATAACGTTTGGAGGGCAGTGTGTGTGACGACATTGGTGTATAACGTTTGGAGGGCAGCGTTGTGACGACATTGTGATAACGTTTGGAGGGCAGCGTTGTGACGACATTGTGATAACGTTTGGAGGGCAGCGTTGTGACGACATTGTGATAACGTTTGGAGGGCAGCGTTGTGACGACATTGTGATAACGTTTGGAGGGCAGCGTTGTGACGACATTGTGATAACGTTTGGAGGGCAGCGTTGTGACGACATTGTGATAACGTTTGAAGGGCAGCGTTGTGACGACATTGTGATAACGTTTGGAGGGTTGCGTTGTGACGACATTGTGATAACGTTTGGAGGGCAGCGTTGTGATGACATTGTGATAACGTTTGGAGGGCAGCGTTGTGACGACATTGTGATAACGTTTGGAGGGCAGCGTTGTGACGACATTGTGACAACGTTTGGAGGGCAGCGTTGTGACGACATTGTGATAACGTTTGGAGGGTTGCGTTGTGACGACATTGTGATAACGTTTGGAGGGTTGCGTTGTGACGACATTGTGATAACGTTTGGAGGGCAGCGTTGTGACGACATTGTGATAACGTTTGGAGGGCAGCGTTGTGACGACATTGTGATAACGTTTGGAGGGCTGCGTTGTGACGACATTGTGATAACGTTTGGAGGGCAGCGTTGTGACGACATTGTGATAACGTTTGGAGGGCAGCGTTGTGACGACATTGTGATAACGTTTGGAGGGCAGCGTTGTGACGACATTGTGATAACGTTTGGAGGGTTAGCGTTGTGACGACATTGTGATAACGTTTGGAGGGCAGCGTTGTGACGACATTGTGATAACGTTTGGAGGGCAGCGTTGTGACGACATTGTGATAACATTTGGAGGGCTGCGTTGTGACGACATTGTGATAACGTTATGGAGGGATGCGTTGTGACGACATTGTGATAACGTTTGGAGGGCAGCGTTGTGACGACATTGTGATAACGTTTGGAGGCAGCGTTGTGACGACATTGTGATAACGTTTGGAGGCAGCGTTGTGACGACATTGTGATAACGTTTGGAGGGCAGCGTTGTGACGACATTGTCATAACGTTTGGAGGGCAGCGTTGTGGCGACATTGTATAACGTTTGGAGGGTTGCGTTTGGGCCGCAATTTAATTGAAGGCCGAAGTGTTCCTACCCAGCGTATTCAAACTATTTTGTTCGCGTACCCCCAATATATTTCTTCAACTTTGTACCCCTAAGTTGTTGGTGCATAATTCAAGTTATACACAGTCTATAATCTACATCTAAAATAAGTTAAATAAATAACATCCAAAATAATGTATTAAATAATAAGTTTTAAATGAGAAAAAGGAGAGTCAAGCTATTAAATAACAATATATTATATGCACTATATGGAATAAAATGAAACTAGCCGCCCAGATAAGAATCGCATAAAGGAGAGAAAAAAAAATGGCGCTCCCAAATCGCATGTCCTTACGTCCGGGTCTCTTTAGAACCCTAAATCTGGCCCTGATTATTCAGTGTTTATCATAAAATAATATATTTATTTATTTTAATTTTGCTTACCCTCTAAGATGTCTTCGCCTACCCCCGGGGGTACGCGTATATCAGGTAGAATACCAGTGTTCTGCACTATACATAAAGATTCAGTTCGGACCTCACAGGCAACACAGTGTGCCTCCAATATAAAATGCAGTAGGTGACTCACATATAGAGAGACAACTGTTGCTTATTGTAGGAACTGCAGAGCACAACACACAGTGCATAGGAAGACACACAGTTGCTTATTGTAGGAACTGCAGAGCACAACACACAGTGCATAGGAAGACACACAGTTGCTTATTGTAGGAACTGCAGAGCACAACACACAGTGCATAGGAAGACATACAGTTGCTTATTGTAGGAACTGCAGAGCACAACACACAGTGCATAGGAAGACACACAGTTACTTATTGTAGGAACTGCAGAGCACAACACACAGTGCATAGGAAGACACACTGTTGCTTATTGTAGGAACTGCAGAGCACAACACAGAGTGCATAGGAAGACACACAGTTGCTTATTGTAGGAACTGCAGAGCACAACACACAGTGCATAGGAAGACACACAGTTACTTATTGTAGGAACTGCAGAGCACAACACACAGTGCATAGGAAGACACACAGTTGCTTATTGTAGGAACTGCAGAGCACAACACACAGTGCATAGGAAGACATACAGTTGCTTATTGTAGGAACTGCAGAGCACAACACACAGTGCATAGGAAGACACACAGTTGCTTATTGTAGGAACTGCAGAGCACAACACACATTGCATAGGAAGACACACAGTTACTTATTGTAGGAACTGCAGAGCACAACACACAGTGCATAGGAAGACACACAGTTGCTTATTGTAGGAACTGCAGAGCACAACACACAGTGCATAGGAAGACACACAGTTGCTTATTGTAGGAACTGCAGAGCACAACACACATTGCATAGGAAGACACACAGTTACTTATTGTAGGAACTGCAGAGCACAACACACAGTGCATAGGAAGACACACAGTTGCTTATTGTAGGAACTGCAGAGCACAACACACAGTGCATAGGAAGACACACAGTTACTTATTGTAGGGACTGCAGAGCACAACACACAGTGCATAGGAAGACACACAGTTGCTTATTGTAGGAACTGCAGAGCACAACACACAGTGCATAGGAAGACATACAGTTACTTATTGTAGGGACTGCAGAGCACAACACACAGTGCATAGGAAGACACACAGTTGCTTATTGTAGGAACTGCAGAGCACAACACACAGTGCATAGGAAGACACACAGTTGCTTATTGTAGGAACTGCAGAGCACAACACACATTGCATAGGAAGACACACAGTTACTTATTGTAGGAACTGCAGAGCACAACACACAGTGCATAGGAAGACACACAGTTGCTTATTGTAGGAACTGCAGAGCACAACACACAGTGCATAGGAAGACACACAGTTACTTATTGTAGGGACTGCAGAGCACAACACACAGTGCATAGGAAGACACACAGTTGCTTATTGTAGGAACTGCAGAGCACAACACACAGTGCATAGGAAGACACACAGTTGCTTATTGTAGGAACTGCAGAGCACAACACACAGTGCATAGGAAGACATACAGTTACTTATTGTAGGAACTGCAGAGCACAACACACAGTGCATAGGAAGACACACAGTTGCTTATTGTAGGAACTGCAGAGCACAACACACAGTGCATAGGAAGACACACAGTTGCTTATTGTAGGAACTGCAGAGCACAACACACAGTGCATAGGAAGACACACAGTTGCTTATTGTAGGAACTGCAGAGCACAACACACAGTGCATAGGAAGACACACAGTTTCTTATTGTAGGAACTGCAGAGCACAACACACAGTGCATAGGAAGACACACAGTTGCTTATTGTAGGAACTGCAGAGCACAACACACAGTGCATAGGAAGACATACAGCTACTTATTGTAGGAACTGCAGAGCACAACACACAGTGCATAGGAAGACATACAGTTGCTTATTGTAGGAACTGCAGAGCACAACACACAGTGCATAGGAAGACACACTGTTGCTTATTGTAGGAACTGCAGAGCACAACACACAGTGCATAGGAAGACACACAGTTGCTTATTGTAGGAACTGCAGAGCACAACACACAGTGCATAGGAAGACATACAGTTCAGTCTTATATCACATGTACTGTCATAACTATAAGTTAAACCAACTAACGCACTAGAACTATTAACAAAGTATATTTGTAACCCCTACAAACGTTTCGGCAATCAAGTTGCCATCCTCAGGGGACGCAACAAAAATCACAAATATCTATGGTATCCAGATACACATACAATGGACACTATAATGAAAGTACACAGTGTTAACTGTCTTAGTACGTACGGTAAAGCATGGTGATAACGCCTCAGCAGACATCGCTGCTCCTCTGGTCTGCTTAACGACAATCACGACCCCACGCACCTCTGTTAACATGACAGTCAGTCATAAGGCTGTTTCCAGCTCACTTGCGTGTCCTTCCGACAGACTGCGTGGGCTCAAAACGCACTGAACGTGCGACAGTCACGTGGGCTATACACCGTGCGAAAGGTCCACGTGTGCGGTCCACAACTCTGATTTACACACGCAGACTTACTGACAATGCGCATGCTGCTTCTAGGCTACAAAAATACTTTGACGACCCAGGTTCGATTCCAAGCAGGGGATTATTATCATCTTCCCTTCACGTCCATACTCCCCATCGGGCCTGCCCGCCTACCCAACGGGTACCAAGAGCATGAAACGGAAAGACAATGAAAGTTACACGTCTCCATGCCCCAAGTCTAGAATGTGTGGAGATTTGCTTCCATGCATCCTATATGTCTTCACAACATTGTCCTTACGCACAGGATCAGCTCTGTGTCACTGTCGAATCCAGATCTGGAAGTTAGGTCTAGCGGAAGGATACACCATGTGGTATTGTATCGTTCAGCTAGACCTGACACTGGGAATAATGATTCGCCAACCAGAAGCAATGCTGGCTTCATGTCTTAACACACGCGAGTTAATGATGTAACATTTTACAACGTGTTATGGTTCAGAATGACAGTCGATTTAGGATACGGAGAATTTGATGTTAAGAAAGTAATGTGATACATGTGAAATGTTCAGAACAGGTAATATGCATAGACTGTGTGATTGTGCTGTGTTTGCTAGGAATGAGTACAGAGCATTGGTGGTGTGATACTGACAGGAGAAACTGAAGTACTGGGAGAAAAACATTATACAGCGTGGGTGGTAGATGTATGAATGAGTATGGAGCATTGGTGGAATGATACTGACAGGGGAAACTGAAGTACTGGGAGAGAAACATTATACAGCGTTGGTGGTAGATGTATGAATGAGTATGGAGCATTGGTGGAATGATACTGACAGGGGAAACTGAAGTACTGGGAGAGAAACATTATACAGCGTTGGTGGTAGATGTATGAATGAGAATGAAGCATTGGTGGAATGATACTGACAGGGGAAACTGAAGTACTGGGAGATAAACATTATACAGCGTTGGTGGTAGATGTATGAATGAGTATGGAGCATTGGTGGAATGATACTGATAGGGGAAAACTGAAGTACTGGGAGAGAAACATTATACAGCGTTGGTGGTAGATGTATGAATGTGTATGGAGCATTGGTGGAATGATACTGACAGGGGAAAACTGAAGTACTGGGAGAGAAACATTATACAGCGTTGGTGGTAGATGTATGAATGAGTATGGAGCATTGGTGGAATGATACTGATAGGGGAAAACTGAAGTACTGGGAGAGAAACATTATACAGCGTTGGTGGTAGATGTATGAATGTGTATGGAGCATTGGTGGAATGATACTGACAGGGGAAAACTGAAGTACTGGGAGAGAAACATTATACAGCGTTGGTGGTAGATAAATGAATGAGTATGGAGCATTAGTGGAATGATACTGATAGGGGAAACTGAAGTACAGGGAGAGAAACATTATACAGTGTTGGTGGTAGATAAATGAATGAGTATGGAGCATTAGTGGAATGATACTGACAGGGGAAACTGAAGTACTGGGAGAGAAACATTATACAGCGTAGGTGGTACATGTATGAATGAGTATGGAGCATTGGTGGAATGATACTGACAGGGGAAACTGAAGTACTGAAAGAGAAACATTATACAGCGTTGGTGGTAGATAAATGAATGAGTATGGAGCATTAGTGGAATGATACTGATAGGGGAAACTGAAGTACAGGGAGAGAAATCTCTCCCAATGCCACTTTGTTTACCACAATGACTGCGCAAATTCAACATCAAACAAAGGTTTTGTCCTTGTAACAAGTACCACTTGATATTAAACCTGTCATTAGAATTATCTTGTTACTCACGTGCTTGTAATTTCTCCCTGTATTTTCCAGTTTATCTTCAAGTGTCAAGTTCTGCAGGCTATAAATACACCAGCAATCCTAGTGCTTTTGCTTAGCTTACACCGATTGTGTTTTACTATTTATCAAAACTGACTACGTTACAGATCAAAGCAACACATCAATAACTACGTTACAGATCAAAGCAACACATCAACAACTACGTTACAGATCAAAGCAACACATCAATAACTACGTTACAGATCAAAGCAACACATCAACAACTACGTTACAGATCAAAGCAACACATCAATAACTACGTTACAGATCAAAGCAACACATCAATAACTACGTTACAGATCAAAGCACATGAATAACTACGTTACAGATCAAAGCAACACATCAATAACTACGTTACAGATTAAAGCAACACATCAATAACTACGTTACAGATCAAAGCAACACATCAATAACTACGTTACAGATCAAAGCAACACATCAATAACTACGTTACAGATCAAAGCAACACATCAATAACTACGTTACAGATTAAAGCAACACATCAATAACTACGTTACAGATCAAAGCAACTCATCAATAACTACGTTACAGATCAAAGCAACACATCAATAACTACGTTACAGATCAAAGCAACACATCAATAACTACGTTACAGATTAAAGCAACACATCAATAACTACGTTACAGATCAAAGCAACACATCAATAACTACGTTACAGATCAAAGCAACACATCAATAACTACGTTACAGATCAAAGCAACACATCAATAACTACGTTACAGATCAAAGCAACACATCAATAACTACGTTACAGATCAAAGCAACACATCAATAACTACGTTACAGATCAAAGCAACACATCAATAACTACGTTACAGATCAAAGCAACACATCAATAACTACGTTACAGATCAAAGCAACACATCAATAACTACGTTACAGATCAAAGCAACACATCAATAACTACGTTACAGATCAAAGCAACACATCAATAACTACGTTACAGATCAAAGCAACACATCAATAACTACGTTACAGATCAAAGCAACACATCAATAACTACGTTACAGATCAAAGCAACACATCAATAACTACGTTACAGATCAAAGCAACACATCAATAACTACGTTACAGATCAAAGCAACACATCAATAACTACGTTACAGATCAAGCAACACATCAATAACTACGTTACAGATCAAAGCAACACATCAATAACTACGTTACAGATCAAAGCACACATCAATAACTACGTTACAGATCAAAGCAACACATCAATAATACGTTACAGATTAAAGCAACATCAATAAACGTTACTTTAAAAAATCTAACTACTTACAAAAAGCACATAATAAAACTACTTACAGATCAAAGCAACACAAAACACTACAGTCAAACAACACAATAACTTTACAGTAAAGCAACCTAATAACTACGTTAAAAAAGAAATCAATACTACGTTCGATCAAAGCCATCAATCTACGTACAGTCAAGCCACTCATAATACGTTACAGTAAAGCAACACATATATACGTACATCAAAGAAATCAAAACCAAGTTCAAAGCAAAAAATAATACGTTACATAAAAACTAATAATACTTAAGATTCAAAGCAAACCAATAATACGTTCGATCAAAGAACACATAATAATAGTACAGATCAAAGCAAAATAATAACTCGTTACAGATCAAGCAACACTCAATAACTCGTTCAGATAAGCAAACATCAATAACTACGTTACAGATCAAAGCACATCAATAACTAGTTACAGATCAAAGCAACATCAATAACTACGTTACAGATCAAAGCAACACATCAATAACTACGTTACAGATAAAGCAACACTCAATAACTCGTTACAGATCAAAGCAACACATCAATAATACGTTACAGATCAAAGCAACACAACATACGATCAAACAATCAAACTACGTTCAGATCAAAGCAACACATCAATAATACGTTACAGATCAAAGCAACACATCAATACTACGTTACAGATCAAAGCAAACATCAATACTACGTTACAGATCAAAGCAACACATCAATACTACGTTACAGATCAAAGCAACACATCAATATACTTACAGATCAAAGCAACACATCAATAACTACGTTACAGATCAAAGCAACACATCAATAACTACGTTACAGATCAAAGCAACACATCAATACTACGTTACAGATCAAAGCAACACATCAATAACTACGTTACAGATCAAGCACAATCAATAATACGTTACAGATCAAAGCAACACATCAATAACTACGTTACAGATCAAAGCACCATCAATAACTACGTTACAGATCAAAGCAACAATCAATAATACGTTACAGATCAAAGCAACACATCAATAACTACGTTACAGATCAAAGCAACACATCAATAACTACGTTACAGATCAAAGCAACACATCAATAACTACGTTACAGATCAAAGCACACATCAATAACTACGTTACAGATCAAAGCAACACATCAATAACTACGTTACAGATCAAAGCAACACATCAATAACTACGTTACAGATCAAAGCAACACATCATAACTACGTTACAGATCAAAGCAACACATCAATAACTACGTTACAGATCAAACACAATCAATAATACTACAGATCAAAGCAACACATCAATAACTACGTTACAGATCAAAGCACACATCATAACTACGTTCAGATCAAAGCAAACTCAATAACTACGTTACAGATCAAAGCAACACATCAATAACTACGTTACAGATCAAGCACACATCAATAACTACGTTACAGATCAAGCAACAATCAATAACTACGTTACAGATCAAAGCAACACATCAATAACTACGTTACAGATCAAAGCAACACATCAATAACTACGTTACAGATCAAAGCAACACATCAATAACTACGTTACAGATCAAAGCAAACATCAATAACTACGTTACAGATCAAAGCAACACATCAATAACTACGTTACAGATCAAAGCACACATCAATAACTACGTTACAGATCAAAGCAACACATCAATAACTACGTTACAGATCAAAGCAACACATCAAAACTACGTTACAGATCAAAGCAACACATCATAACTACGTTACAGATCAAAGCACACATCAAAACTACGTTACAGATCAAAGCAACACATCAATAACTACGTTACAGATCAAAGCAACACATCAATAACTACGTTCAGATCAAACAACATTCTTAACTCTTCAGATCGAAAATCAATAAAGTCAGATAAAGCACATCAATAACACGTTACAGACAAAGCAACAAAATACTACGTTCAGATCAACACATAAAAATTTTTACAGGTCAAAGCAACCATCAATACTACGTTCGATAAAGCCATCAATACTAGTTACGAATAAAGCAAAATCAAATGTTAAATCAAGCAAAATAATACTTTCAATAAAACACTAATATAGTTCGAATAAGCAACTCTCAATAATTACGTTAAGATAAAACAAAATATAAATATTACGCAAGCACACTCATATATTACAGTAAAGAAACTCACGTAAAAAAAAAAAAAAAAAAAAAAAAAAAAAAAAAAAAAAAAAAAAAAAAAAAAAAAAAAAAAAAAAAAAAAAAAGGGGGGGGGGGGGGGGGGGTTTCAGATCAAAGCACATCAATAACTACGTTACAGATCAAAGCAACACATCAATAACTACGTTACAGATCAAAGCAACACATCAATAACTACGTTACAGATCAAAGCAACACATCAATAACTACGTTACAGATCAAAGCAACACATCAATAACTACGTTACAGATCAAAGCAACACATCAATAACTACGTTACAGATCAAAGCAAACACATCAATAACTACGTTACAGATCAAAGCAACACATCAATAACTACGTTACAGATCAAAGCAACACATCAATAACTACGTTACAGATCAAAGCAACACATCAATAACTACGTTACAGATCAAAGCAACACATCAATAACTACGTTACAGATCAAAGCAACACATCAATAACTACGTTACAGATCAAAGCAACACATCAATAACTACGTTACAGATCAAAGCAACACATCAATAACTACGTTACAGATCAAAGCGACACATCAATAACTACGTTACAGATCAAAGCAACACATCAATAACTACGTTACAGATCAAAGCAACACATCAATAACTACGTTACAGATCAAAGCAACACATCAATAACTACGTTACAGATCAAAGCAACACATCAATAACTACGTTACAGATCAAAGCGACACATCAATAACTACGTTACAGATCAAAGCAACACATCAATAACATTACAGTACTTCAGTTTACATCAGCAACATTTTCCTTGAACGTTCTTTCACAGATCGTTTAAAATTTGCACAAAAAAGTCGCAGACGTATAAACGGACACAGTGCAATGTGACGGTTGCAGCCACGTGGCACAGAAAAACAACACGAGCAAACAAGTAAGATAACTTACACGTAATGCGAGAAAAACTGGTCTTAATACTCAGTAGGTTGTGAAAAAAGGAATTTACTTACTAGGCGCGTCCGCAAAGTCGCGAAAAGCGCTATTCAATTTCTCATGTCCGTCCGTCTGTCTGCAGATACCAGCGCGGCTCCCACTTAACGGAATTCCCGTGAAATTTGATACTGGTGACTTTTATGAAAAATTTGTCCAGAAATCCCAAATTTGTTTAAAATCGGGGGCCAAAAAATAGGATACTTTGCATAAAACCCTAAGTAAGTTTTATTGTTGCTGGCTAAATTGAATCGCTATAATACCGTTCTCTTCGAATGAAATGGTATCAGGCAGTTAGGATAGCCGAGGAGGTATAAATATTACGCGAACGCGCCACAGTGTTGCTTTATATTTACATTGGCCGTTGTGTAAACCGTATAAATGACTGGCGGCTGCAGAAAGGTGTCTCATTAAGAACAATAACAGTGCCAACAAAAGAGGTGATAATGATAAACATAGATGAACGCACACTGATAGCATAGCGTAACTGAAACAGGCCACGGATATTGCCTTGCGGGCTGTGTTAAGGTTACCTTAATTAACAATTTTGATACTGAAAAATGTGAAGAACTGCCATACATGCAAAGGAGCATTTTTTTTTGTAAGGCTCCCAGGTCGCCATTTTGTACTGGGAGAAAAACTTTATACAGCGTTGGTGGTAGATGTGAGAATGAGTATGGAGCATTGGTGGAATGATACTGACAGGGGAAAACTGAAATACTGGGAGAGAAACATTATACAGCGTTGGTGGTAGATGTGATGAATGAGTATGGAGCATTGGTGGAATGATACTGACAGGGGAAAACTGAAGTACTGGGAGAGAAACATTATACAGCGTTGGTGGTAGATGTATGAATGAGTATGGAGCATTGGTGGAATGATACTGACAGGGAAAACTGAAGTACTGGGAGAGAAACATTATACAGCGTTGGTGGTAGATGTATGAATGAGTATGGAGCGTTAGTGGAATGATACTGACAGGGGAAAACTGAAGTACTGGGAGAGAAACATTATACAGCGTTGGTGGTAGATGTATGAATGTGTATGGAGCGTTGGTGGAATGATACTGACAGGGGAAACTGAAGTACTGGGAGAGAAACATTATACAGCGTTGGTGGTAGATGTATGAATGTGTATGGAGCGTTGGTGGAATGATACTGACAGGGGAAACTGAAGTACTGGGAGAGAAACATTATACAGCGTTGGTGGTAGATGTATGAATGAGTATGGAGCGTTAGTGGAATGATACTGACAGGGGAAAACTGAAGTACTGGGAGAGAAACATTATACAGCGTTGGTAGTAGATGTATGAATGAGTATGGAGCGTTGGTGGAATGATACTGACAGGGGAAAACTGAAGTACTGGGAGAGAAATATTATACAGCGTTGGTGGTAGATGGATGAAAGAGTATGGAGCATTGGTGGAATGATACTGACAGGGGAAAACTGAAGTACTGGGAGAGAAACATTATACAGCGTTGGTGGTAGATGTATGAATGAGTATGGAGCGTTGGTGGAATGATACTGACAGGGGAAAACTGAAGTACTGGGAGAGAAACATTATACAGCGTGGTGGTAGATGTATGAATGTGTATGGAGCGTTGGTGGAATGATACTGACAGGGGAAAACTGAAGTACTGGGAGAGAAACATTATACAGTGTTGGTGGTAGATGTATGAATGTGTATGGAGCGTTGGTGGAATGATACTGACAGGGGAAACTGAAGGACTGGGAGAGAGAATATTATACAGCATTGGTGGTAGATGGTATGAATGAGTATGGAGCATTGGTGGAATGATACTGACAGGGGAAAACTGAAGTACTGAGAGAGAAAATTATACAGCGTTGGTGGTAGATGTATGAATGAGTATGGAGCATTGGTGGAATGATATGACAGGGGAAACTGAAGTACTGGAGAGAAAAATTATACAGCGTTGATGGTAGATGTATGAATGAGTATGGAGCATTGGTGGAATGATACTGACAGGGGAAACTGAAGTACTGGGAGAGAAACATTTTACAGCGTTGGTGGTACATGTATGAATGAGTATGGAGCATTGGTGGAATGATACTGACAGGGGAAAACTGAAGTACTGGTGAGAGAAACATTATACAGCGTTGGTGGTAGATGTATGAATGAGTATGGAGCGTTGGTGGAATGATACTGACAGGGGAAACTGAAGTACTGGGAGAGAAACATTATACAGCGTTGGTGGTAGATTATGAATGAGTATGGAGCATTGGTAGAATGATAGTGACAGGGGAAACTGAAGTACTGGGAGAGAAACATTATAAAGCGTTGGTGGTAGATGGATGAATGAGTATGGAGCGTTGGTGGAATGTTATGACAGGGGAAAACTGAAGTACTGGGAGAGAAACATTATACAGCGTTGGTGGTAGATGATATGAATGGTATGTAGCGTTGGTGGAATGATACTGACAGGGGAAACTGAAGTACTGGAAGAGAAACATTATACAGCGTGGTGGTATATGTATGAATGAGTATGGAGCGTTGGTGGAATGTTACTGACAGGGGAAAACTGAAGTACTGGGAGAAAAACATTATACAGCGTTGGTGGTAGATGTGTGAATGAGTATGAGCATTGGTGGAATGATACTGACAGGGGAAAACTGAAGTACTGGGAGAGAAACATTATACAGCGTTGGTGGTAGATGTATGAATGAGTATGGAGCGTTGGTGGAATGATACTGACAGGGGAAAACTGAAGTACTGGGAGAGAAATATTATACAGCGTTGGTGGTAGATGGATGAATGAGTATGGATCATTGGTGGAATGATACTGACAGGGAAAACTGAAGTACTGGGAGAGAAACATTATACAGCGTCGGTGGTAGATGAATGAATGAGTATGGAGAATTGGTGGAATGATACTGACAGGGGAAACTGAAGTACTGGGGGAGAAACATTATACAGCGTGGGTGGTAGATGTATGAATGATTATGGAGCATTGGTGGAATGATACTGACAGGGGAAAACTGAAGTACTGGGGGAGAAACATTATACAGCGTGGGTGGTAGATGTATGAATGATTATGGAGCATTGGTGGAATGATACTGACAGGGGAAAACTGAAGTACTGGGAGAGAAACATTATACAGCGTCGGTGGTAGATGAATGAATGAGTATGGAGAATTGGTGGAATGATACTGACAGGGGAAACTGAAGTATAGGGAGAGAAACATTATACAAAGTTGGTGGTAGATAAATGAATGAGTATGGAGCATTAGTGGAATGATACTGATAGGGGAAACTGAAGTACAGGGAGAGAAATCTCTCCCAATGCCACTTTGTTTACCACAATGACTGCGCAAATTCAACATCAAACAAAGGTTTTGTCCTTGTAACAATTACCACTTGATATTAAACCTGTCATTAGAATTATCTTGTTACTCACGTGCTTACAGATCAAAGCAACGCATCAATAACTACGTTACAGATCAAAGCAACACATCAATAACTACGTTACAGATCAAAGCAGCACATCAATAACTACGTTACAGATCAAAGCGACACATCAATAACTACGTTACAGATCAAAGCAACACATCAATAACTACGTTACAGATCAAAGCGACACATCAATAACTACGTTACAGATCAAAGCAACACATCAATAACTACGTTACAGATCAAAGCAGCACATCAATAACTACGTTACAGATCAAAGCAACACATCAATAACTACGTTACAGATCAAAGCAACACATCAATAACTACATTACAGATCAAAGCAACACATCAATAACTACGTTACAGATCAAAGCAACACATCAATAACTACGTTACAGATCAAAGCAACACATCAATAACTACGTTACAGATCAAAGCAACACATCAATAACTACGTTACAGATCAAAGCAACACATCAATAACTACGTTACAGATCAAAGCAACACATCAATAACTACGTTACAGATCAAAGCAACACATCAATAACTACGTTACATTTCAAAGCAACACATCAATAACTACGTTACAGATCAAAGCAACACATCAATAACTACGTTACAGATCAAAGCGACACATCAATAACTACGTTACAGATCAAAGTAACACATCAATAACTACGTTACAGATCAAAGCAACACATCAATAACTACGTTACAGATCAAAGCGACACATCAATAACTACGTTGCAGATCAAAGCAACACATCAATAACTACGTTACAGATCAAAGCAACACATCAATAACTACGTTACAGATCAAAGCGACACATCAATAACTACGTTACAGATCAAAGCAACACATCAATAACTACGTTACAGATCAAAGCGACACATCAATAACTACGTTACAGATCAAAGCAACACATCAATAACTACGTTACAGATCAAAGCAACACATCAATAACTACGTTACAGATCAAAGCGACACATCAATAACTACGTTACAGATCAAAGCAACACATCAATAACTACGTTACAGATCAAAGCAACACATCAATAACTACGTTACAGATCAAAGCAACACATCAATAACTACGTTACAGATCAAAGCAACACATCAATAACTACGTTACAGATCAAAGCAACACATCAATAACATTACAGTACTTCAGTTTACATCAGCAACATTTTCCTTGAACGTTCTTTCACTGATCGTTTAAAATTTGCAAAAATAAGTCACAGACGTATAAACGGACACAGTGCAATGTGACGGTTGCAGCCACGTGGCACAGAAAAACAACACGGGCAAACAAGTAAGATAACTTACACGTAATGCGAGAAAAACTGGTCTTAATACTCAGTAGGTTGTGAAAAAAGGAATTTAGTTACTAGGCGCGTCCGCAAAGTCGCGAAAAGCGCTATTCAATTTCTCATGTCCGTCCGTCTGTCTGCAGATACCAGCGCGGCTCCCACTTAACGGAATTCCCGTGAAATTTGATACTGGTGACTTTTATGAAAAATTTGTCCAGAAATCCCATATTTGTTTAAAATCGGGGGCCAAAAAATAGGATACTTTGCATAAAACCCTAAGTAAGTTTTATTGTTGCTGGCTAAATTGAATCGCTATAATACCGTTCTCTTCGAATGAAATGGTATCAGGCAGTTAGGATAGCCGAGGAGGTATAAATATTACGCGAACGAATCCACAGTGTTGCTTTATATTTACATTGGCCGTTGTGTAAACCGTATAAATGACTGGCGGCTGCAGAAAGGTGTCTCATTAAGAACAATAACAGTGCCAACAAAAGAGGTGATAATGATAAACATAGATGAACGCACACTGATAGCATAGCGTAACTGAAACAGGCCACGGATATTGCCTTGCGGGCTGTGTTAAGGTTAACTTAATTAACAATTTTGATACTGAAAAATGTGAAGAACTGCCATACATGCAAAGGAGCATTTTTTTGTAAGGCTCCCAGGTCGCCATTTTGTACTGGGAGAAAAACATTATACAGCGTTGGTGGTACATGTGTGAATGAGTATGGAGCATTGGTGGAATGATACTGACAGGGGAAAACTGAAGTACTGGGAGAGAAACATTATACAGCGTTGGTGGTAGATGAATGAATGAGTATGGAGCGTTGGTGGAATTATACTGACAGGGGAAAACTGAAGTACTGGGAGAGAAACATTATACAGCGTTGGTGGTAGATGTATGAATGGGTATGGAGCATTGGTGGAATGATACTGACAGGGGAAAACTGAAGTACTGGGAGAGAAACATTATACAGCGTTGGTGGTAGATGTATGAATGTGTATGGAGCGTTGGTGGAATGATACTGACAGGGGAAACCTGAAGTACTGGGAGAAATACATTATACAGCGTTGGTGGTAGAATTATGAATGTGTATGGAGCGTTGGTGGAATGATACTGACAGGGGAAAACTGAAGTACTGGGAGAAATACATTATACAGCGTTGGTGGTAGATGTATGAATGTGTATGGAGCGTTGGTGGAATGATACTGACAGGGGAAACTGAAGTACTGGGAGAGAAACATTATACAGTGTTGGTGGTAGATGTATGAATGTGTATGGAGCGTTGGTGGGATGATACTGACAGGGGAAAAACTGAAGTACTGGGAGAGAAATATTATACAGCGTTGGTGGTAGATGTATGAATGTGTATGGAGCGTTGGTGGAATGATACTGACAGAGGAAAACTGAAGTACTGGGAGAAAAAACATTATACAGCGTTGGTGGTAGATGTATGAATGTGTATGGAGCGTTGGTGGAATGATACTGACAGGGGAAAACTGAAGTACTGGGAGAAATACATTATACAGCGTTGGTGGTAGATGTATGAATGTGTATGGAGCGTTGGTGGAATGATACTGACAGGGGAAACTGAAGTACTGGGAGAGAAACATTATACAGTGTTGGTGGTAGATGTATGAATGTGTATGGAGCGTTGGTGGAATGATACTGACAGGGGAAAACTGAAGTACTGGGAGAGAAATATTATACAGCGTTGGTGGTAGATGGATGAATGAGTATGGAGCATTGGTGGAATGATACTGACAGGGGAGAACTGAAGTACTGAGAGAGAAACATTATACAGCGTTGGTGGTAGATGTATGAATGAGTATGGAGCATTGGTGGAATGATACTGACAGGGAAACTGAAGTACTGGGAGAGAAACATTATACAGCGTGGGTGGTAGATGTATGAATGTGTATGGAGCGTTGGTGGAATGATACTGACAGGGGAAAACTGAAGTACTGGGAGAAATACATTATACAGCGTTGGTGGTAGATGTATGAATGTGTATGGAACGTTGGTGGAATGATACTGACAGGGGAAACTGAAGTACTGGGAGAGAAACATTATACAGTGTTGGTGGTAGATGTATGAATGTGTATGGAGCGTTGGTGGAATGATACTGACAGGGGAAAACTGAAGTACTGGGAGAGAAATATTATACAGCGTTGGTGGTAGATGGATGAATGAGTATGGAGCATTGGTGGAATGATACTGACAGGGGAAAACTGAAGTACTGAGAGAGAAACATTATACAGCGTTGGTGGTAGATGTATGAATGAGTATGGAGCATTGGTGGAATGATACTGACAGGGGAAACTGAAGTACTGGGAGAGAAACATTATACAGCGTTGATGGTAGATGTATGAATGAGTATGGAGCATTGGTGGAATGATACTGACAGGGGAAACTGAAGTACTGGGAGAGAAACATTTTACAGCGTTGGTGGTACATGTATGAATGAGTATGGAGCATTGGTGGAATGATACTGACAGGGGAAAACTGAAGTACTGGGAGAGAAACATTATACAGCGTGGGTGGTAGATGTATGAATGTGTATGGAGCGTTGGTGGAATGATACTGACAGGGGAAACTGAAGTACTGGGAGAGAAACATTATACAGCGTTGGTGGTAGATGTATGAATGTGTATGGAGCATTGGTGGAATGATACTGAAAGGGGAAACTGAAGTACTGGGAGAGAAACATTATACAGTGTTGGTGGTAGATGTATGAATGTGTATGGAGCGTTGGTGGAATGATACTGAAAGGGGAAACTGAAGTACTGGGAGAGAAATATTATACAGCGTTGGTGGTAGATGGATGAATGAGTATGGAGCATTGGTGGAATGATACTGACAGGGGAAAACTGAAGTACTGAGAGAGAAACATTATACAGCGTTGGTGGTAGATGTATGAATGAGTATGGAGCATTGGTGGAATGATACTGACAGGGGAAACTGAAGTACTGGGAGAGAAACATTATACAGCGTTGATGGTAGATGTATGAATGAGTATGGAGCATTGGTGGAATGATACTGACAGGGGAAACTGAAGTACTGGGAGAGAAACATTTTACAGCGTTGGTGGTACATGTATGAATGAGTATGGAGCATTGGTGGAATGATACTGACAGGGGAAAACTGAAGTACTGGGAGAGAAACATTATACAGCGTGGGTGGTAGATGTATGAATGTGTATGGAGCGTTGGTGGAATGATACTGACAGGGGAAAACTGAAGTACTGGGAGAGAAACATTATACAGCGTTGGTGGTATATGTATGAATGTGTATGGAGCGTTGGTGGAATGATACTGACAGGGGAAACTGAAGTACTGGGAGAGAAACATTATACAGTGTTGGTGGTAGATGTATGAATGTGTATGGAGCGTTGGTGGAATGATACTGACAGGGGAAACTGAAGTACTGGGAGAGAAATATTATACAGCGTTGGTGGTAGATGGATGAATGAGTATGGAGCATAGGTGGAATGATACTGACAGGGGAAAACTGAAGTACTGAGAGAGAAACATTATACAGCGTTGGTGGTAGATGTATGAATGAGTATGGAGCGTTGGTGGAATGATACTGACAGGGGAAACTGAAGTACTAGAAGAGAAACATTATACAGCGTTGGTGGTAGATGTATGAATGAGTATGGAGCGTTGGTGGAATGTTACTGACAGGGGAAAACTGAAGTACTGGGAGAAAAACATTATACAGCGTTGGTGGTAGATGTGTGAATGAGTATGGAGCATTGGTGGAATGATACTGACAGGGGAAACTGAAGTACTGGGAGAGAAACATTATACAGCGTTGGTGGTAGATGCATGAATGAGTATGGAGCGTTGGTGGAATGATACTGACAGGGGAAAACTGAAGTACTGGGAGAGAAATATTATACAGCGTTGGTGGTAGATGGATGAATGAGTATGGATCATTGGTGGAATGATACTGACAGGGGAAACCTGAAGTACTGAGAGAGAAACATTATACAGCGTTGGTGGTAGATGAATGAATGGGTATGGAGCATTGGTGGAATGATACTGACAGAGAAGAACCGAAGTACTGGGAGAAAAACATTATACAGCGTCGGTGGTAGGCGAATGAATATGTAGCATTGGTGGAATGATACTGACAGGGGAAATCTGATGTCCTGGAAGAGAAACGTGTCCCAGCGCCAATTTGTCCACCAAAAGACGTTGCAAGGAGTGGCCCGGGATCGAAACCGGGCCTCCGTGGTGAGATCTCGGTGACTAGAATCTGAATTACACTACATAAACACCCAGTCCGTACCGCGCAATAAACACACTCCGTCTCAGTTACACAAACCAGTCAGTTAATGTTGTACATTGAAATAATCGCTGTTTGTTCTGAGATCCACACAAAACACATAAATACAGTCCGTACCGCGCAGTAAACTCACTCCTTCTCAGTTATGCAAACCAGTCAGTTAATGCTGTACTTGAAATAATCGCTGTTTGTTCTGAGATCCAAACAAAACATATAAATACAGTCCGTAATACCTCGCAGTTAAACATCATCAATCCGTCTCAGTTATTAGTAAACCAGTCAGTTAATGTGTACAGTGAAATAATCGTGTTTGTTCTGAGATCCACACAAAACACATAAATACAGTCCGTACCGCGCAGTAAACACACACTCCGTCTCAGTTATACAAACCAGTCAGTTAATGCTGTACAGTGAAATAATCGCTGTTTGTTCTGAGATCCACACAAAACACATAAATACAGTCCGTACCGCGCAGTAAACACACTCCGTCTCAGTTATACAAACCAGTCAGTTAATGTTGTACAGTGAAATAATCGCTGTTTGTTCTGAGATCCACACAAAACACATAAATACAGTCCGTACCGCGCAGTAAACACACTCCGTCTCAGTTATACAAACCAGTCAGTTAATGTTGTACAGTGAAATAATCGCTGTTTGTTCTGAGATCCACACAAAACACATAAATACAGTCCGTACCGCGCAGTAAACACACTCCGTCTCAGTTATACAAACCAGTCAGTTAATGTTGTACAGTGAAATAATCGCTGTTTGTTCTGAGATCCACACAAAACACATAAATACAGTCCGTACCGCGCAGTAAACACACTCCGTCTCAGTTATACAAACAAGTCAGTTAATGCTGTACAGTGAAATAATCGCTGTTTGTTCTGAGATCCACACAAAACACATAAATACAGTCCGTACCGCGCAGTAAACACACTCCGTCTCAGTTATACAAACCAGTCAGTTAATGTTGTACAGTGAAATAATCGCTGTTTGTTCTGAGATCCACACAAAACACATAAATACAGTCCGTACCGCGCAGTAAACACACTCCGTCAATCAGTTATACATAACTATCAGTTATGTCTGTCCAACATGAAAATAATCCTGTTTGTCTGAGTCCACCATAAATAACGTAGAAAGAATTTTTAGCACATTCTCAAAATTGCGAATGGTTACTATTAGCTTTGTCGTGCCTCCCAGTGGACGGATTTTCGAAAAATTTCATATTTGACTATTCTTCGAAAATGAATCTAGGAAATTGAAGTTTTATTAAAATCTGATAAGAATAACAGACACTTTACATGAAGAGCTTTCGCACGCTACCAGATCAGATCCCCGGACCTAACAGTTCGACAGCCTCATTCTCACCGCATAGTGTCGCAAAGTCTGAAGTTCCAGATCTAGCCCATGCTGGAAGGTTGGACTATTACGTCACAACATTACACCCCGGCTGTTTAACCCCCGGTACCCTTTAAACAGCACACTGTTTGATCCCAAGACCCGATCTGGACCTTCCTCTTGCTGCTGTCGACAGTCAATTGACTTTATCTTCTGCCGTGCAGACGGTAGCCAGCCATGACAGAGACTAAGCCATCCCGGTTGCTATTTACAAGCGACGCTGTACCAACACGACGTATGTTTACACCGATCATACCATAAAGCACTGCGGATGAGAGAACAGACACACGTAATTACAGGACGTCGGCGCACAGCCGCCAACATAAGACAAAACACAAGAAGGTTTTGCATTCCCATACTAGCAAGAGACAACGCAGACACGGTTGCCATTTAGTGACGAGACACAAAATAGTTTATCTATAACCATCATGATTTCAGTTTTCCTATGTATCAGGGAACTCAAAATGTATTAGCAACACGCATTACGGCTGCCGCTACATCAGACACACAAACACAGCAGCGTGCAAATGCAAGCAGTACATGTCTTGTGTTGGACGCCTGAGAGCCACTGCAGTCTAGTGCATGAACATCACTGCACAGTTTAGTGCTGCTAAGCACACCGGTGTGTCTCCTAGCCTGTGTTAGTACAAACACTCAGCATCACTTACTCGTATTCTAACATCGGAATCACTTTGTATCATATCGCACATCGCTGATAATTGCAAAACTTTTCCGGCCCTCTTATCTCCCTTAACTTTATCATCCTGTAAGCCTATCAGAAAAGAGAAAAGATTGGCCTTCCAAATCCCAGTGGTTACTATATGTACCACCATGTTTAACACTCACAAATTCTACGTTCTGCCCACACAGTGTATTTATGTGTTTTGTGTGGATCTCAGAACAAACAGCGATTATTTCACTGTACAACATTAACTGACTGGTTTGTATAACTGAGACGTAGTGTGTTTACTGCGCGGTACGGACTGTATTTATGTGTTTTGTGTGGATCTCAGAACAAACAGCGATTATTTCACTGTACAACATTAACTGACTGGTTTGTATAACTGAGACGGAGTGTGTTTACTGCGTGGTACGGTCTGTATTTATGTGTTTTGTGTGGATCTCAGAACAAACAGCGATTATTTCACTGTACAGCATTAACTGACTGGTTTGTATAACTGAGACGGAGTGTGTTTACTGCGCGGTACGGACTGTATTTATGTGTTTTGTGTGGATCTCAGAACAAACAGCGATTATTTCACTGTACAACATTAACTGACTGGTTTGTATAACTGAGACGTAGTGTGTTTACTGCGCGGTACGGACTGTATTTATGTGTTTTGTGTGGATCTCAGAACAAACAGCGATTATTTCACTGTACAACATTAACTGACTGGTTTGTATAACTGAGACGGAGTGTGTTTACTGCGCGGTACGAACTGTATTTATGTGTTTTGTGTGGATCTCAGAACAAACAGCGATTATTTCACTGTACAACATTAACTGACTGGTTTGTATAACTGAGACGGAGTGTGTTTACTGCGTGGTACGGTCTGTATTTATGTGTTTTGTGTGGATCTCAGAACAAACAGCGATTATTTCACTGTACAGCAGTAACTGACTGGTTTGTGTAACTGAGACGGAGTGTGTTTACTGCGCGGTACGGACTGTATTTATGTGTTTTGTGTGGATCTCAGAACAAACAGCGATTACTTCACTGTACAACATTAACTGACTGGTTTGTATAACTGAGACGGAGTGTGTTTACTGCGCGATACGAACTGTATTTATGTGTTTTGTGTGGATCTCAGAACAAACAGCGATTATTTCACTGTACAACATTAACTGACTGGTTTGTGTAACTGAGACGGAGTGTGTTTACTGCGCGGTACGAACTGTATTTATGTGTTTTGTGTGGATCTCAGAACAAACAGCGATTATTTCACTGTACAGCATTAACTGACTGGTTTGTATAACTGAGACGGAGTGTGTTTACTGCGCGGTACGGTCTGTATTTATGTGTTTTGTGTGGATCTCAGAACAAACAGCGATTATTTCACTGTACAACATTAACTGACTGGTTTGTATAACTGAGACAGAGTGTGTTTACTGCGCGGTACGGACTGTATTTATGTGTTTTGTGTGGATCTCAGAACAAACAGCGATTATTTCACTGTACAGCATTAACTGACTGGTTTGTATAACTGATACGGAGTGTGTTGTACTGCGCGGTACGGACTGTATTTATGTGTTTTGTGTGGATCTCAGAACAAACAGCGATTATTTCACTGTACAGCATTAACTGACTGGTTTGTATAACTGAGACGGAGTGTGTTTACTGCGCGGTACGGACTGTATTTATGTGTTTTGTGTGGATCTTAGAACAAACAGCGATTATTTCACTGTACAACTTTAACTGACTGTTTTGTATAACTGAGACGGAGTGTGTTTACTGCGCGGTACGGACTGTATTTATGTGTTTTGTGTGGATCTCAGAACAAACAGCGATTATTTCACTGTACAGCATTAACTGACTGGTTTGTATAACTGAGACGGAGTGTGTTTACTGCGCGGTACGGACTGTATTTATGTGTTTTGTGTGGATCTCAGAACAAACAGCGATTATTTCACTGTACAGCATTAACTGACTGGTTTGTATAACTGAGACGGATTGTGTTTACTGCGCGGTACGGACTGTATTTATGTGTTTTGTGTGGATCTCAGAACAAACAGCGATTATTTCACTGTACAGCATTAACTGACTGGTTTGTATAACTGAGACGGAGTGTGTTTACTGCGCGGTACGGACTGTATTTATGTGTTTTGTGTGGATCTCAGAACAAACAGCGATTATTCCCCTCGACAAACAAACAGGAGGATGCAGTGACAGACACAGAATTTGTTATTATTCCTAGAGGAAAGTTAAAGGTAAAGCAATCCCATTACAGACCTGGACAGGACCTTACGGTTCCAGGAGGTTGAGGCTCCCAGATTTCTAGACAATCGGCACATGAAGGTGGTAAAGGTGTCAGACCTATGAACCGGCCGCCTTTACCTCCAGGAAATACTCCTGGTACTCATTTCTGTTAGAGGCTGAGTCGACCCCAGGGCCATAGAGAGTCCGAAAGGATTATGTAAATAAAAAATTCCAATGACACCATCGGGAATCGAACCCGCGACGTTCCGCCTTGTAGCCCAGTGCCTCAACCAACTGCGCTACCGCGTTTCCTGGATAAAACTTTAATGCGGAGAAGGCTCCCAGGCACTGCCCGCTCGTCCCTTCTGTTAAGAGGTTGGCTCAAAGTAGGTAAAGTTTTGAGAAGTGGACAAGGTAGCGTGCTGGGAGCATTAAACGGAGCGGAGAAGTTGAGCATTTGGTCTGAGATGTCAGTTTGTAGAGCAGCATTACGACGGCGAGATTTTGATAATGTGTGGAGGGCTGCGATTGGGCGGATAATGCAGAGTTGTGTAAGCAGCGTTAAGTGCAACTGGGTTATGGTACCAGCTGGCGTAGGACTGAAGAATACCACGGAAAACATTCATCGAGTTGGCTGCTCGCGGGACCTTCCGGATACACCGTCGCTTCCAGACTAAGGGACACGTCACTTCTATCCTAAGCTCCCCGATATCAGAAACGGCATTGCTTTTTGGAGGTTCCCTGAGTTTCTCTGTGCGTCTTTCTGATGACAGCAACATATACATAAAGATGAGTATGGAGCATTGGTGGAATGATACTGACAGGGGAAAACTGAAGTACTGGGGAAAAACATTATACAGCGTTGGTGGTAGATGAATGAATGAGTATGGAGCATTGGTGGAATGATACTGACAGGGGAAAAATGAAGTACTAGGAGAGAAACTTATACAGCGTTGGTGGTAGATGTATGAATGAGTATGGAGCATTGGTGGAATGATACTGACAGGGGAAACTGAAGTACTGGGAGAGAAACATTATACAGTGTTGGTGGTAGATGTATGAATGAGTATGGAGCATTGGTGGAATGATACTGACAGGGGAAACTGAAGTACTGGGAGAGAAACATTATACAGTGTTGGTGGTAGATGTATGAATGAGTATGGAGCATTGGTGGAATGATACTGACAGGGTAAATCTGAAGTACTGGGAGAGAAACATTATACAGTGTTGGTGGTAGATGTATGAATGAGTATGGAGCATTGGTGGAATGATACTGACAGGGGAAATCTGAAGTACTGGGAGAGAAACATTATACAGTGTTGGTGGTAGATGTATGAATGAGTATGGAGCATTGGTGGAATGATACTGACAGGGGAAAACTTAAGTACTGGGAGAGAAACATTATACAGCGTTGGTGGTAGATGTATGAATGAGTATGGAGCGTTGGTGGAATGATACTGACAGGGGAAAACTGAAGTACTGGGAGAGAAACATTATACAGTGTTGGTGGTAGATGAATGAATGAGTATGGAGCATTGGTGGAATGATACTGACAGGGGAAAAATGAAGTACTAGGAGATAAACTTATACAGCGTTGGTGGTAGATGTATGAATGAGTATGGAGCATTGGTGGAATGATACTGACAGGGGAAACTGAAGTACTGGGAGAGAACATTATACAGCGTTGGTGGTAGGTGAATGAATGAGTATGGAGCATTGGTGGAATGATACTGACAGGGGAAATCTGAAGTACTGGGAGAGAAACATTATACAGTGTTGGTGGTAGATGTATGAATGAGTATGGAGCATTGGTGGAATGATACTGACAGGGGAAATCTGAAGTACTGGGAGAGAAACATTATACAGTGTTGATGGTAGATGTATGAATGAGTATGGAGCATTGGTGGAATGATACTGACAGGGGAAACTGAAGTACTGGGAGAGAAACATTTTACAGCGTTGGTGGTACATGTATGAATGAGTATGGAGCATTGGTGGAATGATACTGACAGGGGAAAACTGAAGTACTGGGAGAGAAACATTATACAGCGTTGGTGGTAGATGTATGAATGAGTATGGAGCGTTGGTGGAATGATACTGACAGGGGAAACTGAAGTACTGGGAGAGAAACATTATACAGCGTTGGTGGTAGATATATGAATGAGTATGGAGCATTGGTAGAATGATAGTCACAGGGGAAAACTGAAGTACTGGGAGAGAAATATTATACAGCGTTGGTGGTAGATGGATGAATGAGTATGGATCATTGGTGGAATGATACTGACAGGGGAAACCTGAAGTACTGAGAGAGAAACATTATACAGCGTTGGTGGTAGATGTATGAATGAGTATGGAGCGTTGGTGGAATGATACTGACAGGGGTAATCTGAAGTACTGAGAGAGATACATTATACAGCGTTGGTGGTAGATGTATGAATGAGTATGGAGCGTTGGTGGAATGATACTGACAGGGGAAACCTGTAGTACTGTGAGAAATACATTATACAGCGTTGGTGGTAGATGAATGAATGAGTATGGAGCATTGGTGGAATGATACTGACAGAGAAGAACCGAAGTACTGGGAGAAAAACATTATACAGCGTCGGTGGTAGACGAATGAATATGTAGCATTGGTGGAATGATACTGACAGGGGAAATCTGAAGTCCTGGAAGAGAAACGTGTCCCAGCGCCAATTTGTCCACCAAAAGACGTTGCAAGGAGTGGCCCGGGATCGAAACCGGGCCTCCGTGGTGAGATCTCGGTGACTAGAATCTGAATTACACTACATAAACACCCAGTCCGTACCGCGCAATAAACACACTCCGTCTCAGTTACACAAACCAGTCAGTTAATGTTGTACATTGAAATAATCGCTGTTTGTTCTGAGATCCACACAAAACACATAAATACAGTCCGTACCGCGCAGTAAACACACTCCGTCTCAGTTATACAAACCAGTCAGTTACTGCTGTACAGTGAAATAATCGCTGTTTGTTCTGAGATCCATACAAAACACATAAATACAGTCCGTTCCGCGCAGTAAACACACTCCGTCTCAGTTATACAAACCAGTCAGTTAATGTTGTACAGTGAAATAATCGCTGTTTGTTCTGAGATCCACACAAAACACATAAATACAGTCCGTACCGCGCAGTAAACACACTCCGTCTCAGTTATACAAACCAGTCAGTTAATGTTGTACAGTGAAATAATCGCTGTTTGTTCTGAGATCCACACAAAACACATAAATACAGTCCGTACCGCGCAGTAAACACACTCCGTCTCAGTTATACAAACCAGTCAGTTAATGTTGTACAGTGAAATAATCGCTGTTTGTTCTGAGATCCACACAAAACACATAAATACAGTCCGTACCGCGCAGTAAACACACTCCGTCTCAGTTATACAAACCAGTCAGTTAATGTTGTACAGTGAAATAATCGCTGTTTGTTCTGAGATCCACACAAAACACATAAATTCAGTTCGTACCGCGCAGTAAACACACTCCGTCTCAGTTATACAAACCAGTCAGTTAATGCTGTACAGTGAAATAATCGCTGTTTGTTCTGAGATCCACACAAAACACATAAATACAGTCCGTACCGCGCAGTAAACACACTCCGTCTCAGTTATACAAACCAGTCAGTTAATGTTGTACAGTGAAATAATCGCTGTTTGTTCTGAGATCCACACAAAACACATAAATACAGTCCGTACCGCGCAGTAAACACACTCCGTCTCAGTTATACAAACCAGTCAGTTAATGTTGTACAGTGAAATAATCGCTGTTTGTTCTGAGATCCACACAAAACACATAAATACACTGTGTGGGCAGAACGTAGAATTTTTAGGCACATTCTCAAAATTGCGAATGTTTACTATTAGCTTTGTCGTGCCTCCCAGTGGACGGATTTTCGAAAAATTTCATATTTGACTATTCTTCGAAAATGAATCTAGGAAATTAAAGTTTTATTAAAATCTGATAAGAATAACAGACACTTTACATGAAGAGCTTTCGCACGCTACCAGATCAGATCCCCGGACCTAACAGTTCGACAGCCTCATTCTCACCGCATAGTGTCGCAAAGTCTGAAGTTCCAGATCTAGCCCATGCTGGAAGGTTGGACTATTACGTCACAACATTACACCCCGGCTGTTTAACCCCCGGTACCCTTTAAACAGCACACTGTTTGATCCCAAGACCCGATCTGGACCTTCCTCTTGCTGCTGTCGACAGTCAATTGACTTTATCTTCTGCCGTGCAGACGGTAGCCAGCCATGACAGAGACTAAGCCATCCCGGTTGCTATTTACAAGCGACGCTGTACCAACACGACGTATGTTTACACCGATCATACCATAAAGCACTGCGGATGAGAGAACAAACACACGTAATTACAGGACGTCGGCGCACAGCCGCCAACATAAGACAAAACACAAGAAGGCTTTGCATTCCCATACTAGCAAGAGACAACGCAGACACGGTTGCCATTTAGTGACGAGACACAAAATAGTTTATCTATAACCATCATGATTTCAGTTTTCCTATGTGTCAGGGAACTCAAAATGTATTAGCAACACGCATTACGGCTGCCGCTACATCAGACACACAAACACAGCAGCGTGCAAATGCAAGCAGTACATGTCTTGTGTTGGACGCCTGAGAGCCACTGCAGTCTAGTGCATGAACATCACTGCACAGTTTAGTGCTGCTAAGCACACCGGTGTGTCTCCTAGCCTGTGTTAGTACAAACACTCAGCATCACTTACTCGTATTCTAACATCGGAATCACTTTGTATCATATCGCACATCGCTGATAATTGCAAAACTTTTCCGGCCCTCTTATCTCCCTTAACTTTATCATCCTGTAAGCCTATCAGAAAAGAGAAAAGATTGGCCTTCCAAATCCCAGTGGTTACTATATGTACCACCATGTTTAACACTCACAAATTCTACGTTCTGCCCACACAGTGTATTTATGTGTTTTGTGTGGATCTCAGAACAAACAGCGATTATTTCACTGTACAACATTAACTGACTGGTTTGTATAACTGAGACGTAGTGTGTTTACTGCGCGGTACGGACTGTATTTATGTGTTTTGTGTGGATCTCAGAACAAACAGCGATTATTTCACTGTACAACATTAACTGACTGGTTTGTATAACTGAGACGGAGTGTGTTTACTGCGCGGTACGGACTGTATTTATGTGTTTTGTGTGGATCTCAGAGCAAACAGCGATTATTTCACTGTACAACATTAACTGACTGGTTTGTATAACTGAGACGGAGTGTGTTTACTGCGCGGTACGGACTGTATTTATGTGTTTTGTGTGGATCTCAGAACAAACAGCGATTATTTCACTGTACA
Organism: Reticulitermes speratus; assembly: GCA_021186555.1. Lineage (NCBI taxonomy): Eukaryota > Metazoa > Arthropoda > Insecta > Blattodea > Rhinotermitidae > Reticulitermes > Reticulitermes speratus. Next base: position 876,558 of record JAJKFL010000009.1, on the reverse strand, counting down.
GCAGTAACTGACTGGTTTGTGTAACTGAGACGGAGTGTGTTTACTGCGCGGTACGGACTGTATTTATGTGTTTTGTGTGGATCTCAGAACAAACAGCGATTATTTCACTGTACAACATTAACTGACTGGTTTGTATAACTGAGACGGAGTGTGTTTACTGCGCGGTACGGACTGTATTTATGTGTTTTGTGTGGATCTCAGAGCAAACAGCGATTATTTCACTGTACAACATTAACTGACTGGTTTGTATAACTGAGACGGAGTGTGTTTACTGCGCGGTACGGACTGTATTTATGTGTTTTGTGTGGATCTCAGAACAAACAGCGATTATTTCACTGTACAGCAGTAACTGACTGGTTTGTGTAACTGAGACGGAGTGTGTTTACTGCGCGGTACGGACTGTATTTATGTGTTTTGTGTGGATCTCAGAACAAACAGCGATTATTTCACTGTACAACATTAACTGACTGGTTTGTATAACTGAGACGGAGTGTGTTTACTGCGCGGTACGAACTGTATTTATGTGTTTTGTGTGGATCTCAGAACAAACAGCGATTATTTCACTGTACAACATTAACTGACTGGTTTGTGTAACTGAGACGGAGTGTGTTTACTGCGCGGTACAGACTGTATTTATGTGTTTTGTGTGGATCTCAGAACAAACAGCGATTATTTCACTGTACAGCATTAACTGACTGGTTTGTATAACTGAGACGGAGTGTGTTTACTGCGCGGTACGGACTGTATTTATGTGTTTTGTGTGGATCTTAGAACAAACAGCGATTATTTCACTGTACAACTTTAACTGACTGGTTTGTATAACTGAGACGGAGTGTGTTTACTGCGCGGTACGGACTGTATTTATGTGTTTTGTGTGGATCTCAGAACAAACAGCGATTATTTCACTGTACAGCATTAACTGACTGGTTTGTATAACTGAGACGGAGTGTGTTTACTGCGCGGTACGGACTGTATTTATGTGTTTTGTGTGGATCTCAGAACAAACAGCGATTATTTCACTGTACAGCATTAACTGACTGGTTTGTATAACTGAGACGGAGTGTGTTTACTGCGCGGTACGGACTGTATTTATGTGTTTTGTGTGGATCTCAGAACAAACAGCGATTATTCCCCTCGACAAACAAACAGGAGGATGCAGTGACAGACACAGAATTTGTTATTATTCCTAGAGGAAAGGTAAAGGTAAAGCAATCCCATTACAGACCTGGACAGGACCTTACGGTTCCAGGAGGTTGAGGCTCCCAGATTTCTAGACAATCGGCACATGAAGGTGGTAAAGGTGTCAGACCTATGAACCGGCCGCCTTTACCTCCAGGAAATACTCCTGGTACTCATTTCTGTTAGAGGCTGAGTCGACCCCAGGGCCATAGAGAGTCCGAAAGGATTATGTAAATGAAAAATTCCAATGACACCATCGGGAATCGAACCCGCGACGTTCCGCCTTGTAGCCCAGTGCCTCAACCAACTGCGCTACCGCGTTTCCTGGATAAAACTTTAATGCGGAGAAGGCTCCCAGGCACTGCCCGCTCGTCCCTTCTGTTAAAAGGTTGGCTCAAAGTAGGTAAAGTTTTGAGAAGTGGACAAGGTAGCGTGCTGGGAGCATTAAACGGAGCGGAGAAGTTGAGCATTTGGTCTGAGATGTCAGTTTGTAGAGCAGCATTACGACGGCGAGATTTTGATAATGTGTGGAGGGCTGCGATTGGGCGGATAATGCAGAGTTGTGTAAGCAGCGTTCAGTGCAACTGGGTTATGGTACCAGCTGGCGTAGGACTGAAGAATACCACGGAAAACATTCATCGAGTTGGCTGCTCGCGGGACCTTCCGGATACACCGTCGCTTCCAGACTAAGGGACACGTCACTTCTATCCTAAGCTCCCCGATATCAGAAACGGCATTGCTTTTTGGAGGTTCCCTGAGTTTCTCTGTGCGTCTTTCTGATGACAGCAACATATACATAAAGATGAGTATGGAGCATTGGTGGAATGATACTGACAGGGGAAAACTGAAGTACTGGGGAAAAACATTATACAGCGTTGGTGGTAGATGAATGAATGAGTATGGAGCATTGGTGGAATGATACTGACAGGGGAAAAATGAAGTACTGGGAGAGAAACTTATACAGCGTTGGTGGTAGATGTATGAATGAGTATGGAGCATTGGTGGAATGATACTGACAGGGGAAACTGAAGTACTGGGAGAGAAACATTATACAGTGTTGGTGGTAGATGTATGAATGAGTATGGAGCATTGGTGGAATGATACTGACAGGGGAAATCTGAAGTACTGGGAGAGAAACATTATACAGTGTTGGTGGTAGATGTATGAATGAGTATGGAGCATTGGTGGAATGATACTGACAGGGTAAATCTGAAGTACTGGGAGAGAAACATTATACAGTGTTGGTGGTAGATGTATGAATGAGTATGGAGCATTGGTGGAATGATACTGACAGGGGAAATCTGAAGTACTGGGAGAGAAACATTATACAGTGTTGATGGTAGATGTATGAATGAGTATGGAGCATTGGTGGAATGATACTGACAGGGGAAAACTGAAGTACTGGGAGAGAAACATTATACAGCGTTGGTGGTAGATGTATGAATGAGTATGGAGCGTTGGTGGAATGATACTGACAGGGGAAAACTGAAGTACTGGGAGAGAAACATTATACAGTGTTGGTGGTAGATGAATGAATGAGTATGGAGCATTGGTGGAATGATACTGACAGGGGAAAAATGAAGTACTAGGAGAGAAACTTATACAGCGTTGGTGGTAGATGTATGAATGAGTATGGAGCATTGGTGGAATGATACTGACAGGGGAAACTGAAGTACTGGGAGAGAACATTATACAGCGTTGGTGGTAGGTGAATGAATGAGTATGGAGCATTGGTGGAATGATACTGACAGGGGAAATCTGAAGTACTGGGAGAGAAACATTATACAGTGTTGGTGGTAGATGTATGAATGAGTATGGAGCATTGGTGGAATGATACTGACAGGGGAAATCTGAAGTACTGGGAGAGAAACATTATACAGTGTTGGTGGTAGATGTATGAATGAGTATGGAGCATTGGTGGAATGATACTTACAGGGGAAATCTGAAGTACTGGGAGAGAAACATTATACAGTGTTGGTGGTAGATGTATGAATGAGTATGGAGAGTTGGTGGAATGATACTGACAGGGGAAATCTGAAGTACTGGGAGAGAAACATTATATAGCGTTTGTGTTTAAGGATGAATGAGTATGGAGCATTGTTTGAATATTGCTGACAACTGACTTCTAGCGTTAACTGGTTGGATTTCATAATCTAACGGCCGTGTATGTACTGCGCGTTACGAGCTGGATCATCATAAACATTCAGTTTAATTTTAATATCCTAATTACTTAACTTCGTTACGTCATTTTGTCAGCACTCTACACACTGCAACTGTAACATGTCCATACATTTTCTTGCCAAATACTCTCTATCAACACACACTCTAGCAGGTGCACTGTCACTACACGAGTACTCACCACTTGCAGAACCTGCACTGTATGGGAGCCGGTGGAAGACTGAAAGGCCGATCGGACAGGGAGTTATAGTTTGCTGTACCGCCAGGGGGGATGGCGAGAGAGAGAGAGAGAGAGGAACCACCTAAACGCAAGTTGATTGCTGTCTATTACGTTCTTTCCACGTCAAAGTCCAAAGTCTTCAAGCAGGTGATAAAAAAATGATAACAGAGAAAAATGTACAGGTATATTAGTAAAAGCTAATTGACCCTCTAAAACCCAGTGGTTACTATATATACCGCCGGGTTTAACAACAATCATACGTTCTACCCACACAGTGTATTTATGTGTTTTGTGTGGATCTCAGAACAAACAGCGATTATTTCACTGTACAACATTAACTGACTGGTTTATATAACTGAGACGGAGTGTGTTTACATCGCGGTACGAACTGTATCTGTAAAGCCCAGTGGTTACTATATGTACCACCATGTTTAACATTCACAAATTCTACGTTTTACCCACACAGTGTATTTATGTTTTGTGTGGATCTCAGAACAAACAGCGATTATTTCACTGTACAGCATTAACTGACTGGTTTGTATAACTGAGACGGGGTGTGTTTACTGCGCGGTACGGATTGTATCTTCAAAGCCCAGTGGTTACTATATGTACCACCATGTTTAACATTCACAAATTCTACGTTCTGCCCACACAGTGTATTTATGTGTTTTGTGTGGATCTCAGAACAAACAGCGATTATTTCACTGTACAACATTAACTGACTGGTTTGTATAACTGAGACGGAGTGTGTTTACTGCGCGGTACGGACTGTATTTATGTGTTTTGTGTGGATCTCAGAACAAACATCGATTATTTCACTGTACAGCATTAAGTGACTGGTTTGTATAACTGAGACGGAGTGTGTTTACTGCGCGGTACGGTCTGTATTTATGTGTTTTGTGTGGATCTCAGAACAAACAGCCATTATTTCACTGTACAGCATTAACTGACTGGTTTGTGTAACTGAGACGGAGTGTGTTTACTGCGCGATACGGACTGTATTTATGTGTTTTGTGTGGATCTCAGAACAAACAGCTATTATTTCACTGTACAGCATTAACTGACTGGTTTGTATAACTGAGACGGAGTGTGTTTACTGCGCGGTACGGACTGTATTTATGTGTTTTGTGTGGATCTCAGAACAAACAGCTATTATTTCACTGTACAGCATTAACTGACTGGTTTGTATAACTGAGACGGAGTGTGTTATACTGCGGGGTACGGACTGTATTTATGTGTTTTGTGTGGATCTCAGAACAAACAGCTATTATTTCACTGTACAGCATTAACTGACTGGTTTGTGTAACTGAGACGGAGTGTGTTTACTGCGCGGTACGGACTGTATTTATGTGTTTTGTGTGGATCTCAGAACAAACAGCGATTATCTCGCTGTACAGCATTAACTGACTGGTTTGTGTAACTGAGAAGGTGTGTGTTTACTGCGCGGTACGGACTTTATTTATGTGTTTTGTGGGATCTCAGAACAAACTGCGATTATTTCACTGTACAACTTTAACTGACTGCTTTGTATAACTGAGACGGAGTGTGTTTACTGCGCGGTACGGACTGTATTTATGTGTTTCGTGTGGATCTCAGAACAAACAGCGATTATTTCACTGTACAACATTAACTGACTGGTTTGTATAACTGAGACGGAGTGTGTTTACTGCGCGGTACGGACTGTATTTATGTGTTTTGTGTGGATCTCAGAACAAACAGCGATTATTTCACTGTACAACATTAACTGACTGTTTGTATAACTGAGACGGAGTGTGTTTACTGCGCGGTACGGACTGTATTTATGTGTATTGTGTGGATCTCAGAACAAACAGCGATTATTTCACTGTACAACATTAACTGACTGGTTTGTATAACTGAGACGGAGTGTGTTTACTGCGCGGTACGGACTGTATTTATGTGTTTTGTGTGGATCTCAGAACAAACAGCGATTATTTCACTGTACAACATTAACTGACTGGTTTGTATAACTGAGACGGAGTGTGTTTACTGCGCGGTACGGACTGTATTTATGTGTTTTGTGTGGATCTCAGAACAAACAGCGATTATTTCACTGTATAACATTAACTGACTGGTTTGTATAACTGAGACTGAGTGTGTTTACTGCACGGTACGGACTGTATTTATGTGTTTTGTGTGGATCTCAGAACAAACAGCGATTATTTCACTGTACAACATTAACTGACTGGTTTGTATAACTGAGACGGAGTGTGTTTACTGCGCGGTACGGACTGTATTTATGTGTTTTGTGTGGATCTCAGAACAAACAGCGATTATTTCACTGTACAACATTAACTGACTGGTTTGTATAACTGAGACGGAGTGTGTTTACTGCGCGGTACGGACTGTATTTATGTGTTTTTGTGTGGATCTCAGAACAAACAGCGATTATTTCACTGTACAACATTAACTGACTGGTTTGTATAACTGAGACGGAGTGTGTTTACTGCGCGGTACGGACTGTATTTATGTGTTTTTGTGTGGATCTCAGAACAAACAGCGATTATTTCACTGTACAACATTAACTGACTGGTTTGTATAACTGAGACGGAGTGTGTTTACTGCGCGGTACGGACTGTATTTATGTGTTTTGTGTGGATCTCAGAACAAACAGCGATTATTTCACTGTACAACATTAACTGACTGGTTTGTATAACTGAGACGGAGTGTGTTTACTGCGCGGTACGGACTGTATTTATGTGTTTTGTGTGGATCTCAGAACAAACAGCGATTATTTCACTGTATAACATTAACTGACTGGTTTGTATAACTGAGACTGAGTGTGTTTACTGCACGGTACGATCTGAGTGTTTAAGAAAAATTCAGGTTGGTTGTCGTCTCCAAAACTTTAATTTCAATACAAAAATGTCTCACCCCATTATGGTACACATATTTTCAAATTATTTACAGTGTTTACTGATCATAGTGGCCGCCCTGAATGCTGAGATCGCTGGTTCGAACCCAACGCTGGCGTGCATCATGTATTCGTTTTCAGTTGCTCAATGTGGGGATAGGCACTGAAATGAGTCACTGCCGCCAAAGGCTACCTACCGAATGTACGATAATCCCTGTGTAAACTGGTAACCTGTGGTACCATAAAACGTGGCAGAATTAAACGTTTATAGATAAAAATAATGCGATTCCCACCTTATCACCAGCAAATGCCTCACACTTAGGTAAACATTTCCAAATCCTCGTGTGTCCTGCTACTTGACGGTATGATTGTGCACATTTCGACAGATCGCAGATCACTGCTCCAGCTCACAGCGTAACAAGTGCTTATTGTGATAACCTATCTGTTAGCATGTGACCCTGCCATATTCTTGGCTTTCCTCCCATTCAATACTCTGCCTTTCCCTACAACTCAGTAATTTCGTACTAAAAGCCCATTCCGATGTTCAGAAGCCTGAAAACGCATATTTCCATCTGCTTCTTGGACTTCCCATGTCGCTGTCTCCTGTGGTGTTTGTACTAAGGTCCCAATGTTGATAGTCCAATACTACGCACGTTGTAAATTGTTCGTTCTTGAATTTCACGTTGTGTTCGCTGCGCATTTTGACATTAATTTTCATTCGTTGGTTAAAAAACTGAATATTAATGTTCATTCTTAATTTATTTATCTGATATCGATATATCGATATCAGATAAATAAATTGGTTTTACCACCATATCGATATATCGATATGGTGGTACAAACAAGGGAGAGCTGACTGGCTGAAAGGCGGAAACAAGAAATGTATACATTTCGTTGGTCGGCACAGCTTAAGGGAAGACACAACTTGAACGACCAGGATGTAAATGGGACAATAATAAAATGATCTTGGACGGAGTGAATCAAGGTTACAATAGGCTTATTAAACGGGTGTTTTGTGTGTGTACGTATGTATATGTGTTTTATGTATTATGTATGTATGATATGTATGTATGTATGTATGTATGTTTGTATGTTTGTATGTATATGTATGTATGTATGTATGTATGTATGTATGTTTTATGTTTGTATGTTTGTATGTTTGTATGTTTGTATGTATGTATGTTTGTATGTTTGTATGTTTGTATGTTTGTATGTTTGTATGTTTGTATGTTTGTATGTTTGTATGTTTGTATGTCTCCTGGAAAAATACAACCAATGTAAAAATTAATTTCAGGCTCAGCCGTGATGTTGACATCTGCGCTCTTCTGAGATATTACGCAGCGTCGTGTGTAATTATTTACCGACGTTTCGGGACAACGTATCGATCCCATCTTCACGGGTCAAAAGTCCGTAATACCACAGAAGACCGCAGATTTCATCAATATAAAAATTATTAGCTTCTGGTAAAGGGCCCTGGAAAAGTGGTACAAAAGTTTGATACGTTATTGCAAGTGTTAACTTTTTTTTGGGGGGGGGGGGCACTTAATTGTGCTCATTTAGAAGGGGCAACTGAAGAATACAATTCCGCGCTCTATTTGTTTGCAGATTTAGATAAAAACCTGGACTCGTTTATCGACAGAACAAACCGGTATATACCGGTATATATACCGGTATATACCGGCTTCCGAAGGACTGCAGCAATACAAACTGTGACAGACGGCGTCCAACAAAGCGGTATGTGGCCTTTTGGACGCTGCATTCTTCAGGACGCTGACCGATCGTCCTGAAACGCACCTCACCTTAAAATCGTTCGAATGGGTGAGTGTGTCAGCTACTGGTCAGGCTAAACAAGGAGCCGAAACGTCGGTGAACACCCCTCAAGAACTCTTGCAGTGCCGGCCCAAAACAGGCAGCACAGTTCAAATCTGAACAACATGTTGGAAGGTAACGCACTTGCCTTTCTTGTAACAAATGAGTCGATCGCGTTTAAATCCCTCACACATTGTACAAATTGTACAAATTGTACAAATTGTACAAAGCTGCCGGCTACGACTGCCTTGGTGCTAATTCGAGCACGATACAAGACAGCGTGGTTTCAGGCTTCCGCCGCGATGTTGATGAGATCTGCGCTCTTATGGAATATTACGCAGCGTTGTGTGGTAATCGACGTTTCGGGACAACGTATAGGTCCCATCTTCTAGGGTCAAAAAGTCGAAGAAGGAAAAAAATAAAGCACTGCGACACGTACGGTTCTGACAGCGGTGTTACTGAGAATTCGAATCTTCTGGGATGTTACACTGTTATGGGACGCGTGGCGACCGACGTTTCGAACAACGCTGAGTTGTGCCTTCATCTTTAGAGATCACGCAGTCCGGATGACCCAGCGTCATATCCCGAGAGACTCAAATCCTCAAACAGACGGACTGTGACCACCAATGCTGGACCTGATCTAAGAAGACAGCACTAGAGTGCAACAACAGCTGCGTCGAAAAATGGAGGCGTGTGACAGACGGCAGTGAGATGAACTGTTTTGTTTGTGGGCACAATTATGAGACTGAATTTAATTTGAGAAATGCAAGAGAGGAATCAAAACAAATGTGTTGATTTGACAGATAAATATTTTATTACTGTACTGCACGTGGTGAATATTGTTATTACTGTACTGCACGTGGTGAATATTGTTATTACTGTACTGCACGTGGTGAATATTGTTATTACTGTACTGCACGTGGTGAATATTGTTATTACTGTACTGCACGTGGTGAATATTGTTTATTATACTGTACTGCACGTGGTGAATATTGTTATTACTGTACTGCACGTGGTGAATATTGTTATTACTGTACTGCACGTGGTGGAATATTGTTATTACTGTACTGCACGTGGTGAATATTGTTATTACTGTACTGCACGTGGTGAATATTGTTATTACTGTACTGCACGTGGTGAATATTGTTATTACTGTACTGCACGTGGTGATAGATATATGTTATTATTGTACTGCACTGTGGTAGATATATTGTTATTACTGTACTGCACGTGGTGAATATTGTTATTACTGTACTGCACGTGGTGTGAATATTGTTTATTACTGTACTGCACGTGGTGAATATTGTTATTATGTACTGCACGTGGTGAATATTGTTATTACTGTACTGCACGTGGTGAATATTGTTATTACTGTACTGCACGTGGTGAATATTGTTATTACTGTACTGCACGTGGTGAATATTGTTATTACTGTACTGCACGTGGTGAATATTGTTTAATTACTGTACTGCATTTGAGCAAACCGAAGTAAAATGTAAAGTCGTACCTGTGCAAGCCATAAAGATATAGGGAGCGTAGAAGTCCAGCTCCATTTATTCCTAACCTTAGCACTATATGAAGTCAGTGGTAGACGTTTCGCCCGTTTCACACCCATTGAATAGGAAGTTTGGTGTGCTCCTGAGTCGGTCTGGACGTTCTGGAGAAGAGAAAGACATCTGAATTCGAACCCTGGACCGTGCAGCCCGTAGACTACTCAAGCAAGTCCACGTTATATAATATCAACAAGCATTTATTATACTTTCGTTGTGCTGTACAACAAAATAAAGCCCCAAGCACTAGATAATACCAATATACAGTTTTTTCGTCCTTCTGTCCTTCTTGAGAAGCTAACAGTTCCTCAGCTAGTCAAGAAAATCCCCGCGTTTTATGGAACCCGAAGGTTCATTACCGCACTCACAACAGCCCGCCACCTGTCCCTATCCTGAGCCATATCAATCCAGTCCACGCCCCCATCCCACTTCATAAGATCCATTTTAATATTATCCTCCCATCTACGCCTAGGTCTTCCAAGTGGTCTCCTTCCCTCAGGTCTCCCAACCAAAACCCTGTATGCACCTCTCCCTCACCCATACATGCTACATGCCCCACCCACCTCATTCTTCTTTATTTGATCACCCGAATAAAATTTGGTGATCAGTACAGATCATTAAGTTCCTCGTTATGTAGTGTAATGAATATTGATAGCAGGGGAAAATGTTTGAATTGATTTATGTAAAGCTTATATAATTTTTGCAAAGTATTATTAAGACAGCAGGTACTGCTAACAGCGATGGAATTTTCCACTGAGCTGATATAAGGTACACATCACTTGCGAGTAGCTGGACTTTCCACTGAGCTGAATCATAAGGTTACACATCACTTGCGAGTAGCTTGGACTTCCAAGTGACATAGGTCAATCACTTGCGATACTTGACTTCTCACTGGCTGATCATAGTTACACATCACTTCGAGTAGCTTGGATTTCACGTAGCGAAAAATGAAGCGTGACAATGCATTGTTAGAAACTGTCTGACATGTTTCAGGGTTCTGATAGGACATTTCTTATGACGATATGTAGTACGAAATTGTTTTGTTTGGTTAAGAGGGTTAGGAATGTGTTGAGGAAGCCATGTTGATGAGTTTTATATAGGAGTGTAAAGCAAAGGAAGAGCGTCTTTTGGCGTCAGTTTTTGGTCGTGTATTCGAAATTTTTAACATTAGAAATTATAATGAACAAAGGAGTTATAGATTCTCACTAACTTTAAAAAGTGAACAGTGGTGATTGTTTGAAAGGAGCCACGAAATGTCAATCTTAGAGAAAACTTAATTACACAACTTAAATAAGTTTGGTTACTTTAGCTGAAAATTAATAGTAAATGAATGAAGGAAAAGTGTTTGTGAAGTAATGGTGTGAAGTAAAAGTAATTAGTAATTGGAATGAAGGGAAAAGTGTTTGTTGAAGTAATGGTGTGAAGTAAAAGTAATGTAATATGGAAGAAGGAAAAGTGTTTGTGAAGTAATGGTGTGAAGTAATTAAGTAATAGTAAATGAATGAATGGAAAGTGTTTGTGAAGTAATGGTGTGAAGTAAATGTAATAGTAAATGATGAGGAAAAGTGGTTGTGAAGTAATGGTGTGAAGTAAAAGTAATAGTAATGAATGAAGGAAAAGTGTTTGTGAAGTAATGGTGTGAAGTAATAGTAATAAGTAATGATGTAAGAAAAGTGTTTTGTTGAAGTAATGGTGTGAAGTAAAAGTAATAGTAAATGTAATGAAGGAAAAGTGTTTGTGAATTAATGGTGTGAAGTAATGTAACATCAAGTGTGTGTATTTTACGGTTAAGAAGTACAAGTGCGTAAAATAATGGTTTAGTGTTAAAGTTGCATTTTTTTTGCATAATATTGCATTGATTATTGCACTAATAGTGCAGCTCTAATGTATTAATACCATAGGAATACTCGGTGTAAGTAATTCAACTGGAGTCCAAAGCATGTTTCGCTCCAGTGAATATTCAGCAATTACACTGAAAGCAAGCATAAAAGCTTGTAAGTCTTCATGTAATGTCCGCGATTGTTGTAAAATTTTCACAAAAACTGAAACGTCACGACAGTGATACTTAAATTGTCCAAATTAAATTTCATAAAATTATTTCGTGTTGTCATAAGGTAAAGACGTACAGGGCGAATATTTTAATGTGGGCTCAGAAATGGGGAGGCGCCTAAAAGCGGTGCACACATAGCTATCTGACGTGCAGTGATGTGCTATGTGCAACCTCTGCACCTTGCAGTGATGTGCACAGTGCAACCTCTGCACCTTGCAGTGATGTGCACAGTGCAACCTCTGCACCTTGCAGTGATGTGCACAGTGCAACCTCTGCACCTTGCAGTGATGTGCACAGTGCAACCTTGCACCTTGCACTGATGTGCACAGTGCAACCTCTGCACCTTGCAGTGATGTGCACAGTGCAACCTCTGCACCTTGCAGTGATGTGCACAGTGCAACCTCTGCACCTTGCAGTGATGTGCACAGTGCAACCTCTGCACCTTGCAGTGATGTGCACAGTCAACCTCTGCACCTTGCAGTGATGTGCACAGTGCAACCTATGCACCTTGCAGTGATGTGCACAGTGCAACCTCTGCACCTTGCAGTGATGTGCACAGTGCAACCTCTGCACCTTGCAGTGATGTGCACAGTGCAACCTCTGCACCTTGCAGTGATGTGCACAGTGCAACCTCTGCAACTTGCAGTGATGTGCACAGTGCAACCTCTGCACCTTGCAGTGATGTGCACAGTGCAACCTCTGCACCTTGCAGTGATGTGCACAGTGCAACCTCTGCACCTTGCAGTTATGTGCACAGTGCAACCTCTGCACCCTTGCAGTGATGTGCACAGTGCAACCTCTGCACCTTGCAGTGATGTGCACAGTGCAACCTCTGCACCTTGCAGTGATGTGCACAGTGCAACCTCTGCACTTTGCAGTGATGTGCACAGTGCAACCTCTGCACTTTGCATTGATGTGCACAGTGCAACCTCTGCACTTTGCATTGATGTGCACAGTGCAACCTCTGCACTTTGCAGTGATGTGCACAGTGCAACCTCTGCACTTTGCAGTGATGTGCACAGTGCAACCTCTGCACTTTGCAGTGATGTGCACAGTGCAACCTCTGCACCTTGCAGTGATGTGCACAGTGCAACCTCTGCACCTTGCAGTGATGTGCACAGTGCAACCTCTGCACCTTGCAGTGATGTGCACAGTGCAACCGCTGCACCTTGCAGTGATGTGCACAGTGCAACCTCTGCACCTTGCAGTGATGTGCACAGTGCAACCTCTGCACCTTGCAGTGATATGCACAGTGCAACCTCTGCACCTTGCAGTGATGTGCACAGTGCAACCTCTGCACCTTGCAGTGTGTGCACAGTGCAACCTCTGCACCTTGCAGTGCTTGTGCACAGTGCAACCTCTGCACCTTGCAGTGTGTGCACAGTGCAACCTCTGCACCTTGCAGTGATGTGCACAGTGCAACCTCTGCACCTTGCAGTGCTGTGCACAGTGCAACCTCTGCACCTTGCAATGTTGTGCACAGTGCAACCTCTGCACCTTGCAGTGATGTGCACAGTGCAACCTCTGCACCTTGCAGTGCTGTGCACAGTGCAACCTCTGCACCTTGCAATGTTGTGCACAGTGCAACCTCTGCACCTTGCAATGTTGTGCACACAAGCTACAGAGGTTCCAGCGTGCAGCATATGTAGAAACGTTGGACACAGTTTAAAGGAAAACACTATAGACAATATACGTATAACATAATATTGTGACGCGTTCGCGTAATGTTTATCCCTCTCCGGCTCTCCTAACAACTTGATACCATCTCACTCAAAGACAGCGGTTTTATGGCGATTTAATAACGCTGGAAAGAATAAAACGTACATTCGAACCCGGTTATAACGACATCGGTTTATATGACACCTCGTCTATAACGTCAGATATTCTGTGGTACCAATTAATTCCTCAGTGTTAACCGTAACATTATACTCCATTATACTCCTGAGACAGCGGAGATGAAATTTTTGAGCGCAGCTGAATTGCACGATATATATTACACGACCACAAACCAAGTGAAGGAGTTAGAGAATTGAATATACAGTAGAACCCCCTTATCCGCGGTTTACCGCGGCCCGAAAATATTAACACATTCACTGCCAAAGTCGACCATGGCCGATTTCAGTATTTACGTTTTAATTTGCCAGCGTCGACTTTAGTCGATCTAAAGTTTACTCTTCGCTTTTATATATAGGGTTCGCTACTATCCGCGATTTCGGGCATCCACGGCAGGTCTTGGAACGTATCACCCGCGGACACGGGCGGACTACTGTATACAAGTAAATTAAGTTATTTGCGAGTATGGATATAATTGGACACTTGTGCCTTATATAAAGGTACAGCAATCCCATTACAGGCCTGGACAGGCCCTTAGGGTTCCAGGAGGTTGAGGCTCACAGATTTATAGACAATCGGCACATGAAGGTGGTAAGGTTGTCAGCCCTAGGCACTGGCCCCCTTTACCCCCCAGGAAATACTCCTGGTACTCATTTCTGTTAGAGGCTGTGTCAACCCCAGGGCCATAGTGCGACCCAAAGGCTTATGTCAATGAAAAATCCCAGTGACACCATCGGGAATCGAACCCGTGACCTTCCGGCTTGTAGCGCAGTGCCTCAACCAACTGCCTTATATAAGGGAATGTTTTTATCTAGTAACTGCAGTGGGCTGAACTTAAACTCGTCAGTACCGACGCACGGCAAATTGGAGAAGCGACGAAGGCTGTGCCTCCTACCGTCACGCTAAACACAGATGCGACTTGTCAGATAAAATAATGTCCTTGTACAATACGCCTGGTTCATGATAGTTACACAAGACGGCAGTAGTCGTCACGAACCAGTCAAGAAATAAGCAGGAACCCACAGTGACTAGTTGCCGCTACCTATGCCAGATGGCACCTGCCGGTATGAAGCATTCAACAGGTAAAGAAGTACCTATGCTTCAGTCGGTATTACAGCCTTATATTTTGCCAGTAACAAGCTAAAATCACGCCAATTTCATGGCACAAATATTCAGCGAATTCATATAATTCCTCTATGGCTATAACATACACGAATTATATCTGTGAAAATCATAGCTAACGTAGCCGTGGAGTACCGCGTGAATGCTAGCCCGTCTTGAGACAGGGCGGCGGTCAGTTTATAAGAATGAACGATACCATCATCCGAGGTTAGTGTATGAATACATTCCGGCTGGTGGAAGAAACGTACGTGGACCAAAGACAAGATGGAGTGACCAATACCCCATGGTGACGAAACACGACCATATTTGTTCATGCCCTGTTGCTCAGGATGTGTGGATACCAGCGCGACTTCCTGTCAAACATTCGCTATAACCTGTACGGTGCGTAGAACAAACAGGAAGCTGCATAACGAAAATGCCATCAAGGACAAACCATTAGAAAAATATGTAATTTCCGAGGGAAGTTGTACTTAAACGGAGGAAAATGAAACAGCAAAAAGTGGAGGAACAAGGCGAAAAAGAAAAGACTGTAAATGGTCTGCTGCGTGACGTAGTAGACAGACTTTGACAGGCATTCTTTACTTTTAAAATGTCACACGGTTTCAAGGTACACGGGTACATGTGATGCGATTACATAACGGAAGTACATGCTAAACAGCATGTTGTGCGTTGTATTTGTGTTTTGTGTGGATCTCAGAACAAACAGCGATTATTTCACTGTACAACATTAACTGATTGGTTTGTATAACTGAGACGGAGTGTGTTTACTGCGCGGTACGGACTGTATTTATGTGTTTTGTGTGGATCTCAGAACAAACAGCGATTATTTCACTGTACAACATTAACTGACTGGTTTGTATAACTGAGACGGAGTGTGTTTACTGCGCGGTACGGACTGTATTTATGTGTTTTGTGTGGATCTCAGAACAACAGCGATTATTTCACTGTACAGCATTAACTGACGGTTTGTATAACTGAGACGAGTGTGTTTACTGCGCGGTATGGACTGTATTTATGTGTTTTGTGTGGATCTCAGAACAAACAGCGATTATTTCACTGTACAACATTAACTGACTGGTTTGTATAACTGAGACGGAGTGTGTTTACTGCGCGGTATGGACTGTATTTATGTGTTTTGTGTGGATCTCAGAACAAACAGCGATTATTTCACTGTACAGCATTAACTGACTGGTTTGTATAACTGAGACGGAGTGTGTTTACTGCGCGGTACGGACTGTATTTATGTGTTTTGTGTGGATCTCAGAACAAACAGCGATTATTTCACTGTACAGCATTAACTGACTGGTTTGTATAACTGAGACGGAGTGTGTTTGCTGCGCGGTACGGACTGTATTTATGTGTTTTGTGTGGATCTCAGAACAAACAGCGATTATTTCACTGTACAACATTAACTGACTGGTTTGTATAACTGAGACGGAGTGTGTTTACTGCGCGGTACGGACTGTATTTATGTGTTTTGTGTGGATCTCAGAACAAACAGCGATTATTTCACTGTACAGCATTAACTGACTGGTTTGTATAACTGAGACGGAGTGTGTTTACTGCGCGGTACGGACTGTATTTATGTGTTTTGTGTGAATCTCAGAACAGAGAGCGATTATTTCACTGTACAACATTAACTGACTGGTTTGTATAACTGAGACGGAGTGTGTTTACTGCGCGGTACGGACTGTATTTAAGTGTTTTGTGTGGATCTAAGAACAAACAGCGATTATTTCACTGTACAACATTAACTGACTGGTTTGTATAACTGAGACGGGGTGTGTTTACTGCGCGGTACGGATTGCATCTTCAAAGCCCAGTGGTTACTATATGTACCACCATGTTTAACATTCACAAATTCTACGTTCTGCCCACACAGTGTATTTATGTGTTTTGTGTGGATCTCAGAACAAACAGCGATTATTTCACTGTACAACATTAACTGACTGGTTTGTATAACTGAGACGGGGTGTGTTTACTGCGCGTACGGATTGTATCTTCAAAGCCCAGTGGTTACTATATGTACCACCATGTTTTACATTCACAAATTCTACATTCTGCCCACACAGTGTATTTATGTGTTTTGTGTGGATCTCAGAACAAACAGCGATTATTTCACTGTACAACATTAACTGACTGGTTTGTATAACTGAGACGGAGTGTATTTACTGCGCGGTACGGACTGTATTTACGTGTTTTGTGTGGATCTCGGAACAAACAGCGATTATTTCACTGTACAACATTAACTGACTGGTTTGTATAACTGAGACGGAGTGTGTTTACTGCGCGGTACGGACTGTATTTATGTTTTTGTGTGGATCTCGGAACAAACAGCGATTATTTCACTGCACAACATTAACTGACTGGTTTGTATAACTGAGACCGAGTGTGTTTACTGCGCGGTACGGACTGTATATATGTGTTTTGTGTGGATCTCGGAACAAACAGCGATTATTTCACTGTACAACATTAACTGACTGGTTTGTATAACTGAGACGGAGTGTGTTTACTGCGCGGTACGGACTGTATTTATGTGTTTTGTGTGGATCTCGAAACAAACAGCGATTATTTCACTGTACAACATTAACTGACCGTTTGTATAACTGAGACGGAGTGTGTTTACTGCGCGGTACGGACTGTATTTATGTGTTTTGTGTGGATCTCGGAACAAACAGCGATTATTTCACTGTACACATTAACTGACTGGTTTGTATAACTGAGACGGAGTGTATTTACTGCGCGTACGGACTGGGTCTTTATATATAATTCAGTCTATTCTTAACTTGAAGTTAAGTAGGTACGCACTTCACTCATGTGACCCAATAGCACGACCTGTAAACACAGTAACGATACTTGCATACTAGCCTATGTTAACTAGCTGCGTGATGTCAACAGACCATGGACTCTGGCAGAATCGTAATAACATGAATGTGATTGTGAAGTGCGGCAACGCTGGATGACTTGAATTCAAGAATGACTGTAGTTTGTACAAATGTGGAGTTGGGTAATCATATAACACGCACTTGAAGGTTTGAACACGAAGGCACACAGAGAAAAGAGAGAAATACACACAAGGTCAAGGAAGACGTAAGAACATCACGCGCTGTGGTGTCTTCCGTAACTAACTAACTAACTAACTAACTAACTCCATGTAGCAGAGTCCTTCTTGAGAAGCTAACAGGTCGTCAGCTAGTCAAGAAATTCCCCGCGTTTTATGGAACCCGAAGGTTCATTACCGCACTCACAAAAGCCCGCCTCCTGCCCCTATCCTGAGCCATATCAATCCAGTCCACGCCCCCCCATCCCACTTCTTGAAGATGCATTTTAATATTATCCTCCCATCTACACCTGGGTCTTCCGAGTGGTCTTCTTCCCTCAAGTGTCCTCACCGAAACTCTGTATACACCTCTCCCCTCAACCATACGTGCTACATGCCTCGCCCACCTTATTCTTCTTGATTTGATCACCCGAATAATATTTGGTGATCAGTACAGATCATTAAGTTCCTCGTTATGTAGTCTTCTCCACTCCCCCGTTACCCCGTCCCTCGTAGCCCCAAATATCCCCCTCAGCACCCTATTCTCGAACACCCTCAGCCTATGTTCCTCCCTCAGTGCGACAGACCAAGTTTCACACCCACACAAAACAACAACACAATTACAGTTCTGTATATCTTAATGTTTGTATCTTTGTACAGCAAACTGTAAGACACAAGACCGAACGGCGGCAGCTGTTGTCTTACTGTCTTTATGCATGTAGTTCTGATTTGTGTCGTTCCCAAATATTCAAACTCTGTCGTGTTTTAAAAAGGGAAGAGAGAACAAAAAAAAATACAATAAAAAGGGACATGTGTTGCTACTGACACGTGTTGGTACTGACACGTGTTGCTACTGACACGTGTTGCTACTGAAAATAATTAGGCTATGGACATCTTACATCTTACGTAACGTAACCAACAGACTGCCATGATATTCGATGATAGTCCACTGGCAGGTCAAAGTTCATTAATTTAAAGTAAATAACACGCGGAAGCCGCTCAGACGACGAGAAGGTCTTACTGTTAAGACAGCAACAGCAACTGCGTAACGTGCTGTTACGGGAATTAAATGCACAGAGAGTGAGCAGGTCTAGTGTGTCTAGTGCGTGGCAGCAATCACTCTCTGAAAATGCGGGAACAGCAGTAACACATACCGAGTACACACTGCAGAACAGCAGCAACACATACCGAGTACACACTGCAGAACAGCAGCAACACATACCGAGTACACACTGCAGAACAGCAGCAACACATACCGAGTACACACTGCAGAACAGCAGTAACACATACCGAGTACACACTGCAGAACAGAAGCTAACACATACCGAGTACACACTGCAGAACAGCAGCAACACATACCGAGTACACACTGCAGAACAGCAGAACACATACCGAGTACACACTGCAGAACACAGTAACACATACCGAGTACACACTGCAGAACAGCAGCAACACATACCGAGTACACACTGCAGAACAGCAGCAACACATACCGAGTACACACTGCAGAACAGCAGCAACACATACCGAGTACACACTGCAGAACAGCAGTAACACATACCGAGTACACACTGCAGAACAGCAGCAACACATACCGAGTACACACTGCAGAACAGCAGCAACACATACCGAGTACACACTGCAGAACAGCAGCAACACATACCGAGTACACACTGCAGAACAGCAGTAACACATACCGAGTACACACTGCAGAACAGCAGCAACACATCCGAGTACACACTGCAGAACAGAGAACACATACCGAGACACACTCAGAACAGCAGTAACACATACCGATACACACTGCAGAACAGCATAACACATACGAGTACACACTGCAGAACAGCAGAACACATACCGATACACACTGCAGAACAGCAGAACACATACCGAGTACACACGCAAACAGCAGCAACACATACCGATACACACTGCAGAACAGCAGAACACAACCGATACACTGCAGAACAGCAGAACACTACGTCACACTGCAGAACAGCAGTAACACAACGAGTACACACTGCAGAACAGCAGCAACACATACCGAGTACACACTGCAGAACAGCAGAACACAAACCGATACACACTGCAGACAGCAGACACATACCGAGTACACACGCAGAACACAGCAACACATACCGAGTACACACTGCAGAACACAGAACACATACCGATACACACTGCAGAACAGCATAACACATACCGAGTACACACACTGCAGAACAGAGAACACATACCGAGTACACATGCAGAACAGCAGACACATACGAGTACACACGCAAACGACAACACTACCGATACACACTGCAAACAGCAGAACACATACCAGTACACACTGCAGAACAGCATAACACATACCGAGTACACACTGCAGAACAGCAGACACATACCGATAACACGCAGACACAGAACACTACCGAGTACACATGCAGAACAGCAACACATACCGAGTAACACACTGCAGAACAGCAGTAACACATACCGAGTACACACGCAGAACAGCAGACACTACCACACAGCAGAACACAGTACACAACAGTCACACTGCAGAACAGCAGTACACACGAGTACACACTGCAGAACAGCAGTAACACATACCGAGTACACACTGCAGAAACACAGCAACACATACCGAACACACTGCAGAACAGCAGTACACACACCAGCAAACAGCATGACACACCGAGTACACATGCAGAACAGCAGAACACATCCGAGTACACACTGCAGAACAGCAGTACAACCGAACACACTGCAGAACAGCAGTACACACATACACACTGCAGAACAGCAGTGACACATACCGAGTACACACTGCAGAAACAGCAGAACACATCCGAGTACACACTGCAGAACAGCAGAACACATCCGAGTACACACTGCAGAACAGCAGTAACACTACCGAGTACACAGCAGAACACACAACACAACGAGTACACACTGCAGAACAGCAGTAACACATACCGAGTACACACGCAGAACAGCAGTAACACATACCGAGTACACACTGCAGAACAGCAGTAACATACCGAGTACACACTGCAGAACAGCAGTAACACATACCGAGTACACACTGCAGAACAGCAGAACACATACGAGTACACACTGCAGAACAGCAGTAACACATACCGAGTACACACTGCAGAACAGCAGTAACACATACCGAGTACACACTGCAGAACAGCAGTCAAACACATACCGAGTACACACTGCAGAACAGCAGTACACATACCGAGTACACACTGCAGAACAGCAGAACAATACCGAGTACACACTGCAGAACAGCAGAACACATACCGAGTACACACTGCAGAACAGCAGCAACACATACCGAGTACACACTGCAGAACAGCAGTAACACATACCGAGTCACACTGCAGAACAGCAGAACACATACCGAGTACACACTGAGAACTGCAGTAACACATACGTACACATGAGACGCAGCAACACATACCGAGTAACACTGCAGAACAGCAGTAACACATACCGAGTACACACGCAGAACAGCAGAACAAACCGAGTACAACTGCGAACAACAACATACCGAGTACACACTGCAGAACAGCAGAACACAACCGAGTACACACTGCAGAACGCAGTAACACATACCGAGTACACACTGCAGAACAGCAGAACACATACCGAGTACACACTGCAGAACAGCAGCAACACATACCGAGTACACACTGCAGAACAGCAGTAACACATACCGAGTACACACTGCAGAACAGCAGAACACATACCGAGTACACACTGCAGAACAGCAGTAACACATACCGAGTACACACTGCAGAACAGCAGTAACACATACCGAGTACACACTGCAGAACAGCAGAACACATACCGAGTACACACTGCAGAACAGCAAACACATACGAGTACACACTGCAGAACAGCAGCAACACATACCGAGTACACACTGCAGAACAGCAGAACACATACCGAGTACACACTGCAGAACAGGGAGCAACACATACCGAGTACACACTGCAGAACAGCAGTAACACATACCGAGTACACACTGCAGAACAGCAGCAACACATACCGAGTACACACTGCAGAACAGCAGTAACACATACCGAGTACACACTGCAGAACAGCAGCAACACATACCGAGTACACACTGCAGAACAGCAGTAACACATACCGAGTACACACTGCAGAACAGCAGCAACACATACGAGTACACACTGCAGAACAGCAGTAACACATCCGAGTACACACTGCAGAACAGCAGTGACACATACCGAGTACACACTGCAGAACAGCAGTAACACATACCGAGTACACACTGCAGAACAGCAGTAACACATACCGAGTACACACTGCAGAACAGCAGTACACATACCGAGTACACACTGCAGAACAGCAGCAACACATACCGAGTACACACTGCAGAACAGCAGTAACACATACCGAGTACACACTGCAGAACAGCAGTAACACCATACCGAGTACACACTGCAGAACAGCAGCAACACATACCGAGTACACACTGCAGAACAGCAGTAACACATACCGAGTACACACTGCAGAACAGCAGCAACACATACCGAGTACACACTGCAGAACAGCAGTAACACATACCGAGTACACACTGCAGAACAGCAGTAACACATACCGAGTACACACTGCAGAACAGCAGTAACACATACCGAGTACACACTGCAGAACAGCAGTAACACATACCGAGTACAACACTGCAGAACAGCAGTACAACACACTGCGAACAGCGTACACACAACTGCAGAACAGCAGTAACACACATGCAGAACGAGCATACAACACACTGCAGAACAGCAGTGACACACACACTGCAGAACAGCAGTAACAATACCGAGTACACAGCAGTAACAGCATACAACACACTGCAGAACAGCAGTGACACACGACACAGCAGAACAGCAGTGACACACACACTGCAGAACAGCAGTGACACACACACTGCAGAACAGCAGTGACACACACACTGCAGAACAGCAGTGACACAC
Source organism: Reticulitermes speratus (assembly GCA_021186555.1). Taxonomy (NCBI): domain Eukaryota; kingdom Metazoa; phylum Arthropoda; class Insecta; order Blattodea; family Rhinotermitidae; genus Reticulitermes; species Reticulitermes speratus. The sequence goes on along the minus strand of JAJKFL010000009.1, from coordinate 853,711 downwards.
ACACTGCAGAACAGCAGTGACACAGAACACATGACCACACTGCAGAACAGCAGTGACACACACACTGCAGAACAGCAGTGACACACACTGCAGACAGCAGTAACACACACTGCAGAACAGCAGTGACACACACACTGCAGAACAGCAGTGACACACACACTGCAGAACAGCAGTGACACACACACTGCAGAACAGCAGTGACACACACACTGCAGAACAGCAGTGACACACACACTGCAGAAGAGCAGTGACACACACACTGCAGATCAGCAGTGACACACACACTGCAGAACAAACGTCACATTAAATTCACCGAACACTTCAGACGTAGCTTTATACAAACAGACAATATAATAAATAATATACACAAAATCAGCCAAAAGTCACTGTGCACCGATCGTGCACCGTGACTATACTCACGTAGTCACTAATACACTGCTTGAGGAAGTGACCGTTGGTCACCGTATGTGTCACAGTATTAAGAACGGGGCAGTTTTATTGTTTGTAGTACAGCTGTATAGTGACCTCTGACTTACCCTATATTTTAACATGCATTATTCAATTATATTACAACATACACACTCAGCTGTGAACAACTGCTGTATATCTGTCCATATTCATGAGGCCCAGTGACCTGAGGCACCACTTGAAGGACACAAGAGTTTTACGAAATAAGTTAACAAACACTCCGATGCTGAGAACTTTATTATGCTTTCAACATATAAATGACACGATATGTAATTGAAGGCTTCCGCCGTGGTCGTAATGTTGCATAAAATCTTCTGGGTTGTTACCCGGCGTCATTTTTTTGGTGCATGACCAACGTTTCGGGATCACATGTTTGTCCCATGTTCAGGGTCTTAGGAAAAGGGATGCCAAGAGGTAAGAAACATGTGTTTATATAGGAGTAGGGTCCAACGGCACTTGAACATCCAAAAACAAAGCTCAGTTTCTTGCACTATCAATTTATGTCCTTCAGTTTCTTGCACTATCAATTTATGTCCTTTAGTTTCTTGCACTATCAATTTATGTCCTTTAGTTTCTTGCACTATCAATTTATGTCCTTTAGTTTCTTGCACTATCAATTTATGTCCTTCAGTTTCTTGCACTATCAATTTATGTCCTTCAGTTTCTTGCACTATCAATTTATGTCCTTCAGTTTCTTGCACTATCAATTTATGTCCTTCAGTTTCTTGCACTATCAATTTATGTCCTTCAGTTTCTTGCACTATCAATTTATGTCCTTCAGTTTCTTGTATAATCAATTTATGTCCTTCAGTTTCTTGCACTATCAATTTATGTCATTCAGTTTCTTGCACTATCAATTTATGTCCTTCAGTTTCTTGCACTATCAAATTATGTCCTTCAGTTTCTTGCACTATCAATTTATGTCATTCAGTTTCTTGCACTATCAATTTATGTCCTTCAGTTTCTTGCACTATCAATTTATGTCCTTCAGTTTCTTGCACTATCAATTTATGCCCTTCAGTTTCTTGCACTATCAATTTATGTCCTTCAGTTTCTTGCACTATCAAGTTATGTCCTTCAGTTTCTTGCACTATCAATTTATGTCCTTCAGTTTCTTGCACTATCAATTTATGTCCTTTAGTTTCTTGCACTATCAATTTATGTCCTTTAGTTTCTTGCACTATCAATTTATGTCCTTTAGTTTCTTGCACTATCAATTTATGTCCTTCAGTTTCTTAGCACTATCAATTTATGTCCTTCAGTTTCTTGCACTATCAATTTATGTCCTTCAGTTTCTTGCACTATCAAATTATGTCCTTCAGTTTCTTGCACTATCAATTTATGTCATTCAGTTTCTTGCACTAAACCATTTATGTCCTTCAGTTTCTTGCACTATCAATTTATGTCCTTCACTTTCTTGCACTATCAGTTTATGCCCTTCAGTTTCTTGCACTATCAATTTATGTCCTTCAGTTTCTTGCACTATCAAGTATGTTCATTCTTGCATATCATTAGTCCTTCAGTTTCTTGCACTATGTCCTTCAGTTTCTTGCACTATCAAGTTATGTCCTTCAGTTTCTTGCACTATCAATTTATGTCCTTCAGTTTCTTGCACTATCAATTTATGTCCTTCAGTTTCTTGCGCTATGTCCTTCAGTTTCTTGCACTATCAATTTATGTCCTTCAGTTTCTTGCACTATCAATTTATGTCCTTCAGTTTCTTGCACCATTATGTCTCATTCTGCACTATCATTATGTCCTTTACCATCATTACAATCTCGTATTATTACAATAAATACTGCAATTGCAGTCAATAGTATTCACGTCTTTGCCACTATCAGAATAGCTAAAACTATTCGCCCAACACGGAACGACTTTTCTTTGACGCACCTCAACGGCAGATGACGGTACAAGATCACTTCCACTATCATTAGCAGAGCTGTCACTTACATACAAACAATCACCAGCACATCCGATCAACAATTAAATACTGCGCAGTACCTTCGTTCCACACGGTTTGCCGTTGGCGCCGCGGCATGTTGTCAAAGACAGGCAGGGTGGAAGGAAGCGATTGCTGGTACCACGGATTATCTATGTTAGAGTAGTAAGCATTGGGGGACAAGGAAGCATATTAGTAGACGGCGAAGAAATAAGGACAGTAACAAGCTACAAGTTTGTAGGAGCTCTCATCACCAATGACGGCTATAGCAATGACGAGATCAAGAGAAGAATAACCTTGGGCAAAGCAGCAATGGCAAATCTAACTACAATTATGAAAGACTCAGGAGTTTCGACCAACACAAAAGTTAAGTTAGTGCAGACAATAATTTTCCCAGCACTGCTGTATGGATGCGAAAGCTGGACGTTGATGAAGGCGGTCAAAAGGAAGCTAGATGTCTTCCAGCTATGGACGTGCAGAAGACTGCTCAGAATACCGCGGACAGCAGGAAGGACGAATGCATCGGTGATTAAACAAATTAAGCCCAGGCACTCCCTAGAAACCTTAGCAGTAATAGGCAAATTGAAATATTTCGGACACATTGCGCAGGTGAGATTGACTGGAAAGAGACTTGATGTTAGGATTGACAGACGGCAGTAGAAGGAGAGGAAGACAGCGGACAAAATGGACGGACGAAATACGAAGAACAATGACGATGAACTGGCGTGACACCATAAATGCCACGCAAAACAACACAATGGAGGGACATGATCTACAAGGCCGTGGAAAATAGGAAACGACAAAACGAAAACGACTAACGGATAGCAAGACCCTGTACCTGTTGCTAAGAAAATGCAATGGGATCACCAGGGTCGCTTGTGACCTGAAGGAACTATTACTGCTGCTACTACTACTACTACTACTACTACTACTACTACTACTACTACTACTACTAGGATGCAACACCACTCATCTTACACATCTACGCAGCTTCTAGTCCAAGACAAACTGCTACGTAGTTCTAAAATGCACCAACAGATGGCAAGAGCTATCAAGAAACGTGGTGTGTGTAAAAGCGTAGCTACTATTTGCCACAAGCTTTCGCCAGCCATATTCTTAAATCGAGCCCACATCCTAAAAGTGTGTTTATTTAAGATCACATTTAAAGTGATTCTCCCAACATGTATTCCAAATGTCCACCTACCATCATTTTTTCCAAACAAGTTTATGTCCAGGTTTGTTTGTGTCCCCTTCTGGACTACAGGGTTGTGCACCACAACTTGACAGAACTGACTACTACAGGGTTGTGCACCACAACTTGACAGAACTGACTACTACAGGGTTGTGCACCACAACTTGACAGAACTGACTACTACAGGGTTGTGCACCACAACTTGACAGAACTGACTACTACAGGGTTGTGCACCACAACTTGACAGAACTGACTACTACAGGGTTGTGCACCACAACTTGACAGAACTGACTACTACAGGGTTGTGCACCACAACTTGACAGAACTGACTACTATAGGGTTGTGCACCACAACTTGACAGAACTGACTACTACAGGGTTGTGCACCACAACTTGACAGAACTGACTACTATAGGGTTGTGCACCACAACTTGACAGAACTGACTACTACAGGGTTGTGCACCACAACTTGACAGAATTGACTACTACAGGGTTGTGCACCACAACTTGACAGAACTGACTACTACAACAGTAAGAACAGCTCATTCACTAAAGCTGTCGAAATGCATACTTGCAGATTGGTTCCTGATGTGGACGTGAGACTTTCTCATCCACGTCCGAAAATTATCAAGCCCTGAAATGGAAATAGTGCATATTTTTGTACATATGTCTGAAGTGTAATAACCAATACATCAACCCTTTCAATGCCATGCATGACTGATATATCTCACGTACAGATACTTCATGACTGATATATCTCACGTACAGATACTTCATGACTGATATATCTCACGTACAGATACTTCATGACTGATATATCTCACGTACAGATACTTCATGACTGATATATCTCACGTACAGATACTTCATGATGATATATCTCACGTACAGATACTTCATGACTGATATATCTCACGTACAGATACTTCATGACTGATATATCTCACGTACAGATACTTCATGACTGATATATCTCACGTACAGATACTTCATGACTGATATATCTCACGTACAGATAATTCATGACTGATATATCTCACGTACAGATACTTCATGACTGATATATCTCACGTACAGATACCTCATGACTGATATATCTCACGTACAGATACTTCATGACTGATATATCTCACGTACAGATACTTCATGACTGATATATCTCACGTACAGATACTTCATGACTGATATATCTCACGTACAGATAATTCATGACTGATATATCTCACGTACAGATACTTCATGACTGATATATCTCACGTACAGATACTTCATGACTGATATACCTCACGTACAGATACTTCATCAACTCATGAGCTCTGCAGTGGCCTTGCTAACAATGTGCCCCTGTCGTGGCTGAGATCGACACTTTGTTAGCCACACCTGCCCAGGGTTCATGCGTTCACGAACAACTTCTAACAGTACTGGCCCAGCTGGTCTGATGTATCATGTCTTTGTCACCTGCCCTGCCACATTTCTGAACTTCAAATGTATTTAAGAAAATAAAATAAACTATTTAACCATCAAATACAACTTACATTTTTTAGTGGCAAAAAGCCAGCTACATGTTTTGGCTTTCAACAAGCCATCATCAGGCTGTGTACATATAAGAAAACAGAAAGATATGTTCAGATCGTGTTGAATGAAGTCATGGAAAAACTTGATTCAACATAATCTGAATATTCAAGCAAGTCTTACTACATTAAATTTAACTGTATTTTTTCTGTACTAAAAATTACTAAATTTCAAATTGTAACTTATGACCTAACATTGTTACAGATTTTTAAGTGACAATTTGACTGTCACATATAAGCATTCCCTGACCACCACACCACATCACATATAAGCATTCCCTGACCACACACACCACATCACATATAAGCATTCCCTGACCATACACACCACATCACATATAAGCATTCCCTGACCATACACACCACATCACATATAAGCATTCCCTGACCATACACACCACATCACATATAAGCATTCCCTGACCACACACACCACATCACATATAAGCATTCCCTGACCATACACACCACATCACATATAAGCATTCCCTGACCACACACACCACATCACATATAAGCATTCCCTGACCACACACACCACATCACATATAAGCATTCCATGACCACACACACACAATCACATATAAGCATTCCCTGACCATACACACCACATCACATATAAGCATTCCCTGACCATACACACCACATCACATATAAGCATTCCCTGACCATACACACCACATCACATATAAGCATTCCTGACCATACACACCACATCACATATAAGCATTCCCTGACCACACACACCACATCACATATAAGCATTCCCTGACCACACACACCACATCACATATAAGCATTCCATGACCACACACACCACATCACATATAAGCATTCCCTGACCATACACACCACATCACATATAAGCATTCCTGACCATACACACCACATCACATATAAGCATTCCCTGACCATACACACCACATCACATATAAGCATTCCATGACCACACACACCACATCACATATAAGCATTCCATGACCAACACACCACATCACATATAAGCATTCCCTGACCACACACACCACATCACATATAAGCATTCCCTGACCATACACACCACATCACATATAAGCATTCCCTGACCATACACACCACATCACATATAAGCATTCCATGACCACACACACACATCATATAAGCATTCCCTGACCACACACACCACATCACATATAAGCATTCCATGACCACACACACCACATCACATATAAGCATTCCATGACCATACACACCACATCACATATAAGCATTCCATGACCATACACACCACATCACATATAAGCATTCCCTGACCACACACACCACATCACATATAAGCATTCCATGACCACACACACCACATCACATATAAGCATTCCCTGACCACACACACCACATCACATATAAGCATTCCCTGACCACACACACCACATCACATATAAGCATTCCATGACCACACACACCACATCACATATAAGCATTCCCTGACCATACACACCACATCACATATAAGCATTCCCTGACCATACACACCACATCACATATAAGCATTCCCTGACCACACACACCACATCACATATAAGCTATTCTCTGACCACACACACCACATCACATATAAGCATTCCCTGACCACACACACCACATCACATATAAGCATTCCATGACCACACACACCACATCACATATAAGCATTCCATGACCACACACACCACATCACATATAAGCATTCCCTGACCATACACACCACATCTACAAATATCTGACCATCTTGTACCTAAGCACTGCCTTCAAACGTACTTCATTTGGTAAGACAAGATAATTTCTTGAGAACCAATGGGTTTCTGGTCTTTGTCCATCGTCCGGAAATCTAAAATAACTAGATAACACGACGTTTCGGAAATACCTGAGGACAGAAGCAGATCCAGTTTCCGAAACGTCGTGTTATCTAGTTATTTTAGATTTCTGGATGATGGACAAAATCCAGAAACCCATTAGTTCTCAATGTTACGTACCGTCGTCAGGACCTTTTAGAAGATAATTTCTTTTATATGACAATCAGCTGTGATCCAAGACATGATTTTTATATACATATATATATAAACAAATGTCTTGTACTTGCAGTTTTTAGTACTTTTTTATACTTCTTATAGTTTATATTATGAATATCTGCAACAAGACCGAGATCTCAACCTTGAGTGACTATCTATAGAAGTTGCACAGTGCTATCTTTCTGCTTTCTTACACACAGCCTCCTGATTGCTTCCTGAAAGCCGACACATGTACATGTAGCTGGGTTTTATACCACTAAATTATATAAGCTGTGGTTGATGAGTAAAATAGTTGGTTTTACTGTTTTAAAATTTACAACAAAACAGGATGAGGTTAAAGAGAGAGTAGAGCTATACCTCTACTCCCCCTTTGGGCCTTCATGGCCTGTTCTACGGTGAACTTTACCTTTACCTTACGGGATGAATTAGCTTTCAGATGAAATCTGTGTGCTGCTTTTCCACTACAGAAATTACACTTCACCAGGAAGTTATTATAACATAATTTGGTTTAATCTACTAAAAACTCAGCATGAACAGTCTAAAGAACAAGTAAGCTCCACTTATTCTTAACCTAGGCACTGGATGGGGAAGTGAGTGGTCAGCTTAACACGTTGGCCACTTCACCACCACGGAAACAACCCCTGATGCTAACTGAATATAAGGCAGAGTGGGCCCCAGAGCCAGCCTGGACAACACAAAATGTGAGGTTATGACAGCAGTGTTGCTGAAGATTCAAGTCTTCTGAGATGTGACACTGTGCTGATGGGAGAACAGGTGTCAACATTACGAATTGTAGTGCCTTCATCTTAAGGACTAAGCAGTCCAAGAAGGTGAAGGCTCTAGATATTTCAAGAGCATCGCCAACCACTCACAGTGCCACATGCCACCAGAAGACATGAACCTATGGTTTAAACACTTTGTACAAGACAAAGGTCTCTTACCTCTGTCAGAAATCAAACCAAGATTTCTTGGGCATCAAACCTGTATGCTAGTCACTACACTGACTGAGCTATTCCAGCTCTGTAGAATACAGAACAACTGTATGAAATGCCAGCTGTGTGGGTAAGATTAAATATGGCGGCCTGAATGCATCAGTCTCACATTAGTGTTATAAACGTTATTTATTATCAAAATTACTTCCCAATTACAACATAAATGAAAACTGTCACATATGCATGACAAAGAAAAATATACATCAAAACAAGTAATTTTGTTACAGAAATAAGAAATATAATTTGTTTTTAGCGTCAACCAAAATATAACTAAAATTATTCTTAGTCCTGGATACCAATGCATGAGGTGACATATACAGGGTATACACAAAAGAATGGTGCGGTTTCCCTTTATTCACCATTGAAACCGTACCATTCTTTTGTGTATATCCTGTATACATACCTTCCTCTATGAGATCAGTCTAATGACACTATACAACACACTTAAATCATTCACCAGTGTGAAATGCATCATTTTTGCATTGCTTATTTAATGTTATTTCATTATATATTCATTCTACTGCATTATCTTCTTTATAAAGAGATCCCATGCACTGTCCTTGAGATATCTGAGGCTTGCACATGAAATACTAGCAAAGTGCCTATCATAACACAGGCTGGCACAATATTCATGCACTAATCCACGTTACTTTCCATCATTTTCCTTGGCTCTTGACAATCTAGTAAATGATTATGCTTATGGTCGTATTTTAAACACTTGAAATCCACTAATCTCAACATGCAAATGTTTCATCACTTTCATGATTCGGTTGACCACTATGACTGACCCTCTGTTCATCAATGGCATAATTTATTATGAACTATTAAATATTTTAGGCACTTTCCATGTATGATGCTCTTAAACAAACAACAAACCTATTATGTACAATACTAATGTCACTTCAATATATTATTCACTGAAAAAAATCTCCATATTGTGACATCACAAACCAGCAACCATGGTGGCAGATGATAACAGTAGCAAATGTGGTTTTATGTTGCTGACTGGTAACCATGGAAACCGACAACAAGTATGATGCACACCAAGGTGTCACTCACACATAGGGTGGGAATCACATGCTGTATTATACAATTTAGATACAGGCTTATTTCTAACGTCAAGTTACAGATTAAGTCGTCAGTCAGCCTTGGTCCAGTGTGCACTGGTTTGGTTATGTTGCCTGTAAAACATGCTGAAACTTAATGTGCCCACATACTTTTCAAAGAAGCAGTCATTTGTGAAGTCAGAAAAATGGATAATAAGAATAGATTAAAAGAAATTGGGATGAAATAGAATGTAAGAAGATGCAATGTGTTAACATGATAAGACAGGGGGGCTAATATGGTTATGATTTGGATCAACAATTGTACTTTGGAACAGTAGCTAACGCATGGTACCAGGTCTTTCTTGAGGAGTTCATAGTTTCACAGGTGCTCACCAAATTTGTTGTGAGATACGAGGGTCTTACAGCGGTGTTGCTGAAAATACGAGTCGTCTGGGATGTGACACTTCGTTGTTGTGCGAGTATTTCCAGACATTAGGATTGTAATGCCAACAGAATGTTGGGAACTGCTTGCTCAACAACAAAGCATAAAGACTTCAGCTTCAATAAATTTCTTTCTTTCATGGAACCTAAATCCTCATCACCAAATACACAAAAGCCCAACACATGTCGCTACATCGAGTAACTCAACCCAGTTCACATCATCATGCCCTTGTTTCTTCTATGCTTTTGACAACGGTTCCTGTCTATATCTAGGTCTTCCAAGTGGCTGTAGTGTGTGCATGCTACAAGTCTCATCAGTTTCATTCTCCTTGCTTCAACATTCTAACATCGTTGGTACTGCAGCCCACAATGTGCCTTGGTCTTCTTGTTAAAGCACAGCTCCAGTCTTTCCTAACCTTCAGTACTGTGTGAGGGTCAGCGATCACTATCATGGCCGCCTTTACCTACTGGGGAAGACCCCAATACACGTTGGAGACTCTCACATCGATTTATTTGGCCTATTTTCACTGTATAATGAAGTACAGAATAATTTTGGGATGTAATTGATCTTATAGTAGAAACATAATTACTTTACAAATGACAATTGATAAAATTATGATTGGTGCAAAACATAAAAATTCATGTTGGGATCTGCTTAAGAGCATAGAGATTTGACATTTTCCATTAAATATGTATGCTCATTAATAAACTTCATTATAGATAATCAAGAAAACTTTCAAACAAATTCAGCTGGACACAGTATTAGTACAAAACACAAGTCAATTGTCAGTGTTGCATGCTTTCAGAAAAGTATATACTAAGGTGACATCAGAATTTTTAACAGTTGGCCATCTAGACTCACAAGTCTTTATGAATGACACAATTTAAAGTAGCATTAAGAAGATAATCAAATACACTCTCTTGTTAGACTGTTAATAAATTGTTAATGTTTAAAAGCGACTCATAGTCTTATTATCTGATGTACATAATAAACTGAGTATAATGTATGAATACTCTATGTTAAGTCATGATAATATTTTGTATTGTACAAGTTCTTTATACTTTGTATTCTGACGACTTATTGCACATTCTCTGTCATTTTGACTAGCTTTTGTTTCCATTAAATGTGTATATGTGTGTATTGACAGGGCCCTGCATGGGCCCAGCTGCATCTGGAAATTACGGTGAAGTGAAAATGAATTAAGAGGAGGAAGCTGCGGCTCTTCTCCAAGCACAGGACAGTTTGTTTCCCTGTAAGGAGACACTAAATTAACTGTGCACTCACAAACAAGCGTTATTGCTTTGCACTTCCTGCTTCCTCCAACCCTGAAACCCAGAAAAGGGCTAAATTTATATATTTTGTCACTCTCCCTCTCTACATCACATTTCTCATTCTTCTGACCTTGACGAGGATAATTCTGCATCTTGTTTGTCAGCCTTCCTCTTTCATAGTTCCTATTGGTCTGGACAGGGCTTTATCTGCTATCCCCTTTCTATCGTTCTGACTGGCCATATAACCCACGTATATAACTGACTTACTCCTGACCCCTGTAATTTCATCACCAACCAGGACACAGTTCCTTCAACCGTGAACAGGTGGCAGCAAGCTCCCCCAAAATGTTGGTATCTATCTATAAATCTGTAAGGTATCAAAACCACAAGAGGACACTGTGGAGGCAACTGTCGGCCCACGCTGGGAATCACAAACTCAAGTTCTTCAGTCTTGCAGCTACGGTTGCATTTCTCAGTATGCCTTTGTCCCAAGTCCAAATTTTCTGCTCAGCATTTTGTTCTCATTCACTCTCCAACTTTTTCCACGTTCAGAGTAACAGACCAAATTTCATACCCGTATAAAATAACATGTAACATTTTAGTTGTGTATATTTTAACTTTTACTTCCTTCAGACAGCATACAAGAGTATAACAAAGATCTTCCTGTGTACGCCATCAAGGTAGGTGGGGAGTGAAATTAGGGCCCCACTCTGTCTTCATCTCAGCACTAGATGGAAGTGTGTGGTCAGCTTCATTCCCCGTCTGCTTTATTCCCCAGGGAAAGAGCCCCCGGGTACCCACTGAATAGGAGGCTGGGTGGGGTGAATGGGCCCCAGAGTCAGTCTGGACGATTTGGAGAAGACAGAAATGTCTTTCCCCTGCCAGGAACACAACCACAATTCCTGTGAACTTCAGCCTGTAGTCTAGATTAAGAAATGATAAAATATGACAATCGCAAGGTTGCAGAGTTACACCACGTGTCTGCTTTGCGGTTTACATTTTGCTTTCTCTGGCTTTCTGGTATGACTAGCACAGGACTGACGAGTTACAGTTAACTAATGAACAAGACAATGTCATTAAACATTAACAATCGGACTGAATAATTCAGACACGCGAGTCAGAGACTGACTGTGCAGCTCTTCTCCTTCCCAATACCTAATTAATTAATACAGTGCATCACTGTCACCATGTCCCTGAGCATGGCAGCTCTACTGCATAGAAAGCCTGCTTCCGTCAGAACATCCTGTGACATAATAAGCGGAACACATTACATTTTTCATAACATGGCTCGGTTATAAACACACGAGCTCTGCCACTGCCTTTATACTACAGTGTAAAGATTATAATATGGGAATGCCAACAAGTTTCTGTCAACTGCATAAAACTCTGCTGAAGCAGAATGTTACCAGTGCATCTCCTGTAATTCTGTCTTCTCTTGGGTTTCTGTGTCATCCAGTGATTAAAAGTCCTGACCTTTTGCAGCAACATACTGCCCAGGGTAAGGAGATGCTGAATTTATAGAAAGGAAGAAAATGTGTCGGTTGCACAGAACACTTTGAGGGAGTCTGGCCAATCACAGCAACAGAAGACAGGAACAGGAGAGCAGAATGTCACTGAGCAAATGATGAGACCCGGAGAACCGTTCTGGCAAATGTTTATTTGCATGTTCTTGAATCAACTGACATTGCTACTTTACTTAAAAATTTGTATCTCTACAGAAGACAAATTGAGATAACTATCTAGTCACAGCAGATCAACTCAAGAAGTCTTACCTCATTCCACTAAAGAGTATAACAGATGAGTTTGAAACGTGTCTCAGATAGAGTGAAAGTTTAATGTTGCTGACACGCCACATTTCTGATTACTTGTTGTGGATACTGTGTGAAGACTTTTTCTTGTATTGTGCATTGAAATGTTATACAAAAACCATTTTCTACAGTGCAAAATAATAGTAAATAAATAAAAAATTACTAGAAATAAGTAAACAATGGGCTTGAAGACGAACTGCAAATTAAGACATTTTACAGATAAGGTGCAAGCATTCTGATGGCTTTCAAACATGCAATTCAGTAACGCCTTTCTTGATGTTTGAAGTTTAGTTTGTGATCAGAAATCCTAAAACATGATGACCTTATATGTTGCATGTGTGTACAAGAATGATCAGAAATCCTAAAACATGATGACCTTATATGTTGCATGTGTGTACAAGAATGATCAGAAATCCTAAAACATGATGACCTTATATGTTGCATGTGTGTACAAGAATGATCAGAAATCCTAAAACATGATGACCTTATATGTTGCATGTGTGTACAAGAATGATCAGAAATCCTAAAACATGATGACCTTATATGTTGCATGTGTGTACAAGAATGATCAGAAATCCTAAAACATGATGACCTGTGTGTACAAGAATGATCAGAAATCCTAAAACATGATGACCTTATATGTTGCATGTGTGTACAAGAATGATCAGAAATCCTAAAACATGATGACCTTATATGTTGCATGTGTGTACAAGAATGATCAGAAATCCTAAAACATGATGACCTTATATGTTGCATGTGTGTACAAGAATGATCAGAAATCCTAAAACATGATGACCTTATATGTTGCATGTGTGTACAAGAATGATCAGAAATCCTAAAACATGATGACCTTATATGTTGCATGTGTGTACAAGAATGATCAGAAATCCTAAAACATGATGACCTTATATGTTGCATGTGTGTACAAGAACTTTCTTTTAAAAGGAATTGAGTTGATGGTAAATTCTAGACAAATGCAAGTAGAAATTTAATAAATTCTGCCACAGGCTTCACATGAAACTTCCACACTCAATGCAAATGAGGAACATAGATCAGACACGTTATATGAGAATAGAAACTGGTTTTCTAAAACAAGGTGTTTTAACTTATAAGTCTTCTGAGATATGACATTGTGCCAGTTGTTAAGTGGTTACTGACGTTTCGGAGAAGCTTGCTGCTTCCATCTTCAGGGTCTAAGAAGTCTAATGAGACTGCCAATCGAACAATGTCCTATACCAGAAGACTTGAATGTTCATTAACACCGCTTTTAGATATTCAAATCTAACGTCATTTAAGTCAGTCTGATACTCATTCCAAACTTCTTACAACAGAAGATTGCAAATACCGACACTTGTTCTTTATTTACGGCATGTCAGATTAGTGTTTTTCAAGAAGACTTTATTGTGCAAATTAAATCATAGGTACGACAGATCATGTAAATTAACACAGGAATGACACAGTCTGTGTGGACTGCGATAGCTCAGTCGGTATATGGACTCTCTACGGGCTGGACGGTCCGGAGATCAAATCCCGGCGAGGGTTGGTTTTCCGCACCTGTACTGGCCCTGGGGCCCACCCAGCCTCAATTGGCACTGGTTCATCCAGGAGTAAAGCAGCTAGGGCGTGGCATTGACAACCCACACCCTTCTAGCGCCGAAGTTAAAGAAAGAGTAGACTTATACCTCTACTCCCGCTCTGGGCCTTCATGGCCTGTTCTAGGGCGAACTTCACGTTTACCTATTTATGACACATTCTGTTCAATTTCTGTGTCTATAACAAAGTGTAATCATCAGCCAAATTGTAATTAACTAACTCCACGGAGGAGAGTTCTTCTTGAAGAGCTACCAGTTCCTCTGCTAGCCAACAAATTCTCTGCACTGTATGGAACCTGGAACCTGTAGGTTCACTGCTGCATTCACAACAGCCCACCGCTTGCCAATCCTGAGCCAGACGAATGTCTGTCAGGCTAATGAACACCAGAGCAGGGTTCCCAGAACACTGATGTCTAGTCTCAACATTATCTGCCATTTCCGGTTCACTAATTGATTTATGTGTGTGTTAGTTCTGCCATTAAACTGGTGATTTCTTTTAAATTGCAGATTCTGCAAGAAGAGAAAGGCATACTGTTATCTTTGGAGCAATGCCTAAAGGAAAGGTGTTGTGAACTGGAAGAAGAGGTGGCCACCCTCCGTGCTGCCCAGCCCTCCAAACGGCAACATGCTAGGAGCAACAACACGGTGGCAGACTCTTGCAATCAAGGCTCTGGTTCCACCCCAGCTGAAGATGAAGGCATTAGCTCATCAGATCAAGAACAGTCCCTGTCTCAAGACGAGG
Source organism: Reticulitermes speratus (assembly GCA_021186555.1). Taxonomy (NCBI): domain Eukaryota; kingdom Metazoa; phylum Arthropoda; class Insecta; order Blattodea; family Rhinotermitidae; genus Reticulitermes; species Reticulitermes speratus. The sequence goes on along the minus strand of JAJKFL010000009.1, from coordinate 838,622 downwards.
AAGACTCTGGTGATATTGAGAGAGAGCCCATGGTGTACGAACTGTTTGCTGTACAAAACGACACAATACTGATTGAGAGAAATGGGTTGAGAAACAATGTAAATAATGACATTGTCATCAAGGAAACAAGTGTGGACCAACTAGATGATGATGCGGTATCACAAGGTGGCGATAATAATGACGATGAAGATGAAACAACAATTGATGAAGTTATAGAAGAATTAAGAAATATTATAAATGATGCAGAAACAGAAGCATATGCAGCAGAAGCTGCTGAAAAAGCAGCAGCAGCTCACAAGAAGCAAAGGGAACTTGAAGAAAGACGGGACGAAGCAAAGAAGAAATCTAAGAAGACAGACACAGATAAGAGTAAGAACAAACATAAAGTATCACCATATCGTCACCATCACCAAACTGATTCAAAGAAATTTTCTTCTGGGAAACATGGTAGGCAAGTGACATCTATAGAGATGTCCTCCGATCCTATTTCTTTAAGAACAACTTTAATATTATCCTCCCATCTACACCTAAAGATACTGGAATTGGAACAGGAAGCACTATATCGCACTCTCTGGAGGACTATCTTTGTAAGAGGCTGTGGACCTGTCGTAAGACAGACTATGCAGTGAATGACTGCACCTTAGCCTTCCAAGCGGTCTTTTCACTTCAGGATTACCCACAATAATCCTCTATGCATTTCTTTTCTCCACCATACATGAGCTAAAGTGTAAATGCTACATTCTTAGAAAGTTTTGTCCATGGCAAAAGAGTGTTCAGTAAATTATTCAAGTATGGCAGAAATACTGTAACGTTAATCTAGTCACTGCCACTCTTAGAAAGATAAAATTATCCCTGTGCATGAAGGTACATACAAGGAGTGGAGGTATAGATCCACTCAGTCTTAACCTCAGCACTAGATGGCACATGCCCTGGCTGCTTTGCCCCTCTGGAATCCTCTCAACAGCCTACTGTCCTTCATCAAAGCTTGCTTATCTACCAAGAGGTTTCTGACACCATGACAACTGTCAACAATCGTAATGCCTCCCACGTCTATTTGTAATATTTGTTCCGTCCCAATTCTGACAAGGTAAGACATTGTCATAGATGTCAATTATATTGTGGACACTGTCTACTCTCTCAGGCTCAGAAACCCACAAAGTTTTGGAGAACAAACCTGTCGCCATATTCAGGTGGAAAGGAGAGAGGGAGAGCCTACCGTTGTTGGGCCTTTTGGTACGAGTGAGCATCTGTGGCTGGACCAGCGGTAGAGCCAGAGTCCAGAATACAGTAGAGTCTCAGTGGATGTGAAACTCCATGATCGCCCATTTCAATTCCACTGATGTAAACTTCTGTGAGGGTTCCAATGAATTGGGATGAGACGGCAAGGCTGGTGAGTCAGCTTCCTCCACTCTCCTGCTATTGTGCAGACAACTCTCAGCCCAGTCGAGCTGTGTCACGCCTTAAGTGAGGTGGACTGCTTGCTTGCTTTATGGGATGAGTGTCTCCTTCAGTCATTTAATGTATTTTGTGACCCATTGCCAATTTTCATTCCACCAAAGCTCCATACTCATCTGCCAGGTGGGGCAAGCAAGGTACGACCACTTAACCCTGCAGTACCAAGGCACACAGTCAGTCTCACTCTACATCTTAAACAAGAAATATGGCAAGAAATTATGGTGGCAATTGGTTACTGATCAGCCAATAAATATTTCCTAGTGAAAATTATACAAAATAAAAACAGCTTGATTTCTAAAGAACTCCACATTGTACTTTCATCAGTAGAACATGTCTAATTCACATATTCTTTCTGTCATCTTTGAATCCTTCTTTTTGTAAATGCAGCATACAACATTCAAATGCCCCAGATTCAGTGTTCCCACATCACTTGTAAACTCAGACAACTAAAATATTTGTACTCCCTAGTGTTAAATAAATCCATTTCTAACTTGTGATAATGCAGGGACATTATTTTATCTGGCAACTCACATCACTACTTCACTCAGACCGTTTTCTGTGACAGGAGCAATTGCAGCGACTCCATTTTCCCGTGAGTCAGGTTCCACGCATTTCAGTTCAATGTACTGCAGTTAATATTAGGTTTTTATACACCATATATAAAGAAAACGCTGTAAGTGTTTTGCGCCTGCTGACAGACGTGCTCACGTCTAACAAACACGTTGTTCATTGCACATCAAAGTTTTATAAGTTAAAAGAGCCGACAAGAAGTGACTAGCGACAGTTGTCAGATAAAATAATGTACCTATATATACATGTGCCACATCTGATATAATAACACTCTGTTTGCAGTAAGTTCAAGGTCAGCAGACACTCCTCTGGCCTTAGACAACTCTTCCCAGCACTTTGCAATTTACCCTGTTCATCGTTCTGCAACAATTCCTCCCTTCACAGTATCCTCCTTCCACCATATTGCTCACCAGCTATAATCACTGCAACTGTACTTGCATATGTACAAATAACAGAGAGACTAAAATTATATGACAATTTCATAAAATCTATGACTAACTAAGGGGATGGTCACTAATAACTAACTAACTAAATAACCAACTAACTAACTCCATGGAGCTAAGTCTTTCCTGAGAAGCTAATAGTTCCTCATATAGTCAAAACATTCCCCACATTTTACAGAACCCAAAGATTCATTACTGTGCTCACAACAGCCCGCCACTTGCCTGTATTCATTACTGTGCTCACAACAGCCCGCCACTTGCCTGTATTCATTACTGTGCTCACAACAGCCCGCCACTTGCCTGTATTCATTACTGTGCTCACAACAGCCCGCCACTTGCCTGTATTCATTACTGTGCTCACAACAGCCCGCCACTTGCCTGTATTCATTACTGTGCTCACAACAGCCCGCCACTTGCCTGTATTCATTACTGTGCTCACAACAGCCCGCCACTTGCCTGTATTCATTACTGTGCTCACAACAGCCCGCCACTTGCCTGTATTCATTACTGTGCTCATAACAGCCCGCCACTTGCCTGTATTCATTACTGTGCTCACAACAGCCCGCCACTTGCCTGTATTCATTACTGTGCTCACAACAGCCCGCCACTTGCCTGTATTCATTACTGTGCTCACAACAGCCCGCCACTTGCCTGTATTCATTACTGTGCTCACAACAGCCCGCCACTTGCCTGTATTCATTACTGTGCTCACAACAGCCCGCCACTTGCCTGTATTCATTACTGTGCTCACAACAGCCCGCCACTTGCCTGTATTCATTACTGTGCTCACAACAGCCCGCCACTTGCCTGTATTCATTACTGTGCTCACAACAGCCCGCCACTTGCCTGTATTCATTACTGTGCTCACAACAGCCCGCCACTTGCCTGTATTCATTACTGTGCTCACAACAGCCCGCCACTTGCCTGTATTCATTACTGTGCTCACAACAGCCCGCCACTTGCCTGTATCCTCAGCCAGATTAATTCAGGACAGAATCTCCCATCCTAGTCCTTTAAGATACATTTTAATATTATTTTCCCCATCTCTGCCCAGGTTTTTTAAGTGGTCTCTTTACTCCAGGTTTCCCCACCAACACCCTCTATGCATTTCTCTTCTGTTCCATATGTACCACATGCCCTGCCCATTCCACCCTCCTTGATTTGATCACCCTAATAACATTTGGTGTGGAGAACAAATCGTCAAGTTCCACGTTATGTACGATGGTTACTCTGTACCTAATATATACAGTTCAGGACTTAGGTGTACTTCCATCTTCAGGTGACTGAAAGTCATTAGACTGAGATACATTATTTTGCTGCACATTCTTCAGTTTCGATAGTTTCCCAGTGGTGGTGGTCACGATTGTATCAATTATGTCCTAAATATAAAAGGGAAGTGGTCTAGACCAGGGACAGCTACCCACACAGCCGCAGGCATCACGATGCTCTCAGAAGGGTAACTTTGTGCACACAATAATTTTAAAATACTCATATTTCATAACTGTTTGCTGATGATCAAAAGGTACATGGTGCTGGCCACTCTAGACACACACAATAGCAGTCCACTGCAGAGGCGTTATAAATATCTAGAGACTGCGTTGACATGCCACATTACGAGCAGTGACAATGTGCAAATAACTAAAAACTTGACTACAGTAAACTATTCATTTCTTAGGCATGTTTTCTGAGATGAAATATGTTAACACTGCATTAGAAAGACGTCCTGAAGGACAGCACAAGATAAGCTCATTATCTCAATACAAATTCTTTCTGGTGGAGTCATATGGTGCCCAGTATAAATTACAAGCTTCTAGTTGCTCATCACCCACGCAAGGTTAGTGACACCTCATGGCTGTGCCATGGCTCAGGCAGTTAGCTTCCAGCCTCTCTCTGAAGAGGCCAAGATTCAATCCCAGGCCGGTCAATGCAGGATTAGTGTTGGAAAAATTGGCACTGAGACAATTCTTTCTCCAAGAACTTTGGTTTTCCCGTCAGTATCACTCCACCAATGCACATATTCATTCATTCATCTAATACTGATATTATATAATGTCAGCAACTGACAGCATTGTTAAATGACACGCTTAAACAAAAGACACACTTAATAATGGTTGGCATACATCTTTAACACTCAAAAGACTTTGAGTCAGATTTTGACAAATGCAGGTAACACTCAGAACTGAAATAAAAAGAGTGTTAGTAAACAACAACAAATATCCCACAGACAAAAGTACAACCAAGTCCCAAATAACTCCACGTGGCATATATGTGCTGTTAGGAGTTAACTACTGCCATATGTGAGCCAATGTACCATTGATACAATATACTTGATGTGATGATCTTTGAGACATCCCGCAGTGCTGCAACTAAATACATATCGACACTTCTTCACTCAGCAGTACTGTACATCTTTTTATTTCCTATATTCCTGCCACATGTTTCATTTCTAAAGAACCATCTTCAGGCAGTCCATTAAATTATATACATCAGTATATTTGTACCATGTCAACTCTGCAACCGTGTGATCTCATGTTATCACACACATGCAAAACACAACCATAACGTCTTAAAAATCCATCCCATCAACACAGAACTGGCAGTATGAAATGTACTGTTTCTTTACGGAACTCAGTTAAGCACCTGAAGATAGCTGTTTACAGCTGAAACATGAAGCAGTTGTATTGGAAATTAAAAAGGGGCATTAGTTTTGCAAAATTTTGGTTTTGAATAATACACTTCTGGGCAAGTAAATTAAATATCTATAAATATCTACACCCGCATCTGGAGTACACACTGTATACCAAATGTGTGCGGCCTCAGTACAGTCCAGATGGAAGATCTGTCACTCTTGCAGCAGATGTGCGACATGAATTACGAGAGCTGACAGGTGACAAGGATGACCTGTTACAGTATTCAGTTGCAGGTGCCAGAATCTGTGGTTTCATCAGCATATGTGCCGGTGAGTCGTGGACAGTATGGTGCCCCGAGTACAGCCCTGCATTGACGTGTCCTCTCTTAATGATGAAGGATTTACTGCTGCTGATGCCAATTTTACTGTAGGAGTTTGTTGGCGAGTGGTGACTGGTCTGAGGGATGGACTCAAAAGAACTGTGCTTACTAGTGGGCGATGGGAGGAAGAGAGGGTGACTTGCTCCATCAGGTGGATATCGCTTGTTACCAGAAACTGCAGACACTTCATCACTGGGGTGCCTGGGAAAGCGAGTGCCATGGTACTCTCTGTGTGAGTGCAGAGATGATGGTTGTGATGGTTGTGATGAGTGATTGTGGTGGGAATGCATCACAGATGATGACGATGATGACCTGGGCACAATGACGACAGGTGGAGGCGTGTTGTACGGCACAGTTGCGTCAGCTACACTCCTTCTAGACCGTGACTCAAGGTAGCTCTTGCCCCACTCCAAGCTCCAGTCCTCAGTCGAGCCCCTTCCACTGGTCATCCTGCTGCGTCCTCGGTCAGACGATGTCATGACGATATCCACAAGTGAATCCAAGCCTTCATCAATGCGGTCCAGACTCTTTGACTTCAGTTTCTTTGTGGCAAGTGGTGGATTTACCAGTTCCTCTTTATGAGCACTAGAACAGTTTGTCTCTAATGATGGTGATCTGTGTTGTGTCTGCCTTGGGGATATTTCTGGTGAATTTGTAAAATCTGTCACATAAAATAAACCATCAAAACTTCCACATCTCTGTCTTGAAACTGGTCTCCCTTTGTCTACACTTTCATCCTTCATCCTTGCATTCTTTCTCTCTGAAGGATTTTCCATAGGCTTCACCCTTCTACCATCCTGCATATCATCTCTTGATACTGGTCTTCTATTCAGTGCTACTTCACCTACTGATATCAATCTTCTGTTGTCAGTGATGTTGTCCTTTGGTACAAGTCTGTGATTATCTATTAATTCATCCTTTGTTTTATGCTGAGGTTCCAGCTGTCCATTGTTTTTATCCTTGTCATCCTCTTCTTGATACCTGCCGTGGCTGAAGGACTCACTCCGTTTAATAACCACGGTAGTCGAGGCTTTGTTATTTGTCCAACACTTGGCATTCTGTACCACGTGATCACCATTTCTCTTAGTGCTGTCCTTGCTACTCTGCATGCTGCACGGTTTTGGTTGTGTGTTGGTATTACTGTTTGATACTTTGTACCTGTTTGCATCACTTCCACAGGGTTGTTGGAAGAGATGAAGCAGCTGACCACTTCCCTTGTTCATCTTGCTCGTATCAATAACGCATGCCCTCTGAATATCCTTGCTATAAAGACACGGCCTTGCCGTAGTCGTGGAAGTGCCACTCCTTCCTCTAGCAGCACTCAAGAGCGAGTCTGAATCTTCCTCGCTGGAGTGGCTCGGCGTTTCATCATCAAAGAAAGGATTCTGACCAGACCGGTCATCGTTATAGGCATCCCTACCTGGATTCAGCAGGAGATGAACCAGACTTCGAGCTCTCCTTGGTGGTTGTGGCAGAAGACATGTTGGTACAATCTCAACCTCAGTTTGTGACACAGGATGATAAATCTCTATAGATGTCACTTGCCTACCATGTTTCCCAGAAGAAAATTTCTTTGAATCAGTTTGGTGATGGTGACGATATGGTGATACTTTATGTTTGTTCTTACTCTTATCTGTGTCTGTCTTCTTAGATTTCTTCTTTGCTTCGTCCCGTCTTTCTTCAAGTTCCCTTTGCTTCTTGTGAGCTGCTGCTGCTTTTTCAGCAGCTTCTGCTGCATATGCTTCTGTTTCTGCATCATTTATAATATTTCTTAATTCTTCTATAACTTCATCAATTGTTGTTTCATCTTCATCGTCATTATTATCGCCACCTTGTGATACCGCATCATCATCTAGTTGGTCCACACTTGTTTCCTTCATGACAATGTCATTATTTACATTGTTTCTCAACCCATTTCTCTCAATCAGTATTGTGTCGTTTTGTACAGCAAACAGTTCGTACACCATGGGCTCTCTCTCAATATCACCAGAGTCTTCCTCGTCTTGAGACAGGGACTGTTCTTGATCTGATGAGCTAATGCCTTCATCTTCAGCTGGGGTGGAACCAGAGCCTTGATTGCAAGAGTCTGCCACCGTGTTGTTGCTCCTAGCATGTTGCCGTTTGGAGGGCTGGGCAGCACGGAGGGTGGCCACCTCTTCTTCCAGTTCACAACACCTTTCCTTTAGGCATTGCTCCAAAGATAACAGTATGCCTTTCTCTTCTTGCAGAATCTGCAATTTAAAAGAAATCACCAGTTTAATGGCAGAACCAACACACACATAAATCAATTAGTGAACCGGAAATGGCAGATAATGTTGAGACTAGACATCAGTGTTCTGGGAACCCTGCTCTGGTGTTCATTAGCCTGACAGACATTCTGTCCTCACTAGTGCCAACAGTCCTTCGTAGGAACATGCCAAGGCCTTCACCTAAGACCACCAAAGCCATTAGCATAATCCCACTCAAGATTTGACGTTATGACAGTGGTCATGACAAAAATAAATCTTCTGGTGTACACCCCAGAAGTATTCTGATGTATGTCCCAGAATTCTTACGTTGTATGTCCCAGAACTCTTATAGCATATGTCCCAGAATTCTTCTGGTGTATGCCCCAGCAGTATTCTGGTGTATGTCCAAGAAGTCTTCTAGTGTATGCCCCAGAACTCTTCCAGCGTGGTCCCACAAGTATTCTGGTGTGTGCCAAATAAATCATCTGGTTATGCCCAGAAGTGTTCAGTTATATGCCCCAAAAGACTCCTAGTGTATGTCCCAGAATTCTTGTGGTGTGTCACAGAACTCTTCTGGTGCACGTCCCAGAAGTTTTCTGACGTGTGTCCCGGAAGACCTGAACCTTCGTAAGTCCATTCTCTGCTGCAGCTTGTAAGGTGCCACTTTTATATTCCAGCTATGTCATTTGTAAGCAGGAACGGCTTAATGTAACAAGAAACATCAGCATGGACCTAGAGTAAGTCTCCACTCTTTGGTACATTTTGTTGTTGTTTGGTTGATTATTCCACCATACCAGTTCGTGCAGATCGTCCATTCTATGGATAATTTGCTGGACAGGACATATGTGTCTGTGCACCGTCACATTCAATATATGCACTGACATTACTGAACTGCTTGATATCAACGCACTGAACTGGAAGTGTGTGTCACAGCAAATGACATGGAACAGAAGATGAAAATGGCTGGACATTGCTAACACTCTAACCGAAAATATTATTTTATCACAACAATGGAAAAAGTGGGAGATGACACATTTGATAATAAGAAGTGCCAGTGAAGGGACAATTACTCTACTTATATAGTCACTCACAAATTTCAAGACCTATAAATTTTGTCAACAAAATAGTAACACTAATGTTTCCGTACATCTGTTGACAGACAGACGCCCTGTAGCTCTGTCCTATCCAGCGCCTGATCTGGTCCCGATGTAATAACCAAGTTCCCCAATGTACGGACCTGCACACAACCCCTGATCTGGTCCTGATGTAATAACCAAGTTCCCCAATGTACGGACCTGCACACAGTGCCTGATCTGGTCCTGATGTAATAACCAAGTTCCCCACTGCACGGACCTGCACACAGCGCCTTTTCTGGTCCCGATGTAATAACCAAGTTCCCCAATGTACGGACCTGCACACAGCGCCTGATCTGGTCCCGATGTAATAACCAAGTTCCCCAATGCACGGACCTGCACACAGCGCCTGATCTGGTCCCGATGTAATAACCAAGTTCCCCAATGTACGGACCTGCACACAGTGCCTGATCTGGTCCTGATGTAATAACCAAGTTCCCCACTGCACGGACCTGCACACAGCACCTTTTCTGGTCCCGATGTAATAACCAAGTTCCCCACTGCACGGACCTGCACACAGCGCCTGATCTGGTACCGATGTAATAACCAAGTTCCCCAATGCACGGACCTGCACACAGCGCCTGATCTGGTCCCGATGTAATAACCAAGTTCCCCAATGTACGGACCTGCACACAGTGCCTGATCTGGTCCTGATGTAATAACCAAGTTCCCCACTGCACGGACCTGCACACAGCACCTTTTCTGGTCCCGATGTAATAACCAAGTTCCCCACTGCACGAACCTGTACACAGCGCCTGATCTGGTCCCGATGTAATAACCAAGTTCCCCAATGCACGGACCTGAACACAGCACCGTGCTTCGTCAGTCATAGTGATGTGTGCTCACCCCAAGACACCAGTAACACCACAAACTGCACAACTATAAATGCACTGAAACTTCAACTTGTATTACTGTGATAGATTGAAACATACAAATTTGACTACAGCCGGCGTTTCGCACAGGTGGAAATCGCACCGTTGGATGTTTATGACCAGTGTATTGCAGTTAAAGATGCATTCGTCTAAAGTGCAGTTGCATCTTGTGTGTGCAAGTTAATGGTATTAGTCTGTTGTGTTCTATATGGTTAGAGCTGTGCATAAACCTAACGTAAGGCTTACTATAAACTGAACACCTAACAAACAGCGACCAGGGGTAAGTAATAGATGCGGTGAAAGGGACTAATATTTTGATGGCAGCCAGCTATATACATGTACTTTCTGTGCGAGTCTAGCAAGGAGATAAAGGACCCTATCCACCCTGTCACGTCCAAAGTTTTTCCACAAAGTTGATCAGAATACATCACCTTAAAACCATTACACATTACAGGGGATTACAGTCAGCTACCGAAACGTCGTATATATTAGGCATTGCTTCGAAAACGGAAAATCTAAAACTAAGCAAGGGCGGCCGAAATAGCGACTCGCTAAGGGATGGACGGTCCGGGGTTCGAATCCCGGTGTGGGCGAGGTCCACCCAGCCTCCTGCACGATTGAAATCGGGTCTTTTTCCCAGGGCTAAAGCGGCCGAGGCGCGGTGCTGACCACCCAACCCTTTCTAGCGCGGAGGTTGCGAATGGGTTGGAGCTACATGTCCGCCTCCCATCTGTACCTTAGGCATGTCATGGGGGAATTTACCCTTACAACTAAGCAAGCGGATAATGCATCAACTTTGTCACAAGCTGCAGAGAACATGACAGATCTGTAGTTCTGTCAGGCCTACTGACCTGAACTCGCTTCTCCAGCAGCGTCACCTTCTCTCCCAGCGTCTCGTTGTCCCTCTCCGCCCGCTCGGCCCTTTTCCGCAGAGCCGTCACGTCCACGTAGTTCTGTTCCCAGCGCGACAGCTCGGCCAGCACTGGCTCTGCAGCCGTCACGTCAGATGGCAGCACCTGCAGAACAAGACTGTCTCTAAAGCTGGGTCTACACATCTGCTGAGTGCGTTACATCTCCCTCTAAAAGTTATGCTGCGTTCACATAAATATCTGGAAGTTATGCTCAAGATGCATACATATCTTATTCTTCCGGGTTCGATCCCAGATCAGTCTACGTGAGATATGTTGTGGGCAAAGTGGCACTGGGACAGGTTTCTCCCCTAGTACTTCGGTTTTCCCCTGTCAGTATCATTCCACCATTGCTCCATACTCATTCATACATCTACCACCCACGCTGTATAATGTTTCTCTCCCAGTACTTCAGTTTCCCCTGTCAGTATCATTCCACCATTGCTCCATACTCATTCATACATCTACCACCAACGCTGTATAATGTTTCTCTCCCAGTACTTCAGTTTCCCCTGTCAGTATCATTCCACCATTGCTCCATACTCATTCATACATCTACCACCAACGCTGTATAATGTTTCTCTCCCAGTACTTCAGTTTCCCCTGTCAGTATCATTCCACCATTGCTCCATACTCATTCATACATCTACCACCCACGCTTGTATAATGTTTCTCTCCCAGTACTTCAGTTTTCCCCTGTCAGTATCATTCCACCATTGCTCCATACTCATTCATACATCTACCACCCACGCTGTATAATGTTTCTCTCCCAGTACTTCAGTTTTCCCCTGTCAGTATCATTCCACCATTGCTCCATACTCATTCATACATCTACCACCCACGCTGTATAATGTTTCTCTCCCAGTACTTCAGTTTCCCCTGTCAGTATCATTCCACCATTGCTCCATACTCATTCATACATCTACCACCCACGCTGTATAATGTTTCTCTCCCAGTACTTCGTTTTCCCCTGTCAGTATCATTCCACCAATTGCTCCATACTCATTCATACATCTACCACCAACGCTGTATAATGTTTCTCTCCCAGTACTTCGTTTTCCCCTGTCAGTATCATTCCACCAATTGCTCCATACTCATTCATACATCTACCACCCACGCTGTATAATGTTTCTCTCCCAGTACTTCAGTTTCCCCTGTCAGTATCATTCCACCAATGCTCCATACTCATTCATACATCTACCACCACGCTGTATAATGTTTCTCTCCCAGTACTTCGTTTCCCCTGTCAGTATCATTCCACCATTGCTCCATACTCATTCATACATCTACCACCCACGCTGTATAATGTTTCTCTCCCAGTACTTCAGTTTTCCCCTGTCAGTATCATTCCACCAATGCTCCATACTCATTCATACATCTACCACCAACGCTGTATAATGTTTCTCTCCCAGTACTTCGGTTTTCCCCTGTCAGTATCATTCCACCATTGCTCCATACTCATTCATACATCTACCACCCACGCTGTATAATGTTTCTCTCCCAGTACTTCAGTTTCCCCTGTCAGTATCATTCCACCAATGCTCCATACTCATTCATACATCTACCACCAACGCTGTATACTGTTTCTCTCCCAGCACTTCAGTTTTCCCCTGTCAGTATCATTCCACCAATGCTCCATACTCATTCATTCATCTACCACCAACACTGTATAATGTTTCTCTCCCAGTACTTCAGTTTTCCCCTGTCAGTATCATTCCACCAATGCCCCATACTCATTCATACATCTACCACTAACGCTGTATAATGTTTCTCTCCCAGTACTTCAGTTTCCCCTGTCAGTATCATTCCACCAACGCTCCATACTCATTCATTCATCTACCACCAACGATGTATAATGTTTCTCTCCCAGTACTTCAGTTTCCCCTGTCAGTATCATTCCACCAACGCTCATACTCATTCATTCATCTACCACCAACGCTGTATAATGTTTCTCTCCCAGTACTTCAGTTTCCCCTGTCAGTATCATTCCACCAACGCTCCATACTCATTAATTCATCTACCACCAACGCTGTATAATGTTTCTCTCCCAGTACTTCAGTTTCCCCTGTCAGTATCATTCCACCAACGCTCCATACTCATTCATTCATCTACCACCAACGCTGTATAATGTTTCTCTCCCAGTACTTCAGTTTCCCCTGTCAGTATCATTCCACCAATGCTCCATACTCATTCATTCATCTACCACCAACGCTGTATAATGTTTCTCTCCCAGTACTTCAGTTTCCCCTGTCAGTATCATTCCACCAACGCTCCATACTCATTCACACATCTACCACCAACGCTGTATAATGTTTCTCTCCCAGTACTTCAGTTTTCCCCTGTCAGTATCATTCCACCAATGCTCCATACTCATTCATACATCTACCACCAACGCTGTATAATGTTTCTCTCCCAGTACTTCAGTTTTCCCCTGTCAGTATCATTCCACCAACGCTCCATACTCATTCACACATCTACCACCAACGCTGTATAATGTTTCTCTCCCAGTACTTCAGTTTTCCCCTGTCAGTATCATTCCACCAATGCTCCATACTCATTCATACATCTACCACCAACGCTGTATAATATTTCTCTCCCAGTACTTCAGTTTCCCCTGTCAGTATCATTCCACCAACGCTCCATACTCATTCATACATCTACCACTAACGCTGTATAATGTTTCTCTCCCGGTACTTCAGTTTCCCCTGTCAGTATCATTCCACCAATGCTCCATATTCTTTATCTACATGTTGCTGTTACGAGGACAAATGGGCGAAGCCTGGAAACCTTTCAAAAAGCAATGCTATCAAAAAAATCGGGGAGCATTGGATAGAGAAATACTTTCACACTATCTTCCGTTTTTGTGCGGGTTAATAACAAACAAACAAACAAACAAACAAATAACGAACAGAATTAAGAAGAAATTAGCAAAGAAAATCCGTCTGACAACATAATAAGCATTTTAATGCACACGTTGTTGTGCTGCCAATTAATGCACTTAAAAATGGTTTTCAATTTTGTGGGTCAAGGCTTTCTACACTACGAGAACAGCAATCACAGCATTGTCACGCGTTTCCATGCTCTTCAATTGCAGTAAGTGACACGAACTGTGCTATCACTTACTGACACGAAGCATAGCTGTCGTTCGACTTTCATGTCTCGAGACAACAAGGAAGACCCGAACAAAGAGGTCGATCACGCAACAAGGAAGTGCCGTCGTTACGTTCTGATAAACTGAAATGTAACCGTTCGGTTTTCTGATTATTTTGACCTTGCAAATCAATATGGACAGCAGCACAGAGTATCACTCTACTGTCTAGCACGGCGGTTCCCAACCTGTGGGCCGCCGACCCCCAGGGGGCCGCAGTTTTATTCCAAGGGCCGCGAAAATTCACGTGACGTCACAGCTCGAGACAGCTTTTGTTGTCTTCTGTTGTTATTATTATTGTCATTGTCAAGATCTGCTGACAGTGTCTGACAGTGACACAGCTATTTGCCATCAAGCACGTTCGTCATTAACACAGCTTACAAGTAACAGTCATTAATACGTGGGGTCCGCGAATTTTTTAAAATTAAGAGGGCCTCCCGGCCGTAGTATGCGCCCCGGACAGTCCAGTTCTGCTTCAGACACTCCGGTTTCCGCTTCCAGACGTCTGTGCTCCGACGCGCCTTATTCGACAACGCCAGACCATCAGAGACACAGACAGAACAGGGCTAAGGGGAAGGGCGACGTTGCGCGTGGAGGACACGAGGGGTAGCAAGTACTGGTGGAATGGTGACGACGACTACTACTACTACTACTACTACTACTACTAAAACAATAATAATAATAATGTCATCATAGTGTCAAACATTCGCTGACAAATCATAAATCTCCGTCAAACACAACAACTGTGTTGTGTTTAATAATGCTTGCTACGTGTTTCGGTAATATTTTGACCATCTTCGGGCATTAATATACATTATCTAAAACCAAAAAATTACAAAACCACATTTTTAACGGATGTCTACCTTGGTTTTAGATAATGTATATTAATTCCTGAAGATGATCAAAATATTACCGAAACACGTAGCATGCATTATTAAACACAACACATTTGTTGTGTCTGACGGAGATTTATGATTTGTGCAAGTTAATTATCACACAACGGGATGAATTCTATCAAAACAATTAAACATTCCGTTGAGGAAAATTACACGATAAAGCTCCTGTCCACGCCATGAAGGCATATGAGCGAATGGCGGTACAGCACCACTCATTCTTAATCTCAGAACTAGGTGGATGTGAGTGGCCGCTTTACTCCCTGCAAAGAACGTCCTGTACCCGTTGAACAAGAGGCGGGGTGGGCCTCACAGCCGGTCAGAGCACCTCGGAGAGCAGATAAGTCTACTGCCCCTTCCGGGAATCGAACCACGATTCCTCGGTTGTCCAGGCCCTGGCCTAATCACGACAATGACTGAGCTATCCCGGCTTTAGTGTCTAGGGCATTTCAAATCGAAATAATGCTTATATCACTTACAGAGCAGCGGATTAAACACAATGTCTACTGTCACTAGTAAATAATGCTTATATCACTTACAGAGCAGCGGATTAAACACAATGTCTGTCACTAGTAAATAATTCGAAGTGACAGATAAGTGACGCCTGCGTTCCGCGTCTAATGGTCTTACTTTGTGTTTGTAGTGTAAGTGTAACGTTAGACAGGGACACACGTGTAAAGGGCTACAAGTGACTGTCACGTGTCTTTCACAAGCTTCACTCTTCTGTTTCTTCACATTTTATACGAGGACTGTCCAGAAAGTATCCGACTATATTTATAATTATTTATAATGGCGAAAGGGTGGGGAAACTGAGCGTAGTGGTAGAAGGGACTTTCATGCGCATGCGTGATTTTTTGCTGCCTCGCAACACCGCCGGATGCGTCTGTCGCTGCCAGATAGCGAAGTGGTGTAACACGTGTTCGTCGCATTCTCGTTTCGCTCAAGATGACAGAATGTTTGGAGCAGCGATACTGCATCAAGTTTTGTCAGAAACTTGGGGATACCCAAGCGGAAACAATCCGCAAAATTCAGCAGGCTTTCGGTGATGATGCAATGGGGGTCACTCAAATTAAAGAGTGGTTCAACCGCTTTAAAGATGGCCGCATGTCGGCGGACAGTGACCAGCGTTCCGGGACACCGTCAACGAGCCGAAATGCTGATGTCATTGACAAAGTGCGGACATTGATCATGGAGGACCGTCGTTTGACCGTCCGGGAAATTGCTGATGAGGTTGGGATCAGCAGAGGTTCCGCAAACACGATTTTAACTGAGGATGTGGGGATGCGAAGAGTGGCGGCAAAATTTGTGCCCAAGCTGCTTTCGCCGGAGCAGCAACAACTCCGCCTTGAGGTCGCGCAGGACATGCTGGAGTGCGCCAACAGGGATCCTGAGTTCCTGAAGACTGTGACGAGTCGTGGGTGTACGGAAACCAAGGTCCAGTCGTCACAATGGAAGCATCCAACATCCCCGAGGCCCAAAAAAGCACGACACGTTCGGAGCAATGTGAAGGTGATACTGACTGTTTTCTTCGATTACCGGGGTGTTGTGCATCATGAGTACGCACCACTAGGCCAAACTGTTAATAAGGAGTACTACCAAGAAGTCCTCCGTCATCTTCGTGATGCAGTTCGGCGCAAGAGACCGGAGCTGTAGGACGCACGCAACTGGCAGCTGCATCATGACAATGCCCCTGCTCATTCATCACACCTGATCCAGGGTTTCCTGGCTAAGCACGGCATTCCGCAGGTTCGCCAGGCTCCCTACTCTCCTGACATGGCTCCTTGTGATTTCTGGCTGTTCCCGAGATTGAAGACACCGCTAAAAGGCTCCCGTTTTGACAGCCGCGAGGACATCATACAGAACGCGACGGCGCAGCTGCACACCATTCCAAAACAAGCCTTCCAGAATTCCTTCCAGCGATGGAAGGACCGCTGGGCTAGGTGTGTGGAGTCACAAGGGGCCTACTTTGAAGGGGATTAGGTATTGTAACCACCCAGATACAGAACTTTTTTTTCCCGGCCCAAGGTCGGATACTTTTTGGACAGACCTCGTACAGTTACCATGAGCCCAGTGGGATACACGGTGGCGCAGTTGGTTGAGGCATTGCGCTACAAGCCGGAAGGTCGCGGGTTCGATTCTCGATGGCCGCACTATGGCCCTGGGGTCGACTCAGCCTCTAACAGAAACGAGTACCACGAATATTTCAAGGGGGGTAAAGGCGGCCGGTGCGTAGGGCTGACAACCTTACCACCTTCATGTGCCGATTGTCTAAAAATCTGGGAGCCTCAAGCTCCTGGAACCCTAAGGGTCTGTCCAGGCCTGTCTTACCCTTTTCTACCATGAGCCCAGAGACTTGTTCAGCTCAGTCGTTTGTATATGCATGATCAAAACCAAGCAGTACTTCGGGCGTTCTTGTACGAGACCAAAAGGTTGGCCCTACTGAGAAACCTTGCTAATGCATCTTCATGATAATTGTTCTAAACCAGATGAAATATTTTTTACTACAACATAGCTACACAAGGCAGTAGCTACACAAGGCAGTAGCTACACACGGCAGTAGCTACACACGGCAGTAGCTACACACGGCAGTAGCTACACACGGCAGTAGCTACACACGGCAGTAGCTACACACGGCAGTAGCTACACAAGGCAGTAGCTACACACGGCAGTAGCTACACACGGCAGTAGCTGTACGTATAAGGTAACACTGCAGCGTGGTCACATCTTTGCGTCCTGAACACCTCTGAGATGGTCTGTGGTCACACATCTTCTTGTTGTCACATGGTACATATACACTACTGCCCCAGTGTTCGCTCCACGAATAAAGTCCCACGAGGAGGGCCGTGGAGCAGCGCGTGCATCATGTTACTACTACAGTATAGTCACCTTCTTCATGTTGCTGACGCAGAAGCCCGCCTGTTCGAACTCAGCCTGCAAATACAGCCTGCTCTGGGGGTTGGGCGCGGTCTCCATCAGCGTGTTGAGGAACCTGATGCCGGCCGCCTGCAGCTCCAGGCAGCCACCCGCACTGCTCAGCATGCCAGCCAGGAAGCGGAAACGCACCGGCTCGCCGAAACGCAGTCGCAGAGTGGAGAGGGCCTCCGACACAGGGCCGTGCCCACAGCCGGGGGGCTCGCAGGCCCTCGTCAGCAGCTGCACACAAACAAAGAGCGGCCCAGCCACTGACACAGCCCACAAGTACAAGCACATACAGTATACGAACAGCATGCAAAGGACGCCGGGATCTGAAGACAAAGCTTCGCTCTATGCCAATGGCGTTCACAGTGTGTTCCACGGGCCACTTTCAGGGGTTCACAGTGTGTTCCACGGGCCACTTCTGGGGTTCACCAAGCACACTTCCTTAACGACCAAACGAGTACATATAACTCTAATAAATTTTAATTGCATTTAACATTTCCCTCCACATCTTTTTGCACAATGTGCCCTAGGCTTATTTTCAGTGTGACTCACCAACAGCAGGGCTTACCAACATGTGACTCACACAACAGCAGGGCATACCAACAATGTGACTCACCAACTACAGCAGGGCTTACCAACATGTGACTCAAACAACAGCAGGGCTTACCAACAATGTGACTCACCAACAACAGCAGGGCTTACCAACATGTGACTCACACAACAGCAGGGCTTACCAACAATGTGACTCACCAACTACAGCAGGGCTTACCAACATGTGACTCACACAACAGCAGGGCTTACCAACAATGTGACTCACCAACAACAGCAGGGCTTACCAACATGTGACTCACACAACAGCAGGGCTTACCAACAATGTGACTCACCAACAACAGCAGGGTTTACCAACAATGTGACTCGCCAACAACAATGTGGATCACCAATAACAACATTTTGCTTCTCATAAATGTTTCAACACATTATTTTTACAACTTTATGTCCTTTTTTGCGCCAAACAGTACGCCCGCCCTTAACAGCGTTTCCGCGAAAAGTCAGATTTGTTCACAACGGTTCGAAAAGTGCTGCATTGAAAAATGAAAGACACGACTTACGCTTCTGAAGCCCAGTGGTTACTATACGTACCACTACGTTTAACATTCAACAATTCTACGTTCTGCCCACACAGTGTATTTATGTGTTTTGTGTGGATCTCAGAACAAACAGCGATTATTTCACTGTACAGCATTAACTGACTGGTTTGTATAACTGAGACGGAGTGTGTTTACTGCGCGGTACGGTCTGTATTTATGTGTTTTGTGTGGATCTCAGAACAAACAGCGATTATTTCACTGTACAGCATTAACTGACTGGTTTGTATAACTGAGACGGAGTGTGTTTACTGCGCGGTACGGACTGTATTTATGTGTTTTGTGTGGATCTCAGAACAAACAGCGATTATTTCACTGTACAACATTAACTGACTGGTTTGTATAACTGAGACGGAGTGTGTTTACTGCGCGGTACGGACTGTATTCATGTGTTTTGTGTGGATCTCAGAACAAACAGCGATTATTTCACTGTACAGCATTAACTGACTGGTTTGTATAACTGAGATGGAGTGTGTTTACTGCGCGGTACGGACTGTATTTATGTGTTTTGTGTGGATCTCAGAACAAACAGCGATTATTTCACTGTACAACATTAACTGACTGGTTTGTATAACTGAGACGGAGTGTGTTTACTGCGCGGTACGGACTGTATTTATGTGTTTTGTGTGGATCTCAGAACAAACAGCGATTATTTCACTGTACAACATTAACTGACTGGTTTGTATAACTGAGACGGAGTGTGTTTACTGCGCGGTACGGACTGTATTTATGTGTTTTGTGTGGATCTCAGAACAAACAGCGATTATTTCACTGTACAACATTAACTGACTGGTTTGTATAACTGAGACGGAGTGTGTTTACTGCGCGGTACGAACTGTATTTATGTGTTTTGTGTGGATCTCAGAACAAACAGCGATTATTTCACTGTACAACATTAACTGACTGGTTTGTATAACTGAGACGGAGTGTGTTTACTGCGCGGTACGGACTGTATTTATGTGTTTTGTGTGGATCTCAGAACAAACAGCGATTATTTCACTGTACAACATTAACTGACTGGTTTGTATAACTGAGACGGAGTGTGTTTACTGCGCGGTACGAACTGTATTTATGTGTTTTGTGTGGATCTCAGAACAAACAGCGATTATTTCACTGTACAACATTAACTGACTGGTTTGTATAACTGAGACGGAGTGTGTTTACTGCGCGGTACGGACTGCGCGGTAAACACACTCCGTAATGGAAATGAATGTGAAAAGACTAAGGTAATGAGAATCTCAAGGCAGCCATCCCCAGTACAGATTATGATAGATCAAAAACAACTGGAGAATGTGGAATATTTCAGCTATTTGTGTAGCATGATAACAAATGACGCAAGGTGTACACGTGAAGTTAAATCCAGAATTGCCATGTCAAAAGCAGCATTCAACTAGAAGAAGACTCTTTTGACCAGCAAATTGGACTTAAATTTAAGTAAGAAACTAGTAAAGTGCTACATTTGGAGCGTAGTTTTGTGTGGTGCTGAAACGTGGACACTTGGGAAAGTAGATCAGAAGCATCTGGAAAGTTTTGATATGTGGTGCTGGAGAAGAATGGAGAAGATCAGTTGGACCGATCGTATGAGAAATGAAGAAGTATTACACAGAGTCAAGGAGGAGAGGAATATCGTACATACAATAAAAAGAAGAAAGGCTAACTGGATTGGTCACAATTTGCGTAGAAACTGCCTTCTGAAACACGTGATTGAAGGAAAGTTAGAAGGAAGGATAGAAATGACGGGAAGACGAGGGAGAAGACGTAAGCAGTTACTGGATGACGTCAATGAAAGAGAAGATACTGGAATTTGAAAGAGGAAGCACTAGATCGCGGTGTCTGAAGAACTCGCTTTCGAAGAGGCTACGGACCTTTGGTAAGGCAGACTACAGAATGGTGGTGATGGTGGTGGTGATGGTGAGTGCAAGAATCACTGGACGATGGCCCTCGAGCTTCAATCAATCCAGCACTGCTGTGCAGTCTTACTACATTCCCACCTGCAATGACTTCACTACCCTTCTAAATATCAGGTACTTCCTACTAAGAATTTTGAACTCCGGCCCGTTTCTTTGCTGTCAGAACCTCAAGTTCACACGGACAACTCAAAGCAGTAAACACGCCTCATAAAACTATTTTTGGCTGTAAGACATATTTTTATATAAACTACGTTATGTTACTCGTATCCACTGCAATTATTTTCAGCGAATTATTCTGTGCTCAATTTTGAGTAAACCCAGGAGTTACTTAACATCGCCGACTAAACCTGAAACACGCGCCCACGCCTACATAAAGCCAACAGCACGAAGTATCAATTCTAAACAATTACATCTTACGAGTATTTCAATAACAGTTTCATCTCGTGTTTCGGGAAAAAGTGAATTCATAACATTTTTAAACTTTACTCACATATTTTGTAAACAAATGGTGTCTCAGTCTTACTGACACAATTTTATTGTTGTGCAGACGATTTTTTCAATAGCTTTATAAAATACGGGTACCTGGTGATGGCCACGTTAACGCCGAAACACGTAGTACAGTCGACATTAAATAGCTTTGTGAAGGTCGACTTGCGAATGGCGGCATCCTCTCTCCATGTTTAATGTCTCACTGTGTACAAGAACACGTGTGCAAAGTCATTGTTCGCAGAAGTACTTAAATCCGACATAGCAGGCAGCAGCTACGACCGCCATGTCACTCACCTCGAGCGCCAAGACACGTGACTTGCTGACATTGCTCATGATACAGACGGCCAAAGTGAAGAGACCGGCTGGAGATGCTGACAGTCGTCTAGCTGCATCAGGACATCTCAGGCAGCTATGTAGACACTGCAGACATGAGTTCTCGTCCAGCAAGGCCCGCCTCAGTACCGGTGGAGGACAACGTGTCTGTTGGTTCGCCTGACTCAACTGCACGGTGCGGAGCAGATCCAAGAGTAGAGTCACTCCGTCCAGAGGGTCGCCGATAAACTCCTGGACGAAGCTGCGAAAAAAGATGTCTGTGTTAACAGGGGATCTCCGTCTGTGTTAACAGGGGATCTCCGTCGGTGTTAATAAGGGGATCTCCGTCTGTGTGGACAGGGGATCTCCGTCTGTGTGGACAGGGGATCTCCGTCTGTGTTAACAGGGGATCTCCGTCTGTGTTAACAGGGGATCTCCGTCGGTGTTAACAGGGGATCTCCGTCTGTGTTAACAGGGGATCTCCGTCTGTGTGGACAGGGGATCTCCGTCTGTGTTAACAGGGGATCTCCGTCGGTGTTAATAGGGGATCTCCGTCTGTGTTAATAGGGGATCTCCGTCTGTGTTAATAGGGGATCGCCGTCTGTGTCGACAGGGGATCTCCGTCTGTGTCGACAGGGGATCTCCGTATGTGTCGACAGGGGATCTCCGTATGTGTGAACAGCGGATCTCCGTCTGTGTTAACAGGGGATCTCCGTCTGTGTGGACAGGGGATCTCCGTCTGTGTGGACAGGGGATCTCCGCCTGTGTTGACAGGGGATCTCCGCCTGTGTTGACAGGGGATCTCCGCCTGTGTTAACAGGGGATCTCCGCCTGTGTTAACAGGGGATCTCCGCCTGTGTGGACAGGGGATCTCCGCCTGTGTGGACAGGGGATCTCCGTCTGTGTTAACAGGGGATCTCCGTCTGCGTTAACAGGGGATCTCCGTCTGCGTTAACAGGGGATCTCCGTCTGTGTTAACAGGGGATCTCCGTCTGTGTTAACAGGGATCTCCGTCTCCTCACCACTTCTTTAAAGAACGATGTTGTAAAGCTGTTATTATAGCTAAGAACTTAGACTACAATTCTAAAAAACAGATGGCTGGAAACTGGAAAGGAATATGCGAGTGAAAGCAAGCACAAAAGTGGCATATCTACAGGGAACTGACGGTCAACTGCAGCTGTGGACCTGGTTAGAAGACCTTGAGGAACGCAGACCACTTGGACGTACAAGCGTAGATCTGAGGATAATATTAAACTGGGTGTTACATAACTAAGATGGGAGGGCACGGACTGGATTAATCTGGCTCAGGATAAGGCAAGGGGCAGCAGGTCTTGTGAGCGTGGTAATGCACCTTTAGGTTCCATAAAACTTGGGGATTTATTGACCGCATGAGGAACCGTTAGCCTATCAAGACGAAGTTTCTTATATGCACTTAGTTAGTTAGTTAGTTAGTTAGTAAAATGACTGCACTACAAAACTGACGATCTTGCATCAAACAGTGACAGCACGAATGTCAGTAAGAAGGAATGAAAACTCACAACTTGGTAGACGACGCGAAAGTTGATCGGGCTGTTTGCAGACTGCCGCAGTATTGTGGCTAGGTAGAGGGAGGCATCTGCTGTCAGCTATTGCATGTACTGATGTTGGGCAGACCGAAGTACAGACAGCAGAGCCACTGGTGCCTGTGAGCTTGAGATGGCTACCAGAAGGTTGGGAAAGTACAAACTGGCAGGCTGTCCAGCAGGTACAGCAGTGCCTACTGACATACACACACCTTCGCTACACTTTGACAAGCACACAACTGCCTCTAAGTGAAGTGTCTCTTACTGACAGCAGTGCCTACTGACATACACACACCTTCGCTACATTTTGACAAGCACACAACTGCCTCTAAGTGAAGTGTCTCTTACTGACAGCAGTGCCTACTGACATACACACCACCTGCGCTACATTTTGACAAGCACACAACTGCCTCTAAGTGAAGTGTCTCTTACTGACAGCAGTGCCTACTGAGATACACACAACTTCGCTACATTTTGACAAGCACACAACTGCCTCTAAGTGAAGTGTCTCTTACTGACAGCAGTGCCTACTGAGATACACACACCTTCGCTACATTTTGACAAGCACACAACTGCCTCTAAGTGAAGTGTCTCTTACTGACAGCAGTGCCTACTGACATACACACACCTGCGCTACATTTTGACAAGCACACAACTGCCTCTAAGTGAAGTGTCTCTTACTGACAGCAGTGCCTACTGACATACACACACCTCCGCTACATTTTGACAAGCACACAACTGCCTCTAAGTGAAGTGTCTCTTACTGACAGCAGTGCCTACTGAGATACACACACCTTCGCTACATTTGGACAAGCACACAACTGCCTCTAAGTGAAGTGTCTCTTACTGACAGCAGTGCCTACTGACATACACACACTTCCGCTACATTTTGACAAGCACACAACTGCCTCTAAGTGAAGTGTCTCTTACTGACAGCAGTGCCTACTGAGATACACACAACTTCGCTACATTTTGACAAGCACACAACTGCCTCTAAGTGTAGTGTCTCTTACTGACAGCAGTGCCTACTGAGATACACACACCTTCGCTACATTTTGACAAGCACACAACTGCCTCTAAGTGAAGTGTCTCTTACTGACAGCAGTGCCTACTGACATACACACACCTTCGCTACATTTTGACAAGCACACAACTGCCTCTAAGTGAAGTGTCTCTTACTGACAGCAGTGCCTACTGACATACACACACCTGCGCTACATTTTGACAAGCACACAACTGCCTCTAAGTGAAGTGTCTCTTGCTGACAGCAGTGCCTACTGACATACACACACCTTCGCTACATTTTGACAAGCACACAACTGCCTCTAAGTGAAGTGTCACTTACTGACAGCAGTGCCTACTGACATACACACACCTGCGCTACATTTTGACAAGCACACAACTGCCTCTAAGTGAAGTGTCACTTACTGTATTGCTCTATCCACTTATAAGAACTAACTGCATGGAGCACAGTCCTTCCTGAGAAGCGAACATTTCCCTAGCTGGTCAAGAAATTCCCAGAATTTTATAGACAGAATTTTCATCACCACATTCAGAATCACCCGCCATCTGTCGCTATCCTCAGCCAGATCAATCAAGTCCATTCCTTCCCATCCAATCCAATCATTTTTGCTGCACAAGCCAGCTACCTGCAGTTCACACCATTTCATCTAAACTTCTCTTAAATTTTACTCCACACGCAGATGAAAATATTGGCGGCCTTCAGTGTGGCCTCTGACGTAACAGACAAACGGCCGCTCACATATTGTTTGAGCAGACCGACGTACCTGTGGGAAGTTGGACACAAGCAATTTGTAGACTTCAAGTTGGACACAAGCAATTTGTAGACTTCAAGTTGGACACAAGCAATTTGTAGACTTCAAGTTGGACACAAGCAATTTGTAGACTTCAAGTTGGACACAAGCAATTTGTAGACTTCAAGTTGGACACAAGCAATTTGTAGACTTCAAGTTGGAGACAAGCAATTTGTAGACTTCAAGTTGGATACAAGCAATTTGTAGACTTCAAGTTGGACACAAGCAATTTGTAGACTTCAAGTTGGACACAAGCAATTTGTAGACTTCAAGTTGGACACAAGCAATTTGTAGACTTCAAGTTGGACACAAGCAATTTGTAGACTTCAAGTTGGACACAAGCAATTTGTAGACTTCAAGTTGGACACAAACAATTTGTAGACTTCAAGTTGGACACAAACAATTTGTAGACTTCAAGTTGGACACAAACAATTTGTAGACTTCAAGTTGGACACAAGCAATTTGTAGACTTCAAGTTGGACACAAACAATTTGTAGACTTCAAGTTGGACACAAGCAATTTGTAGACTTCAAGTTGGACACAAGCAATTTGTAGACTTCAAGACAGTGCATAATTCGGTTAGAAGGAATTCTTTTGTAATATCTCGACTGAATGCGGTACAGACTAGCAAGCAGTTAGGTTAATTAAAATGTGTTTAAATGAAAGCTACAGTAAAGTCCGGATAGGCAGACATTTGTCTGATATACACTTCCTGTTCAGAATGGTCTGAAGAGAGATGCTTTATCGCCATCGCTTTTCTGCTTTGCTTTAGCGTGTACCATTGCGAATGTGCAAGCGAACCAAAAGGCGTTGAGACTGAAATAACACGTCACGTGCCGGTCTGCTGCTGATTTTAATTTACTGGGCGAAACGTAAATAAAAGGAGTAAATAAACTAGTAAGGACGGTCAAGCGGTCCAAGACGACCCCTGAAGTGGAACTGATAGGCCGTCCCGAAACGTCGGTAAACAACTACCAGGTGCGCACCCAGAATTTTTCGCTGGGGGAGGGGGCTGACCCTAAGGTTATATATAATTGATGTTTGATTTTAAAAATTGTGTTATAAAAATCATGTTGTAACTGTAACATAACATTCTTTGCAACTACATTTATATACATACAATCATAACTACTACTACAGGTTAGGTTAGGTTAGGTGGTTAGGTTAGGTTAGGTTAGGTTAGGTTAGGTTAGGTTAGGTTAGGTTAGGTTAGGTTAGGTTAGGTTAGGTTAGGTTAGGTGTTAGGTTAGGTTAGGTTAGGTTAGGTTAGGTTAGTAGGTTAGTTAGGTTAGGTTAGGTTAGGTTAGGTTAGGTTAGGTTAGGTTAGGTTAGGTTAGGTTAGGTTAGGTTAGGTTAGGTTAGGTTAGGTTAGGTTAGGTTAGGTTAGGTTAGGTTAGGTTAGGTTAGGTTAGGTTAGGTTAGGTTAGGTTAGGTTAGGTTAGGTTAGGTTAGGTTAGGTTAGGTTAGGTTAGGTTAGGTTAGGTTAGGTTAGGTTAGGTTAGGTTAGGTTAGGTTAGGTTAGGTTAGGTTAGGTTAGGTTAGGTTAGGTTAGGTTAGGTTAGGTTAGGTTAGTTAGGTTAGGTTAGGTTAGGTTAGGTTAGGTTGTAGGTTAGGTTAGGTTAGGTTAGGTTAGGTTAGGTTAGGTTAGGTTAGGTTAGGTTAGGTTAGGTTAGGTTAGGTTAGGTTAGGTTAGTTAGGTTAGGTTAGGTTAGGTAGTTAGGTTAGGTTAGGTTAGGTTAGGTTAGTTAGGTTTAGGTTAGGTTAGGTTAGGTTAGGTTAGGTTAGGTTAGGTTAGGTTAGGTTAGGTTAGGTTAGGTTAGGTTGTGTAAATGTATGCACTTTACCACTGTCTGCACTTCACAGCGTTAAACAAGACGAAACATTCCGCTTTCCTTAACACATTTTCTCTGCTTCGTGTAAATTAGTTACGTGACGTATATCTGAAGTCCACAATCAAAATTCATGATTCGGTAGACGAAAAATGGATAATGTAGACAGCAACTAGTGTTAAAATAAAATTACCTATTTGTACGCCATGCAGGCGTATGGGTGATTAGATCTACAGCTCCACTTATTCTTAACTTCGGCACTACATGGAGCGCAGTGACCAGCCACACACACGGTGGACACATCAACCGGGGACAGAAAGCCTAGTGCCCATTCAATGAAGGGGTTAGGGGGGCAATAAAGCGGAATCAAGTCCTGTACCCCTGCCAGGAATCGAACAAGAATTGCTCTGGTTTCAAGCTCGTAACGTAATCACTATACTAACTTAGCTACCCCGTCTGCAAGAGCTATCTGTGTTTAGTCTCGTCACGGGTCAGTGGGCCAGGCACTTGCTGCATGAGCGTCGCAGTGCTGCTTGAGTGGCAGGGCCCGGCGTATTAGCGGTGCCCTCGACAGGTACTGTTACAGCTATGGCTGTGCCTGGCGCGGAGACTTGGGACTTGTCTTGTAACGGGAAACGTCATCTGACTTGGGGACAGAGGAGTTGCTTGGTGATTTGGTGATTTGATTAGTCGAATTATACCCATCGGTCATTTTCTGATTGTCAAGACGTGTAACTAATTGCATATCCACCTCCATGCAGCAGGATCCTCCTTGGAAAGCTAACGGTTTCTAAAACTAGTCAAAAAATTCGCCGCGTTGTCCGTGACTCACACTGTCAATACCGTGCTCACAGCAGCCCGCCACCTGTCCGTGACTCACACTGTCAATACCGTGCTCATAACAGCCCGCCACCTGTCCGTGACTCACACTGTCAATACCGTGCTCACAGCAGCCCGCCACCTGTCCGTGACTCACACTGTCAATACCGTGCTCATAACAGCCCGCCACCTGTCCGTGACTCACACTGTCAATACCTTGCTCACAGCAGCCCGCCACCTGTCCGTGACTCACACTGTCAATACCGTGCTCACAGCAGCCCGCCACCTGTCCGTGACTCACACTGTCAATACCGTGCTCACAGCAGTCCGCCACCTGTCCGTGACTCACACTGTCAATACCTTGCTCACAGCAGCCCGCCACCTGTCCGTGACTCACACTGTCAATACCGTGCTCACAGCAGTCCGCCACCTGTCCGTGACTCACACTGTCAATACCTGCTCACAGCAGCCCGCCACCTGTCCGTGACTCACACTGTCAATACCGTGCTCACAGCAGCCCGCCACCTGTCCGTGACTCACACTGTCAATACCGTGCTCACAGCAGTCCGCCACCTGTCCGTGACTCACACTGTCAATACCGTGCTCCGCCACCTGTCCTACGCCCCCATCACATTTCTTTAAGATTAATTTTAATATTAACCTTCCATCTTCACAAAGGTCTTCCAGTTGGTCTCTTTCCTTCAGGTTTCCCCACTAAAACACTTGTACGTGCCACATGCGTCCGCACCCCGCCAATCTCATTTTTCTTTATCTGATCACTCTAATAACACTTGGTCAGCAGTACAAATCATGAAGATCCTAATTACGTAATTTTCTCCAGTCTCCTGTTACTTTTTGCATATTAAGCCAAAGCAGGTGCGCACCCAAAATTTTTCACTGGGGGAGGGGGCTGACCCTAAGGCTATATATAATTTATGTCTGATTTTAAAAATTACGTTATAAAAATCATGCCGTAAGCACAACATAACTGTCTACAACTACATTTATATACACACAAACATAACTACACGTTACGTCACTCAATCACAGTGTCAAATCTTATTGGTTTTTAATTGTATTAATTTATTTTTCAAAATTCTAATGTACTGTCATCAGCTGATTTTAGTGGCTGATTTCGGCTGAAGGGGAAATCAAGCAAAACTTATGATATAATAATATCTAACAAATCTGTGTTTTTAAATTTCGGTTTTGAGGGGTTTTGGGGGCTGCAGCACGGCAGCCCCCCCTTGGGTGCTCCCCTGGGACCACGTATCTTCCTCAGCGCCCTATTCTCGAACCTAATATTGACATTGGGATTTCCCTGTCATTTGACAGCAATGTCAGTACCACTCCGGCACGATAGCAGCACGGAGGCAGCACCTTTATAACAGCATCCTGTATAACAGCACCCTGTATAACAGCACCCTGTATAACAGCACCCTGTATAACAGCACCCTGTATAACAGCACCCTGTATAACAGCGCCCTTTATAACAGCATCATACAGTCCGGAATTTGCTGTTCGCATCATTAAATATATCAAATTTCTGTTGTATAATCAGAGGACAATACAACTCTCTCAGACTATCAACTGTGTCAGGCGGTTGAAAGACGAACGAACCAACCGTGCCAGTTCCTTGATGATGAAGACGGCGACGACTTCCTTACAGCTGATTCGTTCGCTTTTTGGCCACCTGACAGCTGGCTACGTCTGAGAGATTCACTGCACATTAAAATTTCACTCTATATTACGAAGCAGTTCTATTGGGCATTTTTGACACTGTGATATCGACAACGTGCATATCGGAATATATTTTAGTTTGGTTCGCTGCTCATTTGTTCATGTATTTCCCGCAAGAGCGCGAGAGATAGTACAGCGCCTTTAACTGGCTCGCCACCGTCGAGGGCTCTGTCGTCACTACGGTGGTTGATAGTGCTCACTGAGCGTCTAAACGTGTAGTGTCCATGCGCAGAGCAAACACTTTTGCAAAAAAAAAATAGTTAGAAGTTCTGGGTTACAGAAAGTACGTGTGTCAGGTTGCGTGTCTGATAATTTGCACCGATCTGGTATCGGCCAGAGCCAACACCGGTCACGTGGCCAGGCAGCACATAAATTTCTCTTCACGAAGCATTCTTTGTTACTATATGTACCACCATGTTTAACGTTCACAAATTCTACGTTCTGCCCACACAGTGTATATTATGTGTTTTGTGTGGATCTCAGAACAAACAGCGATTATTTCACTGTACAGCATTAACTGACTGGTTTGTATAACTGAGACGGAGTGTGTTTACTGCGCGGTACGGACTGTATTTATGTGTTTTGTGTGGATCTCAGAACAAACAGCGATTATTTCACTGTACAGCATTAACTGACTGGTTTGTATAACTGAGACGGAGTGTGTTTACTGCGCGGTACGGACTGTATTTATGTGTTTTGTGTGGATCTCAGAACAAACAGCGATTATTTCACTGTACAACATTAACTGACTGGTTTGTATAACTGAGACGGAGTGTGTTTACTGCGCGGTACGGACTGTATTTATGTGTTTTGTGTGGATCTCAGAACAAACAGCGATTATTTCACTGTACAACATTAACTGACTGGTTTGTATAACTGAGACGGAGAGTGTTTACTGCGCGGTACGGACTGTATTTATGTGTTTTGTGTGGATCTCAGAACAAACAGCGATTATTTCACTGTACAGCATTAACTGACTGGTTTGTATAACTGAGACGGAGTGTGTTTACTGCGCGGTACGGACTGTATTTATGTGTTTTGTGTGGATCTCAGAACAAACAGCGATTATTTCACTGTACAACATTAACTGACTGGTTTGTATAACTGAGACGGAGTGTGTTTACTGCGCGGTACGGACTGTATTTATGTGTTTTGTGTGGATCTCAGAACAAACAGCGATTATTTCACTGTACAACATTAACTGACTGGTTTGTATAACTGAGACGGAGTGTGTTTACTGCGCGGTACGGACTGTATTTATGTGTTTTGTGTGGATCTCAGAACAAACAGCGATTATTTCACTGTACAACATTAACTGACTGGTTTGTATAACTGAGACGGAGTGTGTTTACTGCGCGGTACGGACTGTATTTATGTGTTTTGTGTGGATCTCAGAACAAACAGCGATTATTTCACTGTACAACATTAACTGACTGGTTTGTATAACTGAGACGGAGAGTGTTTACTGCGCGGTACGGACTGTATTTATGTGTTTTGTGTGGATCTCAGAACAAACAGCGATTATTTCACTGTACAACATTAACTGACTGGTTTGTATAGCTGAGACGGAGTGTGTTTACTGTGCGGTACGAACTGTATTTATGTGTTTTGTGTGGATCTCAGAACAAACAGCTATTATTTCACTGTACAACATTAACTGACTGGTTTGTATAGCTGAGACGGAGAGTGTTTACTGCGCGGTACGGACTGTATTTATGTGTTTTGTGTGGATCTTAGAACAAACAGCGATTATTTCACTGTACAACATCAACTGACTGGTTTGTATAGCTGAGACGGAGTGTGTTTACTGCGCGGTACGAACTGTATTTATGTGTTTTGTGTGGATCTCAGAACAAACAGCGATTATTTCACTGTACAACATTAACTGACTGGTTTTTATAACTGAGACGGAGTGTGTTTACTGCGCGGTACGGACTGTATGTATGTGTTTTGTGTGGATCTCAGAACAAACAGCGATTATTTCACTGTACAACTTTAACTGACTGGTTTGTATAACTGAGACGGAGTGTGTTTACTGCGCGGTACGGACTGTATGTATGTGTTTTGTGTGGATCTCAGAACAAACAGCGATTATTTCACTGTACAGCATTAACTGACTGGTTTGTATAACTGAGACGGAGTGTGTTTACTGCGCGGTACGGACTGTATTTATGTGTTTTGTGTGGATCTCAGAACAAACAGCGATTATTTCACTGTACAACATTAACTGACTGGTTTGTATAACTGAGACGGAGTGTGTTTACTGCGCGGTACGGACTGTATTTATGTGTTTTGTGTGGATCTCAGAACAAACAGCGATTATTTCACTGTACAACACTAACTGACTGGTTTGTATAACTGAGACGGAGTGTGTTTACTGCGCGGTACGGACTGAGTGTTTAACCACAGTTGATGGTTAAATAAAATGCATTTCCAACTGACATTTAAAAGCTTATTTCAAACGTTATTCGATACGGTGAATGTTATGTGCAATAAGTCAGACATATGCCATACTCAGACCACACAGTCACATGTCTACAGTGCGATCAGCTCCGTACTAACACATTTGTGACCGCAATGTAGGAACGTCACGACTAGTGAAGGCTGAAGAGTCGTAAAGCATGCTTAGGAACAGCTGCATTGTGTGTCAGAAGGACAATTCGTGAGACTCAATAACGGGTCCAAGAGTTGGCTCCGTGTCTCTCTAAAGCACGCAGGAGACAAGAGCTTCATGAGAGACCAATGTGAATATGAATCACGACGCGCTCACTTAGCGGTTTACAATTGCAGTATCTGTTGCACAGTTAAACGGCACTTCCAGGTGTTCGGTGGATATTAACGAAATGGACAAAGCGGCATTCGGGTAGGTTCTTCTAGCAGTTGGTTGATGCACTGCGCTACAAGCCGGAAGGTGGCGGGTACGATTCCAGATGGAGTCATTGGATTTTTCATTCACATAATCCTTCCGGCTGCACTACGGTCCTGGGGTCGACTCAGCCTCTAACAGAAACGAGAACCAGGAATATCTCCTGGGCGTAAAGGCGGCCGGTGCGTAGGACTGACAACCTTACCACCTTCATGTGGCGATCGTCTATAAATTCTGGGAGCCTCAACGTCCTGGAGCACTAAGGGCCTGTCGAGGCCTTTAATGGGATTGATTTTAGCATTTAACATCGCGTTTTCCCATGTCAGTATTATTCCACCAATGCTCCATACTCATTCATCCATCTACCACAGACGCTGTATAATGTTTTTCTCCCAGTACTTCAGTTTTCCCTGTCAGTATCATTCCACCAATGCTCCATACTCATTCATCCATCTACCACAGACGCTGTATAATGTTTTTCTCCCAGTACTTCAGTTTTCCCTGTCAGTATCATTCACCAATGCCCCATACTCATTCATTCACATACCACCAACGCTGTATAATGTTTCTCTCCCAGTACTTCAGTTTCCCCTGTCAGTATCATTCCATCATTGCTCCATACTCATTCATTCCTCTACCACCAACGCTGTATAATGTTTCTCTCCCAGTACTTCAGTTTCCCCTGTCAGTATCATTCCATCATTGCTCCATACTCATTCATTCATCTACCACCAACGCTGTATAATGTTTCTCTCCCAGTACTTCAGTTTCCCCTGTCAGTATCATTCCACCAATGCCCCATACTCATTCATTCACATACCACCAACGCTGTATAATGTTTCTCTCCCAGTACTTCAGTTTCCCCTGTCAGTATCATTCCATCATTGCTCCATACTCATTCATTCATCTACCACCAACGCTGTATAATGTTTTCTCTCCCAGTACTTCAGTTTCCCTGTCAGTATCATTCCATCATTGCTCCATACTCATTCATTCCTCTACCACCAACGCTGTATAATGTTTTTCTCCCAGTACTTCAGTTTTCCCCTGTCAGTATCATTCCACCAATGCTCCATACTCATTCATACATCTACCACCAACGCTGTACAATGTTTCTCTCCCAGTACTTCAGTTTTCCCCTGTCAGTATCATTCAACCAATGCTCCATACTCATTCATACATCTACCACCAACGCTGTACAATGTTTTTCTCCCAGTACTTCAGTTTCCCCTGTCAGTATCATTCCATCAATGCTCCATACTCATTCATACATCTACCACCAACGCTGTACAATGTTTTTCTCCAAGTACTTCAGTTTTTTCCTGTCAGTATCATTCCACCAATGCTCCATACTCATTCATACATCTACCACCAACGCTGTATAATGTTTCTCTCCCAGTACTTCAGTTTCCCCTGTCAGTATCATTTCACCAACGCCCCATACTCATTCATCCATCTACCACCAACGCTGTATAATGTTTTTCTCCCAGTTCTTCAGTTTTCCCCTCTCAGTATCATTCACCAATGCTCCATACTCATTCATTCATCTACCACCAACGCTGTATAATGTTTCTCTCCCAGTACTTCAGTTTCCCTGTCAGTATCATTCCATCATTGCTCCATACTCATTCATCCATCTACCACCAACGCTGTACAATGTTTATTTCCCAGTACTTCAGTTTTCCCCTGTCAGTATCATTCCACCAATGCCCCATACTCATTCATCCATCTACCACCAACGCTGTATAATGTTTATCTCCCAGTACTTCAGTTTCCCCTGTCAGTATCATTCCACCAATGCTTCATACTCATTCATTCATCTACCACCAACGCTGTATAATGTTTATCTCCCAGTACTTCAGTTTTCCCCTGTCAGTATCATTCCACCAGTGCTCCATACTCATTCATTCATCTACCACCAACGCTGTATATTGTTTATCTCCAAGTACTTCAGTTTTCCCCTGTCAGTATCATTCCAACAATGCTCCAT
Organism: Reticulitermes speratus; assembly: GCA_021186555.1. NCBI lineage: Eukaryota > Metazoa > Arthropoda > Insecta > Blattodea > Rhinotermitidae > Reticulitermes > Reticulitermes speratus. The sequence goes on along the minus strand of JAJKFL010000009.1, from coordinate 804,568 downwards.
ACTCATTCATTCATCTACCACCAACGCTGTATAATGTTTCTCTCCCAGTACTTCAGTTTCCCCTGTCAGTATCATTCCATCATTGCTCCATACTCATTCATCCATCTACCACCAACGCTGTATAATGTTTATTTCCCAATACTTCAGGTTTCCCCTGTCAGTATCATTCCACCAATGCCCCATACTCATTCATCCATCTACCACCAACGCTGTATAATGTTTCTCTCCCAGTACTTCAGTTTCCCCTGTCAGTATCATTCCACCATTGCTCCATACTCATTCATCCATCTACCACCAACGCTGTATAATGTTTCTCTCCCAGTACTTCAGTTTCCCCTGTCAGTATCATTCCATCATTGCTCCATACTCATTCATCCATCTACCACCATCTCTGTATAATGCTTATTTCCCAGTACTTCAGTTTTCCCCCGTCAGTATCATTCCACCAATGCCCCATATTCATTCATCCATCTACCACCAACGCTGTATAATGTTTATTTCCCAGTACTTCAGTTTTCCCGTCAGTATCATTCCACCAATGCTCCATACTCATTCATACATCTACGACCAACGCTGTATAATGGTTTTCTCCCAGTACTTCAGTTTTCCCCTGTCAGTATCATTCCACCAATGCCCCATACTCATTCATACATCTACCACCAACGCTGTATAATGTTTCTCCCCCAGTACTTCAGTTTTCCCCTGTAAGTATCATTCCACCAATGCTCCATACTCATTCATGTATCTACCACCGACGCTGTATAATGTTTCTCTCCCAGTACTTCAGTTTCCCCTGTCAGTATCATTCCACTAATGCTCCATACTCATTCATACATCTACCACATACGCTGTATAATGTTTCTCTCCTAGTACTTCAGTTTTCCCCTGTCAGTATCATTCTACCAATGCTCCATACTCATTCATACATGTACCACCAACGCTGTATAATGTTTCTCTCCCAGTACTTCAGTTTCCCCTGTCAGTATCATTCCACCAATGCTCCATACTCATTCATCCATCTACCACCAACGCTGTATAATGTTTCTCTCCCAGTACATCAGTTTCCCCTGTCAGTATCATTCCACCAGTGCTCCATACTCATTCATCCATCTACCACCAACGCTGTATAATGTTTCTCTCCCAGTACATCAGTTTCCCCTGTCAGTATCATTCCACCAATGCTCCATACACATTCATACATCTACCACCAACGCTGTATAATGTTTCTCTCCCAGTACTTCAGTTTCCCCTGTCAGTATCATTCCACCAGTGCTCCATACCCACCTTAACTACATTTTGCTCTTATGAGAGGGACAAAGGGCGAAGCCTGGGAACCTTCCAAAAAGCAATACTCTTTTGAAATTCGGGCAGCATGGAATAGACACGAGCCCTCAGTATTCTTAGTCGTTGTAGCGTTAAGAGCAACAGACTGACACTAGTAGCAGTCACTGTCAGCAGACGAGTGACGTGTTCCAAACTTGTCCACCTCCAGCACACAGTCCAGCCCGATATCACAGTTCCAGTACAGGGACGCGGTCCACTTTGGACTGAGAACCGCACTAATGCCTGAACACTGCATAATGCCACAGGTCAGAAGAACTTAGCTGCCAACCACAACGACTGTAATTTTTTTACATTGTTCACACCGCACACTGTCGATATCAACTCACAACACTCAGCCCAACAAACTGCACTATACTGTTCACATCGCGCACTGTCGATATCAACTCACAACACTCAACCCAACAAACTGCACTATACTGTTCACACCGCGCACTGTCGATATCAACTCACAACACTCAACCCAACAAACTGCACTATACTGTTCACACCTCGCACTGTCGATATCAACTCACAACACTCAACCCAACAAACTGCACTATACTGTTCACACCGCGCACTGTCGATATCAACTCACAACAATCAGCCCAACAAACTGCACTATACTGTTCACACCGCGCACTGTCGATATCAACTCACAACACTCAGCCCAACAAACTGCACTATACTGTTCACACCGCGCACTGTCGATATCAACTCACAACACTCAACCCAACAAACTGCACTATACTGTTCACACCGCGCACTGTCGATATCAACTCACAACACTCAACCCAACAAACTGCACTATACTGTTCACACCGCGCACTGTCGATATCAACTCACAACAATCAGCCCAACAAACTGCACTATACTGTTCACACACGCGCACTGTCGATATCAACTCACAACAATCAGCCCAACAAACTGCACTATACTGTTCACACCGCGCACTGTCGATATCAACTCACAACACTCAGCCCAACAAACTGCACTATACTGTTCACACCGCGCACTGTCGATATCAACTCACAACAATCAGCCCAACAAACTGCACTATACTGTTCACAACCGCGCACTGTCGATATCAACTCACAACACTCAGCCCAACAAACTGCACTATACTGTTCACACCGCGCACTGTCGATATCAACTGACAACACTCAGCCCAACAAACTGCACTATACTGTTCACACCGCGCACTGTCGATATCAACTGACAACACAGCCCAACAAACTGCACTATACTGTTCACACCGCGCACTGTCGATATCAACTGACAACACTCAGCCCAACAAACTGCACTATACTGTTCACACCGCGCACTGTCGATATCAACTCACAACACTCAGCCCAACAAACTGCACTATACTGTTCACACCGCGCACTGTCGATATCAACTCACAACAATCAGCCCAACAAACTGCACTATACTGTTCACACCGCGCACTGTCGATATCAACTCACAACACTCAGCCCAACAAACTGCACTATACTGTTCACCAAACAAACCACCACCGCGCACTGTCGATATCAACTCACAACACTCAGCCCAACAAACTGCACTATACTGTTCACACACCGCGCACTGTCGATATCAACTCACAACACTCAGCCCAACAAACTGCACTATACTGTTCACACGCGCGCACTGTCGATATCAACTCACAACACTCGGCCCAACAAACTGTCACAATGACTGATATCAAACCCATAACCAGCCCGCGCACTGTCGATATCAACTCACAACACTCAGCCCAACAAACTGCACTATACTGTTCACACCGCGCACTGTCGATATCAACTCACAACACTCAGCCCAACAAACTGCACTATACTGTTCACACCGCGCACTGTCGATATCAACTCACAACACTCAGCCCAACAAACTGCACTATACTGTTCACACCGCGCACTGTCGATATCAACTCACAACACTCAGCCCAACAAACTGCACTATACTGTTCACACCGCGCACTGTCGATATCAACTACACAACACTCAGCCCAACAAACTGCACTATACTGTTCACACCGCGCACTGTCGATATCAACTCACAACACTCAGCCCAACAAACTGCACTATACTGTTCACACCGCGCACTGTCGATATCAACTGACAACAATTAGCCCAACAAACTGCACTATACTGTTCACACCGCGCACTGTCGATATCAACTCACAACACTCAGCCCAACAAACTGCACTATACTGTTCACAACCGCACACTGTCGATATCAACTGACAACAATCAGCCCAACAAACTGCACTATACTGTTATCACACCGCACACTGTCGATATCAACTGACAACAATCAGCCCAACAAACTGCACTATACTGTTCACACACCGCACACTGTCGATATCAACTGACAACAATCAGCCCAACAAACTGCACTATACTGTTCACACCGCACACTGTCGATATCAACTGACAACAATCAGCCCAACAAACTGCACTATACTGTTCACACCGCGCACTGTCGATATCAACTCACAACACTCAGCCCAACAAACTGCACTATACTGTTCACACCGCGCACTGTCGATACCAACTCACAACACTCAGCCCAACAAACTGCACTATACTGTTCACACCGCGCACTGTCGATATCAACTCACAACACTCAGCCCAACAAACTGCACTATACTGTTCACACCGCGCACTGTCGATATCAACTCACAACACTCAGCCCAACAAACTGCACTATACTGTTCACACCGCGCACTGTCGATATCAACTCACAACACTCGGCCCAACAAACTGCACTATACTGTTCACACCGCGCACTGTCGATATCAACTGACAACATCAGCCCAACAAACTGCACTATACTGTTCACACCGCACACTGTCGATATCAACTGACAACAATCAGCCCAACAAACTGCACTATACTGTTCACACCGCACACTGTCGATATCAACTGACAACAATCAGCCCAACAAACTGCACTATACTGTTCACACCGCACACTGTCGATATCAACTGACAACAATCAGCCCAACAAACTGCACTATACTGTTCACACCGCACACTGTCGATATCAACTGACAACAATCAGCCCAACAAACTGCACTATACTGTTCACACCGCACACTGTCGATATCAACTGACAACAATCAGCCCAACAAACTGCACTATACTGTTCACACCGCACACTGTCGATATCAACTGACAACAATCAGCCCAACAAACTGCACTATACTGTTCACACCGCACACTGTCGATATCAACTGACAACAATCAGCCCAACAAACTGCACTATACTGTTCACAACCGCACACTGTCGATATCAACTGACAACAATCAGCCCAACAAACTGCACTATACTGTTCACACCGCGCACTGTCGATATCAACTGACAACAATCAGCCCAACAAACTGCACTATACTGTTCACACCGCGCACTGTCGATATCAACTCACAACACTCAGCCCAACAAACTGCACTATACTGTTCACACCGCGCACTGTCGATATCAACTCACAACACTCAGCCCAACAAACTGCACTATACTGTTCACACCGCGCACTGTCGATATCAACTGACAACAATCAGCCCAACAAACTGCACTATTAACTGTTCACCACAACGCGCCACTGTCGATATCAACTCACAACAATCAGCCCAACAAACTGCACTATACTGTTCACACCGCGCACTGTCGATATCAACTCACAACACTCAGCCCAACAAACTGCACTATACTGTTCACACCGCGCACTGTCGATATCAACTCACAACACTCAGCCCAACAAACTGCACTATACTGTTCACACCGCACACTGTCGATATCAACTCACAACACTCAGCCCAACAAACTGCACTATACTGTTCACACCGCACACTGTCGATATCAACTCACAACACTCAGCCCAACAAACTGCACTATACTGTTCACATATATTTTATATTACAATATCACGTTGATCACTGCTACATGTTTCGATGCCTTATTGGACCATCATCAGGGAGTCACATTAAAGTAACACTGCACAAACGTTTTTAAGTATATTTTGTATATTTATGTATTCTATATGTTTATCCATGTTTATATTTCAATTAATGTAATGTTTTAACATTAATTTCCAGTATACCACAATCCATTTCACAACAAACGCCCACAGTCTAACTGGTTGGCTTTTTACATATTTTTATTGTGTAAATGGATTGCTAGATCGGTTTTGTGCAATGTTACTTTAATGTGACTCCCTGATGATGATCCCATAAGGCATCGAAACATGTAGCAGTGATCAACGTGATATTGTAATATAAAATATATGTGAACAGTATAGTGCGGTTTGTTGGGCTGAGTGTTGTGAGTTGATTGTAATTTTGTTCTGTACAAATGTAATCTGCTGTATAACAAATGTTTGTAACTGTATTTGAATCTTAAGACTTCAAACCGCACATATATACACAGAGTATACACAAAAGAATGGTGCGGTTTCAATAGTGAAAACTATTAAAAACCGCACCATTCTTTTGTGTATACCCTGTATATTTTCTATACACAACTGCTACCAACTGCAGAGCACACTACAGGTTATGAAACTTTACAAATACCATTAGCAGCTGGTCTTAACATTGGCACACTGTATTCCCTGACGATGGTACATTCTTACCGAAACATGTAGCAGTAGTGTCGTTACTACTTACATGTACTTGCCGTGGTGCATTTGTTCGTACAATAAACGAATACATGGGAAGTAACATTCCATGCACCATAAACCGTAACTACAGAATAACTGCAACACTGTGTACCTTACAGACATGGTTTGTGTCAGAAATGTAATTGTAAACACCCTGTATAAAGGTGATAAATAATAATAATAATAATAATAATAATAACAATCGACGCCGTCGCTATAATTTGATGAGTGGAATGTTCTGGAAGCACTGCAGCTTCAGACACAAGACCAGTCGTTATGACGTCACTTCAATGCAATGCTCAGTCTCAGTGAGCACAGCGTGAAGGTCTGTCTGTCGCTAACATTACTCAGAAAGTTTCAATAATTATTTTAATTATACTCGCATTAACCGACGATTAAACGCATTTAATGACAACAATCCGTACCAGGCTCAGTTCCATTAAACTTCCAGTCGCCATTTGTCACGATTTCTAATCTGCTCGCGAACAACAAACAGACCTCACAACGATAATTAAACTAATTCCTTTTAACGCTTTGACACAGAATACAAAATGATGCAGCAAAAACGATGGCGTTCTTCGCAGATGTAAGAAGTTCTCTGAAGCAGTTTGCTAATAACGACTAACTACGAATTGCCTTTTTGCAAATGCACATCAGCAGGTGGCAGTGTTGCATTTTTGCAAATGCACATCAGCAGGTGGCAGTGTTGCACTTTTTGGCAAATGCACATCAGCAGGTTGCAGTGTTGCACTTTTTGCAAATGCACATCAGCAGGTGGCAGTGTTGCACTTTTTGCAAATGCACATCAGCAGGTGCCAGTGTTGCCCTTTTTGCAAATGCACACAATCAGCAGGTGGCAGTGTTGCCCTTTTTGCAAATGCACATCAGCAGGTTGCAGTGTTGCACTTTTTGCAAATGCACATCAGCAGGTTGCAGTGTTGCACTTTTTGCAAATGCACATCAGCAGGTGGCAGTGTTGCACTTTTTGCAAATGCACATCAGCAGGTGGCAGTGTTGCACTTTTTGCAAATGCACATCAGCAGGTGGCAGTGTTGCCCTTTTTGCAAATGCACATCAGCAGGTGGCAGTGTTTGCCCTTTTTGCAAATGCACATCAGCAGGTGGCAGTGTTGTACTTTTTGCAAATGCACATCAGCAGGTGGCAGTGTTGCCCTTTTTGCAAATGCACATCAGCAGGTGGCAGTGTTGCCCTTTTTGCAAATGCATATCAGCAGGTGGCAGTGTTGCACTTTTTGCAAATGCACATCAGCAGGTGGCAGTGTTGCCCTTTTTCCCCCATGAATGCCAACTGATACAAAATTAAAGTTACAGCTGCTGATATCTGCGCACCGAGTGCCTTTGACTTGTTCAGTTGGTACGTTGTGATTACCTCTACAGGGTGTCCAGAAAACGCAGAAACCTTAGTCTAACGAGTAATAACGACACAGGGAAAAGAGTTATTGTCAACTGTACATGGTCACACGTGTGCCGCGATAGCTCAGTCGGTATAACGACTCGCTACGGGCTGGACGGTCCGGGGATCGAATCCCGGTGGGGGCGAGATATTCCGCACCCGTCCAGACCGGCCCTGGGGCTCACCCAGCCTCCTATACAATGGGTACCGGGTCATTTCTGGGGGTAATGCGGCCGGGGCGTGGCGTTGACCACCCACCCCCATCTAGCGCCAAGGTTAAAGAAAGAGTGGAGCTATACCTCTACTCCCCCTCTGTGCCTTCGTGGCCTGTTCTAGGGAGAACTTGACATGCCCACACATAGCAAAATATTGTCACTCAAGCGACTGACCACCGTCAGGCATACCAAAATAAACTGCACGACGCTCGACACTAACGTGCGTCTACAGTATTACAGTACGTTACATTAACACTAACGTGCGTCTACAGTATTACAGTACGTTACATTAACACTAACGTGCGTCTACAGTATTACAGTACGTTACATTAACACTAACGTGCGTCTACAGTATTACAGTACGTTACATTAACACTAACGTGCGTCTACAGTATTACAGTACGTTACATTAACACTAACGTGCGTCTACAGTATTACAGTACGTTACATTAACACTAACGTGCGTCTACAGTATTACAGTACGTTACATTAACACTAACGTGCGTCTACAGTATTACAGTACGTTACCTTAACACTAACGTGCGTCTACAGTATTACAGTACGTTACATTAACACTAACGTGCGTCTACAGTATTACAGTACGTTACATTAACACTAACGTGTGTCTACAGTATTACAGTACGTTACATTAACACTAACGTGCGTCTACAGTATTACAGTACGTTACATTAACACTAACGTGCGTCTACAGTATTACAGTACGTTACATTAACACTAACGTGCGTCTACAGTATTACAGTACGTTACATTAACACTAACGTGCGTCTACAGTATTACAGTACGTTACATTAACACTAACGTGCGTCTACAGTATTACAGTACGTTACATTAACACTAACGTGTGTCTACAGTATTACAGTACGTTACATTAACACTAACGTGCGTCTACAGTATTACAGTACGTTACATTAACACAAACGTGCGTCTACAGTATTACAGTACGTTACATTAACACTAACGTGGTCTACATATTACAGTACGTTACATTAACACTAACGTGTGTCTACAGTATTACAGTACGTTACATTAACATACGTGCTACAGTATTTATAGTACATTACTGTACAACATATTGTAGTCATACAGAACATACTGTTACAAACATACTGTGTCAACATATTAGCAACTATTGTAGCAACATATTGTAGCAACATATTGTTAGCAACATACTGTACAAACATATTGTACAACATACTGTACAACATATTGTAGCAACATACTGTACAACTATTTAACATATTGTAAGCAACATATTGTAGCAACATATGTAGCAACATATTGTAGCAACATATTGTAGCAACATATTGTAGCAACATATTGTACAACATATTGTAGCAACATATTGTAGCAACATATTGTAGCAACATATTGTAGCAACATATTGTAGCAACATATTGTAGCAACATATTGTAGCAACATATTGTAGCAACATATTGTAGCAACATATTGTAGCAACATATTGTAGCAACATATTGTAGCAACATATTGTAGCAACATATTGTAGAATTGGCAACATATTGTAGCAACATATTGTAGCAACATATGTAGCAACATATTGTAGCAACATATTGTAGCAACATGTAGCAACTATTGTAGCAACATATTGTAGCAACATATTGTAACAACATATTGTAGCAACATATTGTAGCAACATATTGTAGCAACATATTGTAGCAACATATGTAGCAACATATTGTAGCAACATATTGTAGCAACATATTGTAGCAAAACAATATTGTAGCAACATATTGTAGCAACATATTGTACAACATATTGTAGCAACATATTGTAGCAACATATTGTAGCAACATATTGTAACAACATATTGTAGCAACATATTGTAGCAACATATTGTAGCAACATATTGTAGCAACATATTGTAGCAACATACTGTAGCAACATATTGTAGCAACATATTGTAGCAACATATTGTAGCAACATATTGTAGCAACATATTGTAGCAACATATTGTAGCAACATACTGTAGCAACATATTGTAGCAACATATTGTAGCAACATATTGTAGCAACATATTGTAACAACATATTGTAGCAACATATTGTAGCAACATATTGTAGCAACATAATTGTACAACATATTGTAACAACATATTGTAGCAACATATTGTAGCAACATATTGTAGCAACATATTGTAGCAACATATTGTAGCAACATATTGTAGCAACATATGTAGCAACATATTGTAGCAACATATTGTAGCAACATATTGTAGCAACAGTATTGTAGCAACATATTGTAGCAACATATTGTAGCAACATATTGTAACAACATATTGTAGCAACATATTGTAGCAACATATTGTAGCAACATATTGTAGCAACATATTGTAACAACATATTGTAGCAACCATATTGTAGCAACATATTGTAGCAACATATTGTAGCAACATACTTGTAGCAACATATTGTAGCAACATATAATTGTAGCAACATATTGTAGCAACATATTGTAGCAACATATTGTAGCAACATATTGTAACCACATATTGTAGCAACATATTGTAGCAACATATTGTAGCAACATATTGTAACAACATATTGTAGCAACATATTGTAGCAACATATTGTAGCAACATATTGTAGCAACATATTGTAGCAACATATTGTAGCAACATATTGTAGCAACATATTGTAGCAACATATTGTAGCAACATATTGTAACAACATATTGTAGCAACATATTGTAGCAACATATTGTAGCAACATATTGTAGCAACATATTGTAGCAACATATTGTAACAACATATTGTAGCAACATATTGTAGCAACATATTGTAGCAACATATTGTAGCAAACATATTGTAGCAACATATTGTAACAACATATTGTAGCAACATATTGTAGCAACATATTGTAGCAGACATATTGTAGCAACATATTGTAACAACAATTAATTGTAGCTATGCAACATATTGTTAGCAACATATTGTAGCAACATATTGTAGCAACATATTGTAGCAACATATTGTAACAACATATTGTAGCAACATATTGTAGCAACATCAAAGCAAATATTCAAGTTTGTACAATTTTATTCTCGCATGACCAGAGCCAATGGATGCCCTGAAGCTGTGCACACGTGTGTGTGTCTGTGTGTGTTTCTGCGGTCACATTTGTTGATTAACTCCATGTAGCTAACTAACTAACTAACTAACTCCATGTAGCACAGTCCTTCCTGAGAAGCTAACAGGTCGTCAGCTAGTCAAGAAATTTCCCGCGTTTTATGGAACCCGACGGTTCATAACCGCATTCACAACAGCCCGCCACCTGTCCCTACCCTGAGCCAGAGGAACGCAGACCATGCCATCCTATTTCTTTAAGACTCATTGTAATATCATCCTCCATCTACGCCTAGGTCTTTCAAATGGTCACTTTCGTTCAGGTTTCTCCACCAAAATCCTGTATCCATTTCCCTTCTCCCCGTACATGCCACATGGCCCGCCAATCTCATCCTGCTTCAGACATTTCCTAAGAAGTACAAGTACAAGTCAAGCACACAGACAGGCCGACACGTGACGTGTCAATCAGCTCAATATAGTTGTTTCAGGCTGCAAGTTTGTAGCCAGCAGACCGGAAGTTTAACGATTCCCAACCAAACGACAAGTTTTCACTCAATGTCCTCATAGCCACCCACTTACGAAGCAAGCTGTCTCCGGGACTCTGTCGATAATACAGTACTCGTATCTTATAACGTATCTGTAACAGAGCACAAATGGACTCTGCTTCTAGCACATGAGCACAGAAGAAACACGCGCATTCTTACTCAGTCACGTACACCGTTCTTAGCTGGAAATGAGAGCTGTTTGAAACCTGCAGTGACTCGCTGAGAGGAAATGGCCAAATAAGGAACATTCTAGAATGGCAGCAGTAAAGCGACATGAACGTCATACCTACGAGACAGTGTGTACAAGTTCCTGATCCACAAAGCAATACAGGATATACACAAAAGAATGGTGCGGTTTCAATAGTTTTCACTATTGAAACCGCACCATTCTTTTGTGTATACCTGTATTTCAGCTCTGCTGTCGATCAGTATCAACATAATGATGGCAGTGCGTCACTTCCTTCCTCTGCAGACATTCCCAATAAGTCCAGGAATTTATCCTGTTGCCAGAACACGTGCATGCAGACAGGCAGACTGACAAACAGCAGACGCCCTGAGTCACTTCATATAGGCAGATTGACAAACAGCAGACGCCCTGAGTCACTTCAGATAGGCAGATTGACAAACAGCAGACGCCCTGAGTCACTTCATATAGGCAGATTGACAAACAGCAGACGCCCTGAGTCACTTCATATAGGCAGATTGACAAACAGCAGACGCCCTGAGTCACTTCAGATAGGCAGATTGACAAACAGCAGACGCCCTGAGTCACTTCATATAGGCAGATTGACAAACAGCAGACGCCCTGAGTCACTTCATATAGGCAGATTGACAAACAGCAGACGCCCTGAGTCACTTCATATAGGCAGATTGACAAACAGCGACGCCCTGATCACCTTCAGATACCCAGATGACAAACACAGCGCCCTGAGTCCTAATATGCAATGACAACAGCAGACCCTGAGTCCTAATACATAGGCAATTGACAACACAGACGCCCGATCACTCAGATAGGCAGATTGACAAATCACGCCCATAGTGGTCACTTCATAAGGCATTGACAAACAGCAGACGCCCTGAGTCACTTCATAAGGCAGATTGACAACCAAACGCCTGAGTCACTTCATGGCATTACACACAGACGCCTGAGTCCTCAGATAGGCACATTGACAAAGCAAGCGCTCCGAGTACTTCATATGCGATGACAAACAGCAGACGCCTAGTCACTTCATATAGGCGATTGACAAACAGCAGACCCAATGAGTCACTTCAGAAGCAGACTGACAAACAGCAGCGCCTGAGTCATTATATAGGCAAGTTGACAACAGTCCTTACGCCTGAGTCATAGATAGGCTGTTTGAAAACAGCAGTGACCGCCCTGAGTCACATCAATAGGCCAAATTAGGACAAACTAGCAATAGCCCTAGTCACTTCAGATAGGACATGAACTGACAAACAGCAGGACGTCCTGAGTCCACTTCATAAGGCAATTAGACAAACAAGAGAGCCTGGTCACTTCAGATAGGCAACTGACATACAGCAGACGCCGGTCACCTTCATTTAGGCAACTGTACAACAGCCGCCTGATCACATTCAATAAGGAGTGACAACAGCGACGCCTGATCACTTCTATAGCAGATTGACCAAAGCAAGCCTGAGCACTTCAATAGGCAGACGACAAACGCAACACGCTGAGCACTCATATAGGCAGACTGACAAACAGCAGACGCCCTGAGTCACTTCATATAGGCAGATTGACAAACAGCAGACGCCCTGAGTCACTTCATATAGGCAGATTGACAAACAGCAGACGCCCTGAGTCACTTCAGATAGGCAGACTGACAAACAGCAGACGCCCTGAGTCACTTCATATAGGCAGATTGACAAACAGCAGACGCCCTGAGTCACTTCATATAGGCAGATTGACAAACAGCAGACGCCCTGAGTCACTTCAGATAGGCAGATTGACAAACAGCAGACGCCCTGAGTCACTTCAATAGGCAGACTGACAAACAGCAGACGCCCTGAGTCACTTCAGATAGGCAGATGACAAACAGCAGACGCCCTGAGTCACTTCATATAGGCAGATTGACAAACAGCAGACGCCCTGAGTCACTTCAGATAGGCTGACTGACAAACAGCAGACGCCCTGAGTCACTTCATATAGGCAGATTGACAAACAGCAGACGCCCTGAGTCACTTCATATAGGCAGATTGACAAACAGCAGACGCCCTGAGTCACTTCATATAGGCAGATTGACAAACAGCAGACGCCCTGAGTCACTTCAGATAGGCAGACTGACAAACAGCAGACGCCCTGAGTCACTTCAGATAGGCAGACTGACAAACAGCAGACGCCCTGAGTCACTTCATATAGGCAGATGACAAACAGCAGACGCCCTGAGTCACTTCAGATAGGCAGATTGACAAACAGCAGACGCCCTGAGTCACTTCAGATAGGCAGACTGACAAACAGCAGACGCCCTGAGTCACTTCAGATAGGCAGATTGACAAACAGCAGACGCCCTGAGTCACTTCAGATAGGCAGATTGACAAAAAGCAGACGCCCTGAGTCACTTCAGATAGGCAGACTGACAAACAGCAGACGCCCTGAGTCACTTCAGATAGGCAGACTGACAAACAGCAGACGCCCTGAGTCACTTCATATAGGCAGATTGACAAACAGCAGACGCCCTGAGTCACTTCAGATAGGCAGATTGACAAACAGCAGACGCCCTGAGTCACTTCAGATAGGCAGACTGACAAACAGCAGACGCCCTGAGTCACTTCAGATAGGCAGACTGACAAACAGCAGACGCCCTGAGTCACTTCAGATAGGCAGATTGACAAACAGCGACGCCCTGAGTCACTTCAGATAGGCAGACTGACAAACAGCAGACGCCCTGAGTCACTTCAGATAGGCAGACTGACAAACAGCAGACGCCCTGAGTCACTTCAGATAGGCAGACTGACAAACAGCAGACGCCCTGAGTCACTTCAGACAGGCAGACTGACAAACAGCAGACGCCCTGAGTCACTTCAGATAGGCAGATTGACAAACAGCAGACGCCCTGAGTCACTTCAGATAGGCAGATGACAAACAGCAGACGCCCTGAGTCACTTCAGATAGGCAGACTGACAAACAGCAGACGCCCTGAGTCACTTCAGATAGGCAGACTGACAAACAGCAGACGCCCTGAGTCACTTCAGATAGGCAGACTGACAAACAGCAGACGCCCTGAGTCACTCAGATAGGCAGACTGACAAACAGCAGACGCCCTGAGTCACTTCAGATAGGCAGACTGACAAACAGCAGACGCCCTGAGTCACTTCAGATAGGCAGACTGACAAACAGCAGACGCCCTGAGTCACTTCAGATAGGCAGATGACAAACAGCAGACGCCCTGAGTCACTGCAGACATTCGTAACTTAACTATTACAACCAGACGAGCCCCCAGTCAGAACAAGCGACTGCCTCCGCTGCCAGCAGCCTACAGAGTGCTGATGTCCTTAGGAGAACGAAACTGCGAGCATGAACTGGCAACTACCGAACTTGTAGTCTAAACCAGCGGTATTCAACCTGGGGTACGCGTACCCCCGGGGGTACGCGAAGACATCTTAGGGGATACGTAAAATAAAAAAAAACATATTATTTCATGATAAACACTGAATAATCAGGGTCCCGATTTATGGTTAGCCACAAGAGACCTGACGTAAGGACATGCGATTTGGAGAGCGCCATTTTTCTCTCTCTCTCCTTTATGCGATTCTTATCTGGGCGGCTAGTTTCATTTTATTCCACACAGTGCATATAATTTTGCTTTGCTAAAATACCTTTGTTCCTTTATTAATTTTTATATGATAGGCAATAATATATTTGTTATTTAATAGCTTGATTCTCCTTTTTTCTCATTTAAAACTTATTATTTAATACATTATTTTGGATGTAATTTATTTAACTTATTTTAGATGTAGATTATAGACTATGTATAACTTGAATTATGCACCAACAACTTTGGGGGTACAGAGTTCAAGAGAAATTATATGTGGGGGTACGCGAACAAAAAGGTTGAATACCGCTGTTCTGAGCCTTTAAAGCCTCAGGTTGGCCTTTACAGTCTAAAACAAACTTGAGTGGTATTTAACGACTCAGTCCGTACCGCGCAGTAAACACATCCGTCTCAGTTATACAAACCAGTCAGTTAATGTTGTACAGTGAAATAATCGCTGTTTGTTCTGAGATCCACACAAAACACATAAATACAGTCCGTACCGCGCAGTAAACACACTCCGTCTCAGTTATACAAACCAGTCAGTTAATGTTGTACAGTGAAATAATCGCTGTTTGTTCTGAGATCCACACAAAACACATAAATACAGCTCTTACCGCGCAGTAAACACACTCCGTCTCAGTTATACAAACCAGTCAGTTAATGTTGTACAGTGAAATAATCGCTGTTTGTTCTGAGATCCACACAAAACACATAAATACAGCTCGTACCGCGCAGTAAACACACTCCGTCTCAGTTATACAAACCAGTCAGTTAATGTTGTACATGAAATAATCGCTGTTTGTTCTGAGATCCACACAAAACACATAAATACAGCTCGTACCGCGCAGTAAACACACTCCGTCTCAGTTATACAAACCAGTCAGTTAATGTTGTACAGTGAAATAATCGCTGTTTGTTCTGAGATCCACATAAAACACATAAATACAGTCCGTACCGCGCAGTAAACACACTCCGTCTCAGTTATACAAACCAGTCAGTTAATGTTGTACAGTGAAATAATCGCTGTTTGTTCTGAGATCCACACAAAACACATAAATACAGTCCGTACCGCGCAGTAAACACACTCCGTCTCAGTTATACAAACCAGTCAGTTAATGTTGTACAGTGAAATAATCGCTGTTTGTTCTGAGATCCACATAAAACACATAAATACAGTCCGTACCGCGCAGTAAACACACTCCGTCTCAGTTATACAAACCAGTCAGTTAATGTTGTACAGTGAAATAATCGCTGTTTGTTCTGAGATCCACACAAAACACATAAATACAGTCCGTACCGCGCAGTAAACACACTCCGTCTCGGTTACAAAGACCCATCAGTTAATGTTACGTAAAGAAATAATCTCTAGACCCTAAACACAATGGCAAACGATAACTTCGGAATGTCGGTTACGCCAGTCAACGAAGCGTAACACCCCAGAAGAATTGAACCTGCAATAATGTCACTGCGAGAGCCACAAGTCCCCCTTCTAAACACTCCTCAGACAATACACGTAAGTCCCGGGGCTCCACCAGAACGTATCATAGCTACAGTGTTGCTGAAACTACTGAGCCTTAGCAACGTCCCTATAGCGGCCTATATCGTTACTGTCTTCATTCTGCTTCGAATAATCTTCAAGTTCCGAAAAAAGCGAGATAATTGCTATTAGCAATCAGCGTAGCAAGGATTAATTTTGATGCTAAACCACTGCGCATGTCTCAAACCTCAGAGGTCGACTCATAAGTACAGCTCTGACCCACGGGCGACTCAAGCGTTTATGTTTGTGATCAGTAACCGATACATTCCATTTAAAACATACGGGGCTGCAATGCAGTTGTGTCTTGTGTGTGCGGCGTAATAATCTAGTTACAGCTCTACATAAATTTGATTCTAAGCTTGTTACAGACTGAACAGCTAACAAGGTGCCCAGTGGAAAGTGACAGATACAGTGACACTAACTTATATTTTTGAGAGTATGTGTATGTCGTTTGGGCAATGTCGTTCCGTAGATAAGGAAACATACACATGCTGTCAAGGTCAAAGCTGTTTTCGTCAGTCTCGGACAGTACATTCCACCATCAGCTGCTCGTTTTTCACTCCAACGAAACAGAAAGATATAACGTGGGAAAAATGCTGCGTGTATTGCAAACAGGTTATGTTGTCAGTTGGCCTACAGTCAGCAGCACACTTATTACTGCAGTCCGCTGCTGGTCTCACACACCGCCACACGTCAGCTAACCTTGGCTTCAATGCAGTGTTACGAAAGCAACTTCCATTTATTTTCACGTCTCGCCACTTCCCATAGACTGCATATGTGACATAATACTACAAAGATCAAAATATACAGAACTACAATTTTGCCTGTTGTTCTGTATGGGAGTGAAACTTGGTCTGTCATATTAAGGGAGGAACATAGGCTGAGGGTGTTCGAGAGTAGGGTGCTAAGGGGGGTATTTGGGCCTAAGAGGGACGGGGTAACAGGGGAGTGGAGAAGACTACATAACGAGGAACTTAATGATCTGTACTGATCACCAAACTTTTTTTTCAGTGGCGCAACAGCCCCTAGGGGGCCTAGGCCGCCTCATTTTTCGAGGCTTCATGATCACACACTTTAGACACACCAAACTCGGTAGGACTCCTCTGGACGAGTGATCAGCCCGTCGCAGAGACCTCTACCTGACAACACACAACACTCACAAAGACAGACATCCATGCCCCCGGCGGGATTCAAACCCACAATCCCAGTAAGCGAGCGGCCGAAGACCCACGACTTAGACCGCGCGGCCACTGCGATCGGCACCAAATATTATTAAGGTGATCAAATTAAGGAGGATGAGATGGGCGGGGCATGTAGCACGTATGGGATCAGACAAAAACATAGAGATTTTTGCAACGAAACGTGAAGGAAGGAGACCACTTGGAGGACCAAGGAGTAGATGGGAGGATATTTAAATGTATCTTAAAGAAATGGAATAAGTGCGGCGATTGGAGTAATCTGGCTCATGATAGGGACAAGTGTCAGACTGTTGTGAACACGGTAACACAGCTTGGCGCTCTTTACAATTCGGTAACTGCCAGCTATCACGAACGCCACTGCCCCACTCAGTCGCAGTGACGTTTCCAACAACTGCAGTTTTCTTCCTCTGCGCCGCGTCTTGCGCAGTCAGTGTAGTGACTAGGCTACGGGCTGGACGGTCCAGGGTTCGAATCCCGGTACGAAGCAACATATTGTCCTCTTCTCCGAAACGTCGAGACTGGTTCTGGAGCCCACCCAGCCTCCTACGCAATTGGTACCGGTGTTCTTTCTACGGGAATAAAGCGGCCGGAGCGTGGAGCTGACCACTCCCCTCCCTCTAATGTCAAGGTTAAGAATATGTGGCGCTATACCTCTACTCCCCGCAATGCGCCTCACGATGTGCACACGGACAACTGCACGTGTAACTCTGGTTCTTCCACATTACGCAATGTGTCTCTGTAAGCAGAATGGTGTTGAACTCCAGAGAGTCGAATCTTACTTGATAAGCTGGTAGTCGCTCACCCGGTCAACAAATTCTTCGCCAACAAATTACTCACGTATCCGCAACAACGTGGTTTTATCCTGTCACACGTGACAATTGACAACAGAACTGACCAGCTAAGCAACCAGCTCACTAACGTGTTTCGACTCTAAAATCTATGCAGCGATCCACGCGGTCAAGGCGTGGGTTTGGGATTGTGGGTTCGAAACCCGCCGGGAGCATGGATGTCTGTCTCTTGTGAGTGTTGTGTGTTGTCACGTAGAGGTCTCTGCGATGGGCCGATCCCTCCTCCAGAGGAATCCTACCGAGTGTCCATACCCAAACGCACAACTTATTTATACACATGGACACATAAACTGACTGCATGTAGCACGGTCATGCTTGTAGAACTAACAGTTTTATGGGGCTTTTAGAACTGCTAGTGCACGAGTGTAGCACGGTCATGCCTGTAGAACTAACAGTTCTTATGTGCTTATAAACTGACTGCATGTAGCACGGTCATGCTTGTAGAACTAACAGTTCTTATGTGCTTATAAACTGACTGCATGTAGCACGGTCATGCTTGTAGAACTAACAGTTCTTATGTGCTTATAAACTGACTGCATGTAGCACGGTCATGCTTGTAGAACTAACAGTTCTATGTGCTTATAAACTGACTGCATGTGCACGGTCATGCTTGTAGAACTAACAGTTCTTATGTGCTTATAAACTGACTGCATGTAGCACGGTCATGCCTGTAGAACTAACAGTTCTTATGTGCTATCAAATGACTTGCATGTAGCACGGTCATGCCTGTAGAAACTAACATTCTTAGGTGCTTATAAACTGACTGCATGTAGCACGGTCATGCCTGTAGAACTAACAGTTCTTAGGTGCTTATAAACTGACTGCATGTAGCACGTCATGCCTGTAGAACTAACAGTTCTTAGGTGCTTAAAACTGACTGCATGTAGCAGGGTCATGCCTGTAGAACTAACAGTTTCTAGGTGCTTATAAACTGACTGCATGTAGCACGGTCATGCTTGTAGAACTAACAGTTCTAGGTGCTTATAAACTGACTGCATGTAGCACGGTCATGCCTGTAGAACTAACAGTTCTTAGTGCTTATAAACTGACTGCATGTAGCACGGTCATGCCTGTAGAACCAACAGTTCCTCACTGGACAAAACGTCAGGTGTTTATGGAACCTAAAAATTCATTACCGTATTCACAAAAGCCTCCACTTGTCCATACCTTCAGCCAGATTAATCCATCCACGCCATCCAATTGAATTTCCTTAACACCCATTTTAGTATTAAACTCCCATATACACTCAGGTCACTGCGACGGGCTGATCACTCGTCAGAGGAGTCCTACCGAGTGTGGTGTGTCTAAGTGTGTGATCGTGAAGCCTTGACAAATGAGGCGACTAGGCCCCCAAGGGCTGTTGCGCCATTAAAAAAAACACTCAGACCTCCCAAATGCCCCTATCTCAAGGTTTCCCAATTAGAACACTCTATACGTCTCTTTTCACCCCCATGCATGCCACATGCCCCGTCAATCTTATACTCGGTCATTTGAGCCTACTAATAATAAATTCTAACATGTTCTGACGATGGTATATACCAATGAGAAACAATTGGTTCTGGACTTTGTTCTGGAATTGGTCCAGTGATTGAGATTAGCTCGGTCAAAAGGACCCAACTGAGTAGGTGTCTCGCCTCCCATCACCTGAAGACGGAAGACGAACCAGCTTCCGAAACGTCATGATTTTTATATTATTTTTAATATTTTATCCGGACGATGGACAAAGTCCAAAAGACAATTGGGTTCCTTTTAATAATATTTGGGCACGACACAAATCATGACTGTACTGAGGATAAGAGCTGCTGCAGCGTCCTGCTACTTGCACAGACAGCTGTAGGTGTGTATAGGCGATATGTGAGACTGATGAACACAAAACAACATGGCCATCATGCCACATCGGACGTCCATGACGTCAAGAGACGCCAGTGATGTAATGGCCCGTAGGCAGTTACTGTGTTCTGCTACAGACGACTTCTCCTTGAACTCCTTACGTTCGGCACGCAGGGTCTGCCTTTCTCAGAAGTGCGTGCAGTTTCCTTCTACTACACACAACACAACAAACGCACGCACAGGAAGTAGTGGTAACTCCGCCTAGCAACTTCGTGTAGCTTGCCGCCACACAGCAGCGCCTTACGTGACAGTGTCCTGAACTTCCGTGCACCTCAGTGTTTCTTATCCAAGTCCATTAAACGTAAAATAAATCCCGCCTTTTAAATTACGAATTCACAAGAAACGTTTTGCGTTAATGAAACAGTTTGTGTGTGCTGTGTAGAACTGACAGTTTATGTAGACTCCTGACAGTTTGTGTGTGCTGTGTAGAACTGACAGTTTATGTAGACTCCTGACAGTTTGTGTGCTTCGTAGAACTGACAGTTTATGTAGACTCCTGACAGTTTGTGTGTGCTTCGTAGAACTGACAGTTTATGTAGACTCCTGACAGTTTGTGTGTGCTGTGTAGAACTGACAGTTTATGTAGACTCCTGACAGTTTGTGTGTGCTTCGTAGAACTGACAGTTTATGTAGACTCCTGA
Source organism: Reticulitermes speratus (assembly GCA_021186555.1). Classification (NCBI taxonomy): domain Eukaryota; kingdom Metazoa; phylum Arthropoda; class Insecta; order Blattodea; family Rhinotermitidae; genus Reticulitermes; species Reticulitermes speratus. The sequence goes on along the minus strand of JAJKFL010000009.1, from coordinate 783,434 downwards.
CAGTTTGTGTGTGCTTCGTAGAACTGACAGTTTATGTAGACTCCTGACAGTTTGTGTGTGCTTCGTAGAACTGACAGTTTATGTAGACTCCTGACAGTTTGTGTGTGCTTCGTAGAACTTACAGTTTATGTAGACTCCTGACAGTTTGTGTGTGCTGTGTAGAACTGACAGTTTATGTAGACTCCTGACAGTTTGTGTGTGCTTCGTAGAACTGACAGTTTATGTAGACTCCTGACAGTTGTTATGTGTGTGTAAACTACAGTTTATGTAGACTCCTGACAGTTTGTGTGTAGCTGTGTAGAACTGACAGTTTATGTAGACTCCTGACAGTTTGTGTGTGCTGTGTAGAACTGACAGTTTATGTAGACTCCTGACAGTTTGTGTGTGCTGTGTAGAACTGACAGTTTATGTAGACTCCTGACAGTTTGTGTGTGTGTAGAACTGCGTAGAACTGACAGTTTATGTAGACTCCTGACAGAACATACACACCGACTAAAAGTAAAGCTAAAATTCGCCCTATAAAAGGCCATGATGGCCCTGAGGGGAAATAAAGATATAGCTCTTCTCTTCCTTTAACCTAGGCACTAGATGGGGTGGATGGTCAACTCCACGCCCCGGCCGCTTTACACCGGTAAAGAGGCCCGGTCCATTGTACAGAAGGCTGGTAGGCCCCATTGCCGGTAAGGACGGCTGCGGAAAATCTCGCCCTCACTGGGATTCGATCCCCGGACCGTCCAGCCCGTATGGAGTCACTAAACAACTGCGCTGTCTCGGCCCACCATACACACCTACTAGGGTAGTAAATCCCTTTAAAGCCCAGTGGTCACTATATGTACCACCACGTTTAACATTCACAAATTCTACGTTCTGCCCACACAGTGTGTTACCTGGGGAAGGCCAGTCTCAGATCCGCCTTCAGCTTCGCCAGCAGTTCCGTGACGCTGCAGAACTGGCCGGAGGCTCATCTCCTCGCCGTGCGGTGTTGTGGGTGTCAGTATGGGGTTGCGGTAGTCCTTGTTGCTGTGGCCAGCAGGGGCTGTTGGGGTGCTGTGCGCTTGTGGCTGGCAGCGTCTTGCTTTTGTGCGTCGCGTCGGGAGAGTCCGGCTCTACATGGGACCCGGGACCATACAGCTGGGCACCGGCAGCAGGCCGACGTCCCCACTTGCGCAATGACATGGCGTAGTCCTCAGGGTTGTACAAGGGAGGACGTTGTTGTTCCTGGAACAGTGGGTGGTTGGTTAGTGGTCAAAATGTATACACACTCAGACAGAACTAGCAAATGTATACCACTCAGACAGAACTAGCAAATGTATACACACTACAGACAGAACTAGCAAATGTATACACACTACAGACAGAACTAGCAAATGTATACACACTGCAGACAGAACTAGCAAATGTATACACACTCAGACAGAACTAGCAAATGTATACACACTGCAGACAGAACTAGCAAATGTATACACACTACAGACAGAACTAGCAAATGTATACACACTACAGACAGAACTAGCAAATGTATACACACTACAGACAGAACTAGCAAATGTATACACACTCAGACAGAACTAGCAAATGTATAACACACTACAGACTAGAACTAGCTAATGTATACACACTACAGACAGAACTAGCAAATGTATACACACTGCAGACAGAACTAGCAAATGTATACACACTACAGACAGAACTAGCAAATGTATACACCTACAGACAGAACTAGCAAATGTATACACACTAGCAGACAGAACTAGCAAATGTATACACACTACAGACAGAACTAGCAATGTATACACACTACAGACAGAACTAGCAAATGTATACACACTACAGACAGAACTAGCAAATGTATACACACTACAGACAGAACTAGCTAAAAGTATACACACTACAGACAGAACTAGCAAATGTATACACACTACAGACAGAACTAGCAAATGTATACACACTACAGACAGAACTAGCAAATGTAACACTACACAACTAACAACCAGACAGAACTAGCAAATGTATACACACTACAGACAGAACTAGCAAATGTATACACACTACAGACAGAACTAGCAATGTATACACACTACAGACAGAACTAGCAAATGTATACACACTACAGACAGAACTAGCAATGTATACACACTACAGACAGAACTAGCAAATGTATACACACTACAGACAGAACTAGCAAATGTATACACTCGACAGACACAATGTATACACACTGCACAGAACTAGCAAATGTATACACACTACAGACAGAACTAGCAATGTATACACACTCAGACAGAACTAGCTAATGTATACACACTACAGACAGAACTAGCAATGTATACACACTACAGACAGAACTAGCTAATGTATACACACTACAGACAGAACTAGCAATGTATACACACTGCAGACAGAACTAGCTAATGTATACACACTACAGACAGAACTAGCTAATGTATACACACTGCAGACAGAACTAGCTAATGTATACACACTACAGACAGAACTAGCTAATGTATACACACTGCAGAAGAACTAGCTAATGTATACACACTACAGACAGAACTAGCAAATGTATACACACTGCAGACAGAACTAGCTAATGTATACACACTGCAGACAGAACTAGCTAATGTATACACACTGCAGACAGAACTAGCAAATGTATACACACTGCAGACAGAACTAGCTAATGTATACACACTCAGACAGAACTAGCTAATGTATACACACTGCAGACAGAACTAGCTAATGTATACACACTCAGACAGAACTAGCTAAATGTATACACACTGCAGACAGAACTAGCTAATGTATACACACTGCAGACAGAACTAGCTAATGTATACACACTGCAGACAGAACTAGCTAATGTATACACACTGCAGACAGAACTAGCTAATGTATACACACTGCAGACAGAACTAGCTAAATGTATACACACTGCAGACAGAACTAGCTAATGTATACACACTGCAGACAGAACTAGCTAATGTATACACACTGCAGACAGAACTAGCTAATGTATACACACTACAGACAGAACTAGCTAATGTATACACTGCAGACAGAACTAGCTAATGTATACACACTGCAGACAGAACTAGCTAATGTATACACACTGCAGACAGAACTAGCTAATGTATACACACTGCAGACAGAACTAGCTAATGTATACACACTGCAGACAGAACTAGCTAATGTATACACACTGCAGACAGAACTAGCTAATGTATACACACTGCAGACAGAACTAGCTAATGTATACACACTGCAGACAGAACTAGCTAATGTATACACACTACAGACAGAACTAGCTAATGTATACACACTGCAGACAGAACTAGCTAATGTATACACACTGCAGACAGAACTAGCTAATGTATACACACTGCAGACAGAACTAGCTAATGTATACACACATAAGCACTCTACCAAAACAAGTGACACAGACCGACTTCAGCTTTATGTAAGAATTCAGTCGCAATCAGAGCAGCAGCTGTGTAAACTAGACATGCAGAACGCAACCTGCTTCTTGCCAATGGGACACAAAACGACAGGCCACGTCGTCATGTGCTCAATTCTAAGCAAGCCGCAGCTTTGCTCTGCAACGCGATCGTCATTCAAGCTTGACGTCGCTCTGTTAAGTAACCGTCCTGATGTCCAGAAGTAGACCAGACCGCAGTGTGGAGAGCTGCCTACATTGCAGCTCCAGGCGGTGATCTAGAAACGTCGCACTGAACCCTTAGCCGCTCATAGCTATAGGCTATGGGCTTGAATAATAATAGGTCCGACCCACTGCAACAACGGCACAACTCCACTTTGATTAACTTCGCAGGAAGGAGTACGAACTCTCTAAAAGTTGGCCAAAAAGTCACTTGGAATGTCGTTCAGTGCTAAGTGCAGGCCTAGAGCCCGGACATGAATGTTGCCACTGCTGCCAACTGTCAAACGGACACGGGACAGTCTTCTGGCACAGCGACAGTGACCAGGCCACTGCCTGCGCTCTACGTGTTCCAATCATTGCTTTTCTCTTTCCAAAACGCCCAAAACCCAAAACCAGCAACATATTCAACAGATACCCAGAGGGTTCTTTGCTCGGGGTAAAGCGACCGATCGTGAAGTTTACACAAACTCAAGTATTGCTTTCATTTGTGTTTTAATATTCAAGGTTGTTTATCAGGCTGAATGAGACGCCGCTGCAGCAGTATCTCTGTCTGTCCGTCTCTCTCAGACTGACGCTGCTGTTTGTAACACGGCTGGTCAACGACTTGTGTAGTAGCTGTTTCTATAGTATGGCGACGTTGAGGGTGGGAGGAATGTGCAGCTCTGCAATTACGGAACCGTGACGCGTAAGAATTTACTAGAATCTTCAACCGTGAACATGACAAACGTACTACAAGAATATCCTTTTAAAAATTTCATACCCTGTGAATCTTGACTAGAAACAAGCAACCTTTTGTAAACGTTTGCTTGTTTAGATTACTTAAACCATGACTTCAAAAGTTTTGTTCTTCGTTCGTCAGCTGTAAGGTGAACAGACTGTGTGGCTTGTTCAGGTGCGCTGTTGGACTTCAGACCTGAAGTGCATTTAAAGGTAACGTTTGAAATAAGCTTCTAAATCTCAGTTGGATATGTATTTTATTTAACCATCAACTGTAGTTAAACACTCAGTTCGTACGCGCAGTAAACACACTCCGTCTCAGTTATACAAACCAGTCAGTTAATGTTGTACAGTGAAATAATCGCTGTTTGATCTGAGATCCACACAAAACACATAAATACATGTCCGTACGAGCAGTAAACACACTCCGTCTCAGTTATACAAACCAGTCAGTTAATGTTGTACAGTGAAATAATCGCTGTTTGTTCTGAGATCCACACAAAACACATAAATACAGTCCGTACCGCGCAGTAAACACACTCCGTCTCAGTTATACAAACCAGTCAGTTAATGTTGTACAGTGAAATAATCGCTGTTTGTTCTGAGATCCACACAACACACATAAATACAGTCCGTACCGCGCAGTAAACACACTCCGTCTCAGTTATACAAACCAGTCAGTTAATGCTGTACAGTGAAATAATCGCTGTTTGTTCTGAGATCCACACAAAACACATAAATACAGTCCGTACGCGCAGTAACACACTCCGTCTCAGTTATACAAACCAGTCAGTTAATGTTGTACAGTGAAATAATCGCTGTTTGTTTGAGATCCACACAAAACACATAAATACACTGTGTGGCAGAACGTAGAATTTGTGAGTGTTAACATGGTGTACATATAGTAACCATGGGCTTTAAAGATACAGTCCGTACCGCGCAGTTAACACACTCCGTCTCAGTTATACAAACCAGTCAGTTAATGTTGTACAGTGAAATAATCGCTGTTTGTTCTGAGATCCACACAAAACACATAAATACAGTCCGTACCGTGCAGTAAACACACTCCGTCTCAGTTATACAAACCAGTCAGTTAATGCTGTACAGTGAAATAATCGCTATTTGTTCTGAGATCCACACAAAACACATAAATACACTGTGTGGGCAGAACGTAGAATTGTTGAATGTTAAACATGGTGGTACATATAGTAACCACTGAACATTTAAGATCAACACAAAGTGCTGGGGATACAAGAGACAAACACAAACAGGCTAAAGGCATGTAAGAGGATTTCAGTGCAGAATCTAATGTAATATTCCTTTGATGCTGTTTGCTACACAAAGACCTGTTGTCGTGATCTTCATTTTTCTTGTTCTGTTCTGTTCGAACACAAAACAGCAATTCGTCGCGGAATGAAAAATCGCGGCTGTTTTGAATCTGAAAAAGGGAACCGTGTAATGCGAATATGCCGGAACTGAGAACGCACGGTCAGGAATGCGCCCAAAGCTGCGCACGCGTGCACCGCACAATACGTTACTCAAAACTGAACACGCCCACCCCCAGAACGACTTCTGACCTCGACGACGTGGAACCCGGATCCTCAAAGACAAAGGGCGCTCTACAAGGGCTGTTGTAAGACACCATATTGCAGGCGGAGGGCATACTGAGCTGCAGGTTGGGCCGGGATTGATATATTGCAGGCGGAGAGCATACTGAGCTGCAGGTTGGGCCGGGATTGATATATTGCAGGCGGAGAGCATACTGAGCTGCAGGTTGGGCCAGGAATGCCCTCCATAACTCGTTCACCAATTGTTCTGTCGTGGGTAATTGACAGATATTCAACTGGCGAAGAAAGAGTTAGCTTGGTTACGAAATTTGAGGAACAGCAAATTTCCGTAAACCATTAAAATGTTACACTTGAAAAACGCTTGTGCAGATACACAGGACTGCTAATGACGGACGGACGGACGGACGTAAACATAATACGATCTGTCGCGCTGTGGACGCAGCATAAAACAAAACGCTTTATGTTCCGCGCAACACAACCTGCATTCACTGATCATTCTTACGCTACACGTTTCGTTCGTTCGTTCGACCATCATCAGGTGTGTAACACAAAAAAACTCAATACAAGTCAAAAGTGTAAATTTTTGTGAGATCTCACACAATAATATCTTACAAAATATGCGACTAAAAGATTAAATACTACACACAATTTACTACGGCGTTCTTTCCTTCCGCAAGTCACACAAGCTACTGTAACTCCACAACACAAGTACGACGTCCCTGTGCAGATTTTCACGAAACTCAGAAATGCCCAACAGCATTATGTGTAGTTCGCTTGTATCGAATTGTACCCTTATCGGTCGAGAAATATCGAACGTACATTACACTTTTCTGGGCCATTAAGAACATTATGTCACTGAGTCGATTTTGACGAAAATCTGGATTTTCACAAATTGTTGTAAATAACGCATAGAGCTGTATGGAAATCCGACGAACGGTTTAGTCGTTGATACGAGGTCACAAATGAACGAACGGGTCTCCACATAAGGCTGTGACGGAACGAGTCTGTGTATGCAGACTTTCCATGCGATACAACTGCAGTAAAAGGAGCACCCTGTATATTTGTAACGACAGAGTTACAAGACACAAAACTGAAGTCCGACATTGGTCTACCAGGAGTCATAACGGGTGGGGTGTAAGGTGTGGGTACGTGTTGGGGCTGAATGGGACTGCGGGCTGAAGTTTGGTGATAAGGTGTGGGTACGTGTTGGGGCTGAATGGGACTGCGGGCTGAAGTTTGGTGATAAGGTGTGGGTACGTGTTGGGGCTGAATGGGACTGCGGGCTGAAGTTTGGTGATAAGGTGTGGGTACGTGTTGGGGCTGAATGGGACTGCGGGCTGAAGTTTGGTGATAAGGTGTGGGTACGTGTTGGGGCTGAATGGGACTGCGGGCTGAAGTTTGGTGATAAGGTGTGGGTACGTGTTGGGGCTGAATGGGACTGCGGGCTGAAGTTTGGTGATAAGGTGTGGGTACGTGTTTGGGCTGAATGAGACTGCGGGCTGAAGTTTGGTGATAAGGTGTGGGTACGTGTTGGGGCTGAATGGGACTGCGGGCTGAAGTTTGGTGATAAGGTGTGGGTACGTGTTGGGGCTGAATGGGACTGCGGGCTGAAGTTTGGTGATAAGGTGTGGGTACGTGTTGGGGCTGAATGAGACTGCGGGCTGAAGTATGGTGATAAGGTGTGGGTACGTGTTGGGGCTGAATGGGACTGCGGGCTGAAGTTTGGTGATAAGGTGTGGGTACGTGTTGGGGCTGAATGGGACTGCGGGCTGAAGTTTGGTGATAAGGTGTGGGTACGTGTTGGGGCTGAATGGGACTGCGGGCTGAAGTTTGGTGATAAGGTGTGAGTACGTGTTGGGGCTGAATGGGACTGCGGGCTGAAGTTTGGTAATAAGGTGTGGGTACGTGTTGGGGCTGAATGGGACTGCGGGCTGAAGTTTGGTGATAAGGTGTGGGTACGTGTTTGGGCTGAATGAGACTGCGGGCTGAAGTTTGGTGATAAGGTGTGGGTACGTGTTGGGGCTGAATGGGACTGCGGGCTGAAGTTTGGTGATAAGGTGTGGGTACGTGTTGGGGCTGAATGGGACTGCGGGCTGAAGTTTGGTGATAAGGTGTGGGTACGTGTTGGGGCTGAATGAGACTGCGGGCTGAAGTATGGTGATAAGGTGTGGGTACGTGTTGGGGCTGAATGGGACTGCGGGCTGAAGTTTGGTGATAAGGTGTGGGTACGTGTTGGGGCTGAATGGGACTGCGGCTGAAGTTTGGTGATAAGGTGTGGGTACGTGTTGGGGCTGAATGGACTGCGGGCTGAAGTTTGGTGATAAGGTGTGGGTACGTGTTGGGCTGAATGAGACTGCGGGACTGAAGTTTGGTGATAAGGTGTGGGTACGTGTTGGGGCTGAATGGGACTGCGGGCTGAAGTTTGGTGATAAGGTGTGGGTACGTGTTGGGGCTGAATGGGACTGCGGGCTGAAGTTTGGTGATAAGGTGTGGGTACGTGTTGGGGCTGAATAGGACTGCGGGCTGAAGTTTGAAGGCTGGCACAAGAACGCCAAACGTGACATGTCAAATTGGGCTACATTAACGATTGGCAGTATCAGAAGTACCTGGACACTGTCTCGTTGGAGCAGAACTGCAGGAGGCAGGGGGGGTTGTCAGAGGAGAGGGGCCCCTAGCCTTGTGGAATAAAGCAATGAAGTGTCTATATACCGCTAGAGATCGCACAGACACTGGGGGTGGCAGAACAAGGACTGTCACGTGGTCAGAATGCATGAGATGTAACTGAACACCGCGTGACAATTACACTGTGTTCAGTTGACCTTTGGCAGCTAATTACACGTACTTCTGTGTTACCTCAACTAACTAACTAACTCCATGGAGCACAGTCCTTCTTGAGAAGCTAACAGGTCCTCAGCTAGTCAAGAAATTCCCCGCGTTTTATGGAACCCGAAGGTTCATTACCGCACTCACAACAGCCCGCCACCTGTCCCTATCCTGAGCCATATCAATCCAGTCCATGCCCCCCATCCCACTTCTTGAAGATCCATTTTAATATTATCCTCCCATCTACACCTGGGTCTTCCAAGTGGTCTCCTTCCCTCAGGTTCCCCACCAAAATCCTGTATGCACCTTTCCCCTCCCCCATACGTGCTACATGCCCCACCCACCTCATTCTTCTTGATTTGATCACCCGAATAATATTTGGTGATCAGTACAGATCATTAAGTTCCTCGTTATGTAGTCTTCTCCACTCCCCCGTTACCCCGTCCCTCTTAGACCCAAATATCCCCCTCAGCACCCTATTCTCGAACACCCTCAGCCTATGTTCCTCCCTCAGTGTGACAGACCAAGTTCCACACCCACACAAAACAACAACACAATTACAGTTCTGTATATCTTAATGTTTGTATCTTTGTACAGCAAACTGTAAGACACAAGATGCTGCACGAATGATAACAAGCATCACGTGACTTCAGTCTGCTCTTAATTTCTTCCTGAATGCAACTTCCGTCAACTATCATAGCAAAAGGTAACTTTTTCACTGTCCATGCCATGAAGGCGTATGGGAGGAGTAGAGATATAGCTCCATTCATTTTTAAACTTCGCAATAGACTGAAGTGGGTGATTAACTTCACGGCCCGGTCGCTTTACCCCCGGGGAAAGAACCCCGGTACCCTGGCGGGATTAGAACCCCGGACAGTGTAGCCTGTAGCCTGGTCACTATACTGACTGAGCTACACCGGCTCCCGAGTATAATAGTTTAATAAATAAAATAACACAACCATGTACAAGTACAATACATAGTACAATATTCACGGTCGGTTGAAATGACACAGTTGAGGCAGCACAGTAACTTGTGTTACGTGTTTATGTAACACAAAATACGGCGATGCTTGCCGATAACTTTAAAGTACTTTAATTTCAACGAACTGAGGTCTCGTCCACTTGCTAGTATAACTGCAACGTGTCTGAACACACCTCAAATATGTTTGTAACATAGCCTTTGATGTAAGACACAATCACTGACAACGTACCATCTCGAGAGTCACATGACCAATGGAATGTGCTTGTCCTCTATCAGCTCAATACGACAGCCGTGCACCAATAACAAGCCCAAAGAGCTATCACTAAGCCAGCTGTGCGTTATGATGATCACGTGTCTTTGCGCGACACAGCAGCAACCACGTGTTCTGTAAATGTCTCAAGTGTACCATCATCATTATAGAGCTTCGGCGCTGTAAAGAACGGACACATAATCTTCAGAGGAGCTGCCAAATAGACTTCGGGTTTCTAAAACGAAATTTGCATTAATGTTTAACTATGTGCAAACCACAGTGTTCTGAACACAATTTGTTGTGTATTGAACAAACGTTCTGAACACAATTTGTTGTGTATTTAACAAACGTTCTGAACACAATTTGTTGTGTATTTAACAAACGTTCTGAACACAATTTGTTGTGTATTTAACAAACGTTCTGAACACAATTTGTTGTGTATTTAACAAACGTTCTGAACACAATTTGTTGTGTATTTAACAAACGTTCTGAACACAATTTGTTGTGTATTTAACAAACGTTCTGAACACAATTTGTTGTGTATTTAACAAACGTTCTGAGCACAATTTGTTGTGTATTTAACAAATGTTCTGAGCACAATTTGTTGCGTATTTAACAAACGTTCTGAACACAATTTGTTGTGTATTTAACAAACGTTCTGAACACAATTTGTTGTGTATTTAACAAACGTTCTGAACACAATTTGTTGTGTATTTAACAAACGTTCTGAACACAATTTGTTGTGTATTTAACAAACGTTCTGAACACAATTTGTTGTGTATTTAACAAACGTTCTGAACACAATTTGTTGTGTATTTAACAAACGTTCTGAACACAATTTGTTGTGTATTTAACAAACGTTCTGAACACAATTTGTTGTGTATTTAACAAACGTTCTGAACACAATTTGTTGTGTATTTAACAAACGTTCTGAGCACAATTTGTTGTGTATTTAACAAATGTTCTGAGCACAATTTGTTGCGTATTTAACAAACGTTCTGAACACAATTTGTTGTGTATTTAACAAACGTTCTGAACACAATTTGTTTGTGTATTTAACAAACGTTCTGAACACAATTTGTTGTGTATTTAACAAACGTTCTGAACACAATTTGTTGTGTATTTAACAAACGTTTTCGAACACAATTTGTTGTGTATTTAACAAACGTTCTGAACACAATTTGTTGTGTATTTAACAAACGTTTTGAACACAATTTGTTGTGTATTTAACAAACGTTCTGAACACAATTTGTTGTGTATTTAACAAACGTTCTGAACACAATTTGTTGTGTATTTAACAAACGTGTTGAACACAATTTGTTGTGTATTTAACAAACGTTCTGAACACAATTTGTTGTGTATTTAACAAACTGTTGAACACAATTTGTTGTGTATTTAACAAACGTTCTGAACACAATTTGTTGTGTATTTAACAAACGTTTAACACAATTTGTTGTGTATTTAACAAACGTTCTGAACACAATTTGTTGTGTATTTAACAAACGTTCTGAACACAATTTGTTGTGTATTTAACAAACGTTTCTGAACACAATTTGTTGTGTATTTAACAAACGTTCTGAACACAATTTGTTGTGTATTTAACAAACGTTTGAACACAATTTGTTGTGTATTTAACAAACGTTCTGAACACAATTTGTTGTGTATTTAACAAACGTTCTGAACACAATTTGTTGTGTATTTAACAAACGTTTGAACACATTTTTGTGTATTAAAAACGTTGAACAAATTTTTGTGTATTAACAAACGTTCTGAACACAATTTGTTGTGTATTTAACAAACGTTCTGAACACAATTTGTTGTGTATTTAACAAACTGTTGAACACAATTTGTTGTGTATTTAACAAACGTTCTGAACACAATTTGTTGTGTATTTAACAAACCTTCTGAACACAATTTGTTTGTATTTAACAAACGTTCTTAACACAATTTGTTGTGCATTTAACAAACGTTCTGAACACAATTGTTGTGTATTTAACAAATGTTCTGAACACAATTGTTGTGTATTTAACAAACGTTCCGGCCTGTACACACACCAGCTACAGCACAATGACAGTTTGTGCGAATACGTGTACACTGAAGATCGCAAATGCTAGCTTAATCCAAAACATGGTTCTTTCCGCCAATAAAACAACTGAACAAGACAAAAACTCCGTCCATAATTATCTCACATTTGCAGGGTCGTTCCTGAAATGTTGTCCTTTATGTTAAAGAGACAGCAAGTTTTTGTATGGAAGTACGAAACTAGCTAGGGGCGCACAAGCAGATGGCGTCGTATTGCATTCGGCATACAGCAACGTGTCCGGTTGTGGGCACGCTATCTTGCGTAATTAAGAACTGCTATGGTAATTTGGTTCCCATGAAATTAAATTTAAAGCGCAAAAACCCTTTAAAGCCCAGTGGTTACTATATGTACCGCCATGTTAAACATTCACAAATTCTACGTTCTGCCCACACACTGTACTTATGTGTTTTGTGAGGATCTCAGAACAAACAGCCATTATTTCACTGTACAGCATTAACTGACTGGTTTGTATAACTGAGACGGAGTGTGTTTACTGCGCGGTACGGACTGTATTTATGTGTTTTGTGTGGATCTCAGAACAAACAGCGATTATTTCACTGTACAGCATTAACTGACTGGTTTGTTAACTGAGACGGAGTGTGTTTACTGCGCGGTACGGACTGTATTTATGTGTTTTGTGTGGATCTCAGAACAAACAGCGATTATTTCACTGTACAGCATTAACTGACTGGTTTGTATAACTGAGACGGAGTGTGTTTACTGCGCGGTACGGACTGTATTTATGTGTTTGTGTGGATCTGAAGAACAACAGCGATTATTTCACTGTACACATTAACTGACTGGTACGTATAACTGAGACGGAGTTGTGTTTACTGCGCGGTACGGACTGTATTTATGTGTTTTGTGTGGATCTCAGAACAAACAGCGATTATTTCACTGTACAGCATTAACTGACTGGTTTGTATAACTGAGACGGAGTGTGTTTACTGCGCGGTACGGACTGTATTTATGTGTTTTGTGTGGATCTCAGAACAAACAGCGATTATTTCACTGTACAACATTAACTGACTGATTTGTATAACTGAGACGGAGTGTGTTTACTGCGCGGTACGGACTGTATTTATGTGTTTTGTGTGGATCTCAGAACAAACAGCGATTATTTCACTGTACAGCATTAACTGACTGGTTTGTGTAACTGAGACGGATGTGTTTACTGCGCGGTACGGACTGTATTTATGTTTTTTGTGTGGATCTCAGAACAAACAGCCATTATTTCATTGTACAGCATTAACTGACTGGTTTGCGTAACTGAGACGGAGTGTGTTTACTGCGCGGTACGGACTGTATTATGTGTTTTGTGTGGATCTCAGAACAAACAGCAATTATTTCACTGTACAGCATTAACTGACTGGTTTGTATAACTGAGACGGAGTGTGTTTACTGCGCGGTACGGACTGTATTTATGTGTTTTGTGTGGATCTCAGAACAAACAGCGATTATTTCACTGTACAACATTAACTGACTGGTTTGTGTAACTGAGACGGAGTGTTTACTGCGCGGTACGGACTGTATTTATGGTTTTGTGTGGATCTCAGAACAAACAGCCATTATTTCATTGTACAGCATTAACTGACTGGTTTGCGTAACTGAGACGGAGTGTGTTTACTGCGCGGTACGGACTGTATTTATGTGTTTTGTGTGGATCTCAGAACAAACAGCGATTATTTCACTGTACAACATTAACTGACTGGTTTGTATAACTGAGACGGAGTGTGTTTACTGCGCGGTACGGACTGTATTTATGTGTTTTGTGTGGATCTCAGAACAAACAGCGATTATTTCACTGTACAACATTAACTGACTGGTTTGTATAACTGAGACGGAGTGTGTTTACTGCGCGGTACGGACTGTATTTATGTGTTTTGTGTGGATCTCAGAACAAACAGCGATTATTTCACTGTACAACATTAACTGACTGGTTTGCGTAACTGAGACGGAGTGTGTTTACTGCGCGGTACGGACTGTATTTATGTGTTTTGTGTGGATCTCAGAACAAACAGCGATTATTTCACTGTACAACATTAACTGACTGGTTTGTATAACTGAGACGGAGTGTTTACTGCGCGGTACGGACTGTATTTATGTGTTTTGTGTGGATCTCAGAACAAACAGCCATTATTTCATTGTACAGCATTAACTGACTGGTTTGCGTAACTGAGACGGAGTGTGTTTACTGCGCGGTACGGACTGTATTTATGTGTTTTGTGTGGATCTCAGAACAAACAGCGATTATTTCACTGTACAACATTAACTGACTGGTTTGTATAACTAAGACGGAGTGTGTTTACTGCGCGGTACGGACTGTATTTATGTGTTTTGTGTGGATCTCAGAACAAACAGCGATTATTTCACTGTACAACATTAACTGACTGGTTTGTATAACTGAGACGGAGTGTGTTTACTGCGCGTTACGGACTGAGTTCAGGTGACTATCATTCCACCAAAGCTCCACACTTATCTTAATCTAAATGTTGCTCTTTTCAGACGGACAAACGAAGTCTGGGAACCTTCCAAAGAGCAATGTTCCTTCGTAAATCAGGTAGCATTGGACAGCAAAATTCTGTGCTGAGTGCTCAGAGCTACTATGACTACTATGACGAACCTGTACCATCTGCAAACGAACTTCTTCTGACAGCCTACCGTGACACAACATTTCACGGTCAGCACTCACACACACACGACAATCGTGCAGGTACCGCCCACCACATAAGTTACACACTGAGACGTGACGCCCTCAAGATCCGACAAACACCGGGTGTCATTACGTTCTGTTTCCTTCTTTTGTCTGCCTCTGCATCACCAACTGCCAGTGATCTACTTGAGGAGATACAATGTCTAAGGTTAAACGTCAAGTTGTGTCCGTGTAGAAGCCATGCGGAGGCACAGCTCCACTCATTCTTAATCTCGGCGCTAGATGCAGGTTAGCGGTCAGTATCACGCTCCAGCCGCTTTATCTCCCGATCTCCATTGAATAGGAGGCTGGGTGGGTTAGTAGCTGGTCTGGACGTTTTGAAAAAAAAATTAAAACCTCTTGCCTCTGTCGGTAATCGAAGCCCGCACTGTCCGACCTGTGCCTCCTGTCCTTGACACGCTGCTAGTGACTTGTGTGATGTCAGTAATACGCAGTTTGTATAATCATGTTCTTCCTGATGACGTTAGTTGTCACAGATGACTTAGTAACACGGACCGCGCAGTCACGCTGTGCTGCTTGGGCCTACATAGCAACAGTTTTAACGAAACGTCGGGTAAGCTGTATGGCTCGTAAAATCGCCGTGAGAAAGGTAACAGTCACTGCTGGATTTATTTGGAAGGCGCTGGAAGCTGTGTTAACACTGAGCATTCATCGTCTTCACGTTACACTTAACTGTGCTGCTTGTTCATTCCCACCGCACAAAAGCAATAGGCAGACCCCACACTGACGGCTCACTGCAACGATATTTCGCGTTCGATAAGCGACGGGGTATTTGAACAGATGAGCAACTACTGCTTCCTGAAGAGGGTCACTGCCCCATGCGGTACAGTCCTTGCTGAGAAGCTAGTAGTTCCTTAGCTAGTCAATAAATTCCCCTCATTTTTTAGAACCACTTGTCTCTATCATGAGCCAGATTAATCCAGTACACGCCCGCCACTCTTATTCTAAATGTTAACACTTAACACTATCTGATCCCAAGATGAAGTGGGAAAACCTTGTGACTTAACACGGCTGCCTAGTGTTAGTAACACAAGGACTGCCTAGTGTCTAGTAACACAAGGACTGCCTAGTGTCTAGTAACACAAGGACTGCTAGTGTCTAGTAACACAAGGACTGCCTAGTGTCTAGTAACACAGGACTGCTAGTGTCTAGTAACACAAGGACTGCCTAGTGTCTAGTAACACAAGGACTGCCTAGTGTCTAGTAACACAAGGACTGCCTAGTGTCTAGTAACACAAGGACTGCCTAGTGTCTAGTAACACAAGGACTGCCTAGTGTCTAGTAACACAAGGACTGCCTAGTGTCTAGTAACACAAGGACTGCCTAGTGTCTAGTAACACAAGGACTGCCTAGTGTCTAGTAACACAAGGACTGCCTAGTGTCTAGTAACACAAGGACTGCCTAGTGTCTAGTAACACAAGGACTGCCTAGTGTCTAGTAACACAAGGACTGCCTAGTGTCTAGTAACACAAGGACTGCCTAGTGTCTAGTAACACAAGGACTGCCTAGTGTCTAGTAACACAAGGACTGCCTAGTGTCTAGTAACACAAGGACTGCCTAGTGTCTAGTAACACAAGGACTGCCTAGTGTCTAGTAACACAAGGACTGCCTAGTGTCTAGTAACACAAGGACTGCCTAGTGTCTAGTAACACAAGGACTGCCTAGTGTCTAGTAACACAAGGACTGCCTAGTGTCTAGTAACACAAGGACTGCCTAGTGTCTAGTAACACAAGGACTGCCTAGTGTCTAGTAACACAAGGACTGCCTAGTGTCTAGTAACACAAGGACTGCCTAGTGTCTAGTAACACAAGGACTGCCTAGTGTCTAGTAACACAAGGACTGCCTAGTGTCTAGTAACACAAGGACTGCCTAGTGTCTAGTAACACAAGGACTGCTAGTGTCTAGTAACACAATGACTGCCTAGTGTCTAGTAACACAAGGACTGCCTAGTGTCTAGTAACACAAGGACTGCCTAGTGTCTAGTAACACAATGACTGCCTAGTGTCTAGTAACACAGGACTGCTAGTGTCTAGTAACACAATGACTGCTAGTGTCTAGTAACACAATGACTGCCTAGTGTCTAGTAACACAAAGGACTGCCTAGTGTCTAGTAACACAAGACTGCCTAGTGTCTAGTACACAATGACTGCTAGTGTCTAGTAACACAAGGACTGCCTAGTGTCTAGTAACACAAGGATCTGTCTAGATGCCTAGTAACACAAGGACTGCCTAGTGTCTAGTAACACAAGGACTGCCTGTAGTGTATAGTAACACAAGGACTGCCTAGTGTCTAGTAACACAAGGACTGCTAGTGTCTAGTAACACAAGGACTTGCCTAGTGTCTAGTAACAACATGCAGTCTAGCCAATAGTATGTCTAGTAACACAAGGACTGCGCTGACAACTGTAATGGAGAACGTCATTAAATGGGATCAGCTTGAATGTGTAGCAAGAGGTAAGATTAAGGTATGACAGTGTTGTAATTAGCTAAGGATCTTACAAGCGCGGGATTTGTAATTAGTTCTGTTGAGCCCTCAGTAACAACAGACTTACTGCGTCAGCAATGTAATTAGTCTGTTGAGCCCTCAGTAACAACAGACTTACTGTGTCAGCAATGTAATTAGTTCTGTTGAGCCCTCGTAACAACAGACTTACTGCGTCAGCAATGTAATTAGTTCTGTTGAGCCCTCAGTAACAACAGACTTACTGCGTCAGCAATGTAATTAGTTCTGTTGAGCCCTCAGTAACAACAGACTTACTGTGTCAGCAATGTAATTAGTTCTGTTGAGCCCTCGGTAACAACAGACTTACTGCGTCAGCAATGTAATTAGTTCTGTTGAGCCCTCAGTAACAACAGACTTACTGCGTCAGCAATGTAATTAGTTCTGTTGAGCCCTCAGTAACAACAGACTTACTGTGTCAGCAATGTAATTAGTTCTGTTGAGCCCTCGGTAACAACAGACTTACTGCGTCAGCAATGTAATTAGTTCTGTTGAGCCCTCAGTAACAACAGACTTACTGCGTCAGCAATGTAATTAGTTCTGTTGAGCCCTCAGTAACAACAGACTTACTGCGTCAGCAATGTAATTAGTTCTGTTGAGCCCTCAGTAACAACAGACTTACTGCGTCAGCAATGTAATTAGTTCTGTTGAGCCCTCAGTAACAACAGACTTACTGCGTCAGCAATGTAATTAGTTCTGTTCAGCCCTCAGTAACAACAGACTTACTGTGTCAGCAATGTAATTAGTTCTGTTGAGCCCTCAGTAACAACAGACTTACTGCGTCAGCAATGTAATTAGTTCTGTTGAGCCCTCAGTAACAACAGACTTACTGCGTCAGCAATGTAATTAGTTCTGTTGAGCCCTCAGTAACAACAGACTTACTGCGTCAGCAATGTAATTAGTTCTGTTCAGCCCTCAGTAACAACAGACTTACTGCGTCAGCAATGTAATTAGTTAGCCGATCCCAGTGGCCGTGCGGTCTAAGGCGTCGGTCTGCGGCCATTCGCTTGCTGGTATTGTGGGTTCGAATCCCGCTGAGGGCATGGATGTCTGTCTGTTGTGAGTGTTGTGTGTTGTCAGGTAGAGGTCTCTGCGACGAGCTGATCACTCGTCCAGAGGAGTCCTACCGACTGTGGTGTGTCTAAAGTGTGATCATAAAGCCTCGAAAAATGAGGCGGCCCAGGCCCCTAGGGGCTGTCGAGCCATTGAAAAAAAAATGTAACTACTTCTATTGAGCCCTCAGTAACAACAGACTTATTACGTCAGCAATGCAACAAAAGGCCGCTCCTTCAGAGCAGTCGTCAAAACGGCGACTGTCAATGAACTTGGTGCACACGAGGTATCTAGTTAGAATTTCGGCGGCGTACAGAGCGGACAGGTGCAGGGGCAGCCAGCAAGACGCAGTGCGCCCAAGTCACTGCTGCTTGCCTCCTTCAGCCGTGCGCAGTTGCTTGCATCAGCTTCACTCACCTTACTACCGCTGTCGTCATGGCTGCTCCAAATTCCATCTTTAACTGACGTCAGACGAGGCCCTTCTTCCTCAGAATTTGGCGCCATTCTATCTACATAGAGCAGCGAATCACTGAAAACAGAACAGAACAGAAGCTGTTAGCGTAAGTGATTTAACGATTAAAAGAGTAATATTAAGGTAAAGGTAAAGGTATCCCTAGAACAGGCCATGAAGACCCAGAGGGAGAGTAGAGGTATAGCTGTACTCTTTCTTTAACCTCGGCGCTAGACGAGGGTGGGTGGTCAACGCCACGCCCCGGCCGCTTTACCTCCAGGAATGACACGGTAACCATTGCATAGGGGCCGGTCTGGACGGCTTCGAAAAATCTCGCCCCCACCGGGATACGATCTCCGAACCGTCCACCTCGTAGCGAGTCGCTATACCGACTGAGCTATCTCGGCCCACTGAGTAATATTAAAAGAAACTATATATAAATATTCAGTCCGTACCGCGCAGTAAACACACTCCGTCTCAGTTATACAAACCAGTCAGTTAATGCTGTACAGTGAAATAATCGCTGTTTGTTCTGAGATCCACACAAAACACATAAATACAGTCCGTACCGCGCAGTAAACACACTCCGTCTCAGTTATACAAACCAGTCAGTTAATGCTGTACAGTGAAATAATCGCTGTTTGTTCTGAGATCCACACAAAACACATAAATACAGTCCGTACCGCGCAGTAAACACACTCCGTCTCAGTTACACAAACCAGTCAGTTAATGTTGTACAGTGAAATAATCGCTGTTTGTTCTGAGATCCACACAAAACACATAAATACAGTCCGTACCGCGCAGTAAACACACTCCGTCTCAGTTATACAAACCAGTCAGTTAATGCTGTACAGTGAAATAATCGCTGTTTGTTCTGAGATCCACACAAAACACATAAATACAGTCCGTACCGCGCAGTAAACACACTCCGTCTCAGTTATACAAACCAGTCAGTTAATGCTGTACAGTGAAATAATCGCTGTTTGTTCTGAGATCCACACAAAACACATAAATACAGTCCGTACCGCGCAGTAAACACACTCCGTCTCAGTTACACAAACCAGTCAGTTAATGTTGTACAGTGAAATAATCGCTGATTGTTCTGAGATCCACACAAAACACATAAATACAGTCCGTACCGCGCAGTAAACACACTCCGTCTCAGTTACACAAACCAGTCAGTTAATGTTGTACAGTGAAATAATCGCTGTTTGTTCTGAGATCCACACAAAACACATAAATACAGTCCGTACCGCGCAGTAAACACACTCCGTCTCAGTTACACAAACCAGTCAGTTAATGTTGTACAGTGAAATAATCGCTGTTTGTTCTGAGATCCACACAAAACACATAAATACAGTCCGTACCGCGCAGTAAACACACTCCGTCTCAGTTATACAAACCAGTCAGTTAATGCTGTACAGTGAAATAATCGCTGTTTGTTCTGAGATCCACACAAAACACATAAATACGCTGTGTTGGCAGAACGTAGAATTTATGAATGTTAAACATGGTGGTACATATAGTAACCACTGGCTCTACAGGTTTTAAAAAGGTCTACGACCCAATAAGGAAATAAATCTATCGTCAACCGGAGGAGTTACATCGTGTGAAACAGGCCGGTTGGCAAGACAAAAACAAAAGATTTGTGCGAAACCGCGGATTGGTGTAATAGCGGTGGTTCTTACGTCATCAGAGCTTGCGTTACATTTACATTCACTGGAAACGAAAACGCAGACTATAAAACGAACAGATTTTCAGTTATTACGTCACTTAAAGACATCGAAATTGTAAGTTTTCTTACTAGGCGTTGAGGGTAGAGACGGGACCTTCCGTCCATTCCTGCGTCTGTCTTGACCTAGCAGCAGCGACTAGACTCTTCGTCGATTTTTATTAAATTCAGCATAAGCACTTTTAACAAACGTTTGCCGGACAAGGGCGAGTTTCGTCAAAATAAGCACACGGACAGTCGCGTTTTTCCCTTTTTTATTGACCCATATGACGGTGAAATTCGGTACAGGAGGCCTGCATATAATGCCGATTGGTGCTTACGAGTTTCGTGAAAATAGTCACAGTGAAGGCCGTACTTTTGTTATGGGTCCAACTGAAATTACAGTCACGCTTCTGCCGTCACACCGTAAGGCATTTTGACAGTAAAGAACGCCTCGGTAATGTGCGTGTACTGCCTTTCAGACATTACATCAGTCTGTAGCTGATGGCGAAGGGCGTGTTCGGCTTCCGTGGGCAGCACTGCAGTCAGACACATAGGACACAAACGAGAACAGCACTGCTGTCAGACACACAGGACATAAACGTGAGCAGCACTGCTGTCAGACACACAGGACACAAACGTGAGCAGCACTGCTGTCAGACACACAGCACACAAACGTCAGCAGCACTGCTGTCAGACACACAGGACACAAACGTGAGCAGCACTGCTGTCAGACACACAGGACACAAACGTGAGCAGCACTGCTGTCAGACACACAGGACACAAACGTCAGCAGCACTGCTGTCAGACACACAGGACACAAACGTGAGCAGCACTGCTGTCAGACACACAGGACACAAACGTGAGCAGCACTACTGTCAGACACACAGGACACAAACGTGGGCAGCACTGCTGTCAGACACACAGGACACACACGTGGGCAGCACTGCTGTCAGACACACAGCACTGCTGTCAGACACACAGGACACAAACGTGAGCAGCACTGCTGTCAGACACACAGGACACAAACGTGGGCAGCACTGCTGTCAGACACACAGGACACACACGTGGGCAGCACTGCTGTCAGACACACAGGACACAAACGTGGGCAGCACTGCTGTCAGACACACAGGACACAAACGTGAGCAGCACTGCAGTCAGATACACAGGACACAAACGTGAGCAGCACTGCTGTCAGACACACAGCACTGCTGTCAGACACACAGGACACAAACGTCAGCAGCACTGCTGTCAGACACACAGGACACAAACGTGAGCAGCACTGCTGTCAGACACACAGGACACAAACGTGAGCAGCACTACTGTCAGACACACAGGACACAAACGTGGGCAGCACTGCTGTCAGACACACAGGACACACACGTGGGCAGCACTGCTGTCAGACACACAGGACACAAACGTGGGCAGCACTGCTGTCAGACACACAGGACACAAACGTGAGCAGCACTGCAGTCAGATACACAGGACACAAACGTGAGCAGCACTGCTGTCAGACACACAGGACACAAACGTGAGCAGCACTGCTGTCAGACACACAGGACACAAACGTGAGCAGCACTGCTGTCAGACACACAGGACACAAACGTGAGCAGCACTGCTGTCAGACACACAGCACTGCTGTCAGACACACAGGACACAAACGTGAGCAGCACTGCTGTCAGACACACAGCACTGCTGTCAGACACACAGCACTGCTGTCAGACACACAGGACACAAACGTGAGCAGCACTGCAGTCAGATACACAGGACACAAACGTGAGCAGCACTGCTGTCAGACACACAGGACACAAACGTGAGCAGCACTGCAGTCAGATACACAGGACACAAACGTGAGCAGCACTGCTGTCAGACACACAGGACACAAACGTGAGCAGCAGCACTGCTGTCAGACACACAGGCACACGAGCAG
Source organism: Reticulitermes speratus (assembly GCA_021186555.1). Classification (NCBI taxonomy): domain Eukaryota; kingdom Metazoa; phylum Arthropoda; class Insecta; order Blattodea; family Rhinotermitidae; genus Reticulitermes; species Reticulitermes speratus. The sequence continues at coordinate 760,998 of JAJKFL010000009.1, read as the reverse complement.
CACTGCAGTCAACACAGGACACACTGCGCACCTCAGACACAAGGACACAAAGTGACACACTGTGCAGCACACAGCATGCAGTGAAACAGCACTGCTGTCAGAACACAGCACTGAGCACGACCACCAGCACTCAGAAACACTGCAGTCAGATAACACACTGCAGCACAACCACAGCATGCAGTCAGATACACAGCACTCAGTAGCACACGCTGTCAGACACACAGGCACAAAGGGCACTGCTGTCAGACACACAGCACAAAGACAGCACTGCTGTCAGACACACGACACAAACTGAGCAGCATCGTGCACAAGACCAACAGAGACACACAGGAACAAAGGCACTGCGCAGACAGGACACAACGTGAGCACACTGCTGTCAAACACAGGACACAACGTGGCAGCACGCAACCACTCAGACACAGACAACGTGAGACTGGACACACAGACTCTACCTGCTCACCACGACACACCACTGCGCAGACACCGGCCAACTGAGCACATGCTGTCAGACAACAGCACTGCTGTCAGACACAGCACTGGTCACAGCACTGCGTCAGACAACAGCAGCAACACAGCCACGCAGCAGACACAGCACTCAGACACAGCACTGCGTCAGAACACGCACGTGAACAAGCACTGCGTCAACACAGACAACAGCATCTAGAACACCAGCAGACCACATGCGTCAGACACACATCAGTAACACAGCAGTCAATACACAGCACTGCGTCATACACAGAACAACGTGAGCACCTGCGAACACACACCGTGACAGCATGCGTCAGCACAAAGACACACGAGCAGCACTCGTCAGAAACAGGACACAACGTGAGCAGCACGCTGTAGACACACAGGACAACGTAGCGCATGGTCACACACACACAGGACAGCACTGCTGTCAGCACACAGCCAACGTGAGCACTCTGTCAGACACACACTGCTGTCGACACACAGCACGTGAGCAGACTGCTGTCAGACACACACAAACGTGACACACTGCGTCAACAAACAACACTGCTGTCAGACAACAGCCACGACGCACTGTGTCAACACACGAACACGTACACACTGAGACCCAACACACACTGGCAGACACACAGGACACAAACGGGCCACTGCTGTCAGACACACAGCCAACGTGAGCAGCACTGCTGTCAACCAGGACACAAACGTGAGCAGCATGCTGTAGCACCAGCAAAGTGAGCACTGCTGTCAGACACACAGACACAAGGAGAACTGTGTCGACACACAGGACAAAACGAGCAGCACTGTGTCAACACAAGCACTGTGTCACAAGCACTGGCCACCAGACACAGCACGCTGTCAGACACAGCACTGCTGCAACACACAGCACTCGTAGACACACTGCTGTCAACACACTGCGACACACAGCATGTCAGACACACAGCATGCAGTAGACCACAGACGCGTCAGAAACACATGCCAAACACAGCACTGCGTCAAACAGCCGCGTCGAACACAGCACAACGTGGCAGCACGCGCAAACACACAGCGTCAACCAGCACTGCGTCAGAACACACACTGCGTCAGAACCAGCCGCGTCAGAACACAGCACTGCGTCGAACAGCACTGGTCGAACCGCGCAAACACAGCACAGTAGCAGCACGGTAGCACACGCTGCGCAAAAAGACTGCGTCAGAACACGCACTGCGTCAACAGCACTGCGTAGACACAGCTCGCGAACCAGGACACAAACGTGAGCACACTGCGTCAGACACACAGGACCAACAGAGCCTGCAGACACCAGGACAACGTGAGCACGCTGTGCACAGGACAACAGCACGTGTACAACTGCGTCAGAACACAGCACAACTGTCAGCACTGCGTCAGACAACAGCACTGCGTCAGAACACGCACTGCGTCAGACACAAGCACTGCGTCAGAACACAGACTGCAGACTGACACAGGTAAAAGCCAAACCACACGCTGTCAGACACCACACACGTACAGCACTGTGTCAGAAACAGCATGCGTCGACACAAGACACAACACAGCACGCTCAAACACGCACCGCACATGCGTCAACACAGACAACTGCAGCACGCGTCAGACACCACACCTGTCAGCATGCAGACACAAACAGCACCGTCAGAACCAGCACACGTGACACACGCGCAGAACACGCACATGCTGCAGACACACAGACACGGCACGCTCGAACACAGACCAGCAAGCTCAGACAACAGACACACGGCACCTTCAGACACAAGCACTGCTGTCAAACCAGGACAAAAGGGACACGCTCGACAACAGACACAAAGGGCACACTGCGTCGACCACGCAAACCACATGCGTCAGACACACAGCACGCTGTCAACACAGCGGACACATGCGTCAGACCACACACATGCTGTCAGACAGAAGACACACTGACACTGCTGTCAAACACAGACCAAATGAGCCACACTGTCAGAACAGCACTGTGCAACACGACACAACGGAGCCAGCGTCAGAACCACCGAGCACGCGCGACACGGACACAACTGAGCACACTGCGACAAGAACACACACTAAACACGACACAAACTAGCACAGCGTCAAAACACACGGCGCATGCTCAGAACACAGCACTGCTTCAGACACCGCATGTGTAACGCAGCGCAGACACACAGCCTGCGTCAAACAGACACAAGGGCACACGCGCACCAAGCACGACGCCTGCGTCAGACCACAGACTAGCACATGCCAGACACACAGCATGCTGTCAAACAAGACCAAAGTAGCAACTGCTCAGACAACAGGACCAACGTGGCACGCGTCAGACACACACATGCTGCGACACCAGGACCAAGTGAGCAGCACGCTGTCAACACACCACTCGTCGAACAGCCGCTGTCAGACACCAGGACAACCGTAAGCACCACGAACAAGCACAGTACACACTGCTCACCACACCGACAACAAACACAGCCTGCGTCAGACTGCGTCAGAACACAGAACAACGAGCACACTGCTGCAGACACACAGACTGGTCAGAACCAGCACTGCGTCAACACAGACACAACACACACTGCGTCAGACACCAGCCACGTAGCACACGCACAACGGACACACGTGACAGCACTGCGTCAAAACAGACCAAACGTGAGCCACTGCGTCAGACACACACACTGGTCAAACACAGACACAAGTGAGCGCACTGCTGTCAACACACAGCAAACACAGCACTGCTGTCAGACACACACGCACAACACAGGCCAAACACAGCACGCGTCAACACAGCACTGCAGTCAGACACACGCACTGCGCAAACACAGACACAAACGTGAGCAGCACTGCTGTCAACACACGCACATGACAGACGTCAGACACACGCACAAACAGCACTGCTGTCAACACAGCACAACAACACTGGTCAGACCAAGACAACGTGAGCGCACTGCGTCACACGACACCTGCGCAGACACACGACCAACACACTGCTTCAAACAGCACACAGACACACAGGACACAAACGTGAGCAGCACTGCTGTCAGACACAACAGGGACCACAGACTCGTCAGAACACAGCACTGCTGTCAGACACACAGGACACAAACGTGAGCAGCACTGCTGTCAGACACACAGGACACAAACGTGAGCAGCACTGCTGTCAGACACACAGGACACAAACGTGAGCAGCACTGCTGTCAGACACACAGACACAAACGTGAGCAGCACTGCTGTCAGACACATCAGCCTGACACAACTCAACACGACAGCACTGCTGTCAGACACACAGGACACAAACGTGAGCAGCACTGCTGTCAGAAACACACAGCCACTGCTGTCAGACACACAGCACTGCTGTCAGACACACAGGACACAAACGTGAGCAGCACTGCTGTCAGACACACAGCACTGCACACTGCTGTCAGACACACAGCACTGCTGTCAGACACACAGGACACAAACGTGAGCAAGCACTGCTGTCAGACACACAGGACACAAACGTGAGCAGCACTGCTGTCAGACACACAGGGACACAAACGTGAGCAGCACTGCTGTCAGACACACAGACTCAACACAGCACTGCTGTCAGACACACAGGACACAAACGTGAGCAGCACTGCTGTCAGACACACAGCACTGCTGTCAGACACACAGCGTAGCAGCACTGCTGTCAGACACACAGGCTGTCAACACGTGCACAGCACTGCTGTCAGACACACAGGACACAAACGTGAGCAGCACTGCTGTCAGACAAGACACACATGCGCAGGACACAACGTAGCAGCACTGCTGTCAGACACACAGCACGACTGCTGTCAGACACACAGCACTGCTGTCAGACACACAGGACACAAACGTGAGCAGCACTGCTGTCAGACACACAGCACTGCTGTCAGACACACAGCACTGCTGTCAGACACACAGGACACAAACGTGAGCAGCACTGCTGTCAGACACACAGGACACAAACGTGAGCAGCACTGCTGTCAGACACACAGGACACAAACGTGAGCAGCACTGCTGTCAGACACACAGCACTGCTGTCAGACACACAGCACTGCTGTCAGACACACAGGACACAAACGTGAGCAGCACTGCTGTCAGACACACAGGACACAAACGTGAGCAGCACTGCTGTCAGACACACAGGACACAAACGTGAGCAGCACTGCTGTCAGACACACAGGACACAAACGTGAGCAGCACTGCTGTCAGACACACAGGACACAAACGTGAGCAGCACTGCTGTCAGATACACAGCACTGCTGTCAGACACACAGCACTGCTGTCAGACACACAGCACTGCTGTCAGACACACAGCACTGCTGTCAGACACACAGCACTGCTGTCAGACACACAGCACTGCTGTCAGACACACAGGACACAAACGTGAGCAGCACTGCTGTCAGACACACAGCACTGCTGTCAGACACACAGCACTGCTGTCAGACACACAGCACTGCTGTCAGACACACAGCACTGCTGTCAGACACACAGGACACAAACGTGAGCAGCACTGCTGTCAGACACACAGCACTGCTGTCAGACACACAGCACTGCTGTCAGACACACAGCACTGCTGTCAGACACACAGCACTGCTGTCAGACACACAGCACTGCTGTCAGACACACAGCACTGCTGTCAGACACACAGGACACAAACGTGAGCAACACTGCTGTCAGACACACAGGACACAAACGTGAGCAGCACTGCTGTCAGACACACAGCACTGCTGTCAGACACACAGCACTGCTGTCAGACACACAGCACTGCTGTCAGACACACAGCACTGCTGTCAGACACACAGCACTGCTGTCAGACACACAGCACTGCTGTCAGACACACAGGACACAAACGTGAGCAACACTGCTGTCAGACACACAGGACACAAACGTGAGCAGCACTGCTGTCAGACACACAGCACTGCTGTCAGACCACAGCACTGCTGTCAGACACACAGCACTGCTGTCAGACACACAGCACTGCTGTCAGACACACAGCACTGCTGTCAGACACACAGGACACAAACGTGAGCAACACTGCTGTCAGACACACAGGACACAAACGTGAGCAGCACTGCTGTCAGACACACAGCACTGCTGTCAGACACACAGCACTGCTGTCAGACACACAGCACTGCTGTCAGACACACAGCACTGCTGTCAGACACACAGCACTGCTGTCAGACACACAGCACTGCTGTCAGACACACAGCACTGCTGTCAGACACACAGCACTGCTGTCAGACACACAGCACTGCTGTCAGACACACAGCACTGCTGTCAGACACACAGCACTGCTGTCAGACACACAGCACTGCTGTCAGACACACAGCACTGCTGTCAGACACACAGGACACAAACGTGAGCAGCACTGCTGTCAGACACACAGCACTGCTGTCAGACACACAGCACTGCTGTCAGACACACAGCACTGCTGTCAGACACACAGCACTGCTGTCAGACACACAGCACTGCTGTCAGACACACAGCACTGCTGTCAGACACACAGCACTGCTGTCAGACACACAGCACTGCTGTCAGACACACAGCACTGCTGTCAGACACACAGCACTGCTGTCAGACACACAGCACTGCTGTCAGACACACAGCACTGCTGTCAGACACACAGCACTGCTGTCAGACACACAGCACTGCTGTCAGACACACAGCACTGCTGTCAGACACACAGTACTGCTGTCAGACACACAGCACTGCTGTCAGACACACAGGACACAAACGTGAGCAACACTGCTGTCAGACACACAGCACTGCTGTCAGACACACAGGACACAAACGTGAGCAACACTGCTGTCAGACACACAGGACACAAACGTGAGCAACACTGCTGTCAGACACACAGGACACAAACGTGAGCAGCACTGCTGTCAGACACACAGCACTGCTGTCAGACACACAGGACACAAACGTGAGCAGCACTGCTGTCAGACACACAGCACTGCTGTCAGACACACAGGACACAAACGTGAGCAGCACTGCTGTCAGACACACAGCACTGCTGTCAGACACACAGGACACAAACGTGAGCAGCACTGCTGTCAGACACACAGCACTGCTGTCAGACACACAGGACACAAACGTGAGCAGCACTGCTGTCAGACACACAGCACTGCTGTCAGACACACAGGACACAAACGTGAGCAGCACTGCTGTCAGACACACAGCACTGCTGTCAGACACACAGCACTGCTGTCAGACACACAGGACACAAACGTGAGCAGCACTGCTGTCAGACACACAGCACTGCTGTCAGACACACAGCACTGCTGTCAGACACACAGCACTGCTGTCAGACACACAGCACTGCTGTCAGACACACAGCACTGCTGTCAGACACACAGCACTGCTGTCAGACACACAGGACACAAACGTGAGCAGCACTGCTGTCAGACACACAGCACTGCTGTCAGACACACAGCACTGCTGTCAGACACACAGGACACAAACGTGAGCAGCACTGCTGTCAGACACACAGCACTGCTGTCAGACACACAGGACACAAACGTGAGCAGCACTGCTGTCAGACACACAGGACACAAACGTGAGCAGCACTGCTGTCAGACACACAGCACTGCTGTCAGCACACACAGGACACAAACGTGAGCAGCACTGCTGTCAGACACACAGCACTGCTGTCAGACACACAGCACTGCTGTCAGACACACAGCACTGCTGTCAGACACACAGCACTGCTGTCAGACACACAGCACTGCTGTCAGACACACAGCACTGCTGTCAGACACACAGCACTGCTGTCAGACACACAGGACACAAACGTGAGCAGCACTGCTGTCAGACACACAGCACTGCTGTCAGACACACAGGACACAAACGTGAGCAGCACTGCTGTCAGACACACAGCACTGCTGTCAGACACACAGCACTGCTGTCAGACACACAGGACACAAACGTGAGCAGCACTGCTGTCAGACACACAGCACTGCTGTCAGACACACAGCACTGCTGTCAGACACACAGCACTGCTGTCAGACACACAGCACTGCTGTCAGACACACAGCACTGCTGTCAGACACACAGCACTGCTGTCAGACACACAGCACTGCTGTCAGACACACAGCACTGCTGTCAGACACACAGCACTGCTGTCAGACACACAGGACACAAACGTGAGCAGCACTGCTGTCAGACACACAGGACACAAACGTGAGCAGCACTGCTGTCAGACACACAGGACACAAACGAAAACTGACAAGGCGCCCCACAACATGCTAAGTGTCTACATTTTCACACACGTACACTGACAATGTATTTTCCCCCTTAAAGTACAAGGGTAAATCCAAAACTACGGTCAGTGACCGTACTGCAACTACAACTACTGCCTACTACCGAAAAACATAATGCTAGATTAACAGAAAGTCACAGGCTAGAGAACCTTGTTACGTCCTAGTACCTACAAATCTACACGGTGTCATATCCCAGGAGATGTGAGTCACACACATTTCTTAACCCAACAAAATGCACGCTTCTTATTTATTATACAATATAACTTATTTTTACAACAAAATCGGGCACGCGGTAGCGCAGTTCGTTGAGGCACTGCGCTACAAGCCGGAAGGTCGCGGGTTCGATTCCAGATGGTGTCATTGGAATTTTTATTGACATAATCATTACTGTTCGCACTATGGCCCTGGGGTCGACTCAGCCTCTAACAGAAATGAGTATGAGTAATATTTCCTGGGGGGTAAAGGCGGCCGGTGCGTAGGGCTGACAACCTTACCACCTTCATGTGCCGATTGTCTAGAAATCTGGGAGCCTCAACCTCCTGGAACCCTAAAGGCCTGTTCAGGCCTGTAATGGGATTGCTTTTTACCTTAAAGAAATAGGATTGAAGAGAGGTGTGGAATGGATTCATCTGGCTCACGATAACGACAATGGCACGATGTTGTAAATGCAGCAATGGCCTCTGAATTCATTAATGTAGGGGAATTTCTTGATCAGCCGAAGAACTATCTAGAAAGAATCCGCATCATGGAGTTAGTACTTTGCCGTCGCAGACACCAGAACAGACGCGCCACTTAACGTACCATAAGTTAGTTAGTACTTTGCCGTCGCAGACACCAGAACAGACGCGCCACTTAACGTACCATACGTTAGCTAGTACTTTGCCGTCGCAGACACCAGATCAGACGCGCCACTTAACGTACCATACGTTAGTTAGTACTTTGCCGTCGCAGACACCAGAACAGACGCGCCACTTAACGTACCATAAGTTAGTTAGTACTTTGCCGTCGCAGACACCAGAACAGACGCGCCACTTAACGTACCATACATTAGCTAGTACTTTGCCGTCGCAGACACCAGAACACACGCGCCACTTAACGTACCATACATTAGCTAGTACTTTGCCGTCGCAGACACCAGAACACACGCGCCACTTAACGTACCATACATTAGCTAGTACTTTGCCGTCGCAGACACCAGAACACACGCGCCACTTAACGTACCATAAGTTAGTTAGTACTTTGCCGTCGCAGACAACAGAACAGACGCGCCACTTAACGTACCATAAGTTAGTTAGTACTTTGCCGTCGCAGACACCAGAACAGACGCGCCACTTAACGTACCATACGTTAGTTAGTACTTTGCCGTCGCAGACACCAGAACAGACGCGCCACTTAACGTACCATACATTAGCTAGTACTTTGCCGTCGCAGACACCAGAACACACGCGCCACTTAACGTACCATACGTTAGCTAGTACTTTGCCGTCGCAGACACCAGAACAGACGGGCCACTTAACGTACCATAAGTTAGTTAGTACTTTGCCGTCGCAGACACCAGAACAGACGCGCCACTTAACGTACCATACGTTAGTTAGTACTTTGCCGTCGCAGACACCAGAACAGACGCGCCACTTAACGTACCATAAGTTAGTTAGTACTTTGCCGTCGCAGACACCAGAACAGACGCGCCACTTAACGTACCATAAGTTAGTTAGTACTTTGCCGTCGCAGACACCAGAACAGACGCGCCACTTAACGTACCATAAGTTAGTTAGTACTTTGCCGTCGCAGACACCAGAACAGACGCGCCACTTAACGTACCATAAGTTAGTTAGTACTTTGCCGTCGCAGACACCAGAACAGACGCGCCACTTAACGTACCATAAGTTAGTTAGTACTTTGCCGTCGCAGATACCAGAACAGACGCGCCACTCAACGTACCATACGCGGCGAGGCTCAATACGACACAAGCAGCGGTCATTGACGCTCAGCTTGAGGAAGACTGCTAGCTGAGGAACTCTAAATCATTCCCCCTACGGATGTGGAATGCAGAAAGAGACGGAAGACGAAACGTAACGAACGCCACGCCGATGTCTTCTCTATCTGCAGTAAGAACACACAGCATAACAACTGCCTGTGTAGTGGACTGCAAACACTGGCACTGTACACAACCTGCAGCTTGTCCTATTTGCTGCCATTTGATAGCGAAGGAACTAAAATGTGATTTACACGTACGTTACGTCTTTTGTTTTTCGCATGCTACGTGTTTCCTTTTGTTGGTTTTTACTTCCACCACCAGAGTGTGTTGGTTGTTTCTACATTTGACTATTTCGTTTTTATTGGATCTTGTTTACAGTTCATCACTTGCTATCTTCACTTGCAGGTCAATTTTGTGTTTTTGAATTTGATCTTAGTTGTCTAAACAATTTTTATGGTTTGCATATTAGAAGTTTATGTTTCTAAATGTACTGGTTTTTGTTTCTCTCGTGTGAATTACGTTGGTTTGTGTGTGTGTTGCATTTTTGGTCCACTGTGTTTTAGGATTAGTGTTTTCACCTGAAGAAGGAAGCAGTTTGTTTCCGAAACGTACCGTATTGTTTTGAGCATTTTTGTGACAGAGGAAAAAGTTGTTACAAATGCTGCTGATATTACTCAACAGACGAAGTGTACAAACTGAGCCCTTAATCGTTACCAGTAAGTTTTCTTCTCAAATTATGCACTTCAGCATTAACGATAAATTCAAATTCCGGTGCCCTCATTCCCAGCTACTAATGTCATCATTCCAACGCCTTCTTCATACACTTCTATTTTCATACTATTACAAGAAGGCTGGGCCGCGATAGCTCAGTCGTTATAACGACTCGCTACGGTTTCGACGGTCCGGGGATCGAATCCCGGTGGAGGCGAGATTTTCCGCGCCCGTCCAGACCGGCCCTGGGGCCTACCCAGCCTTCTGTACAATGGGTACCGGGTCATTCTCGGGGGTAAATCGGACGGGGCTTGGAGTTGACCACCCACCCTCATCTAGTGCAGGGTTAAAGAAAGAGTAGAGCTATACCTCTACTCCCCCTCTGGGCCTTCGTGGCCTGTTCTAGGGAGAACTTTACCTTAACTTTTACCTACAAGAAGGACGAGCGGGTGCAGCCTGGAAAGCTTTTAACATGTGATGCTCTTTTTCCCCCATATTTTCTTGTCTAAAGTGTTAAAGTGAGATCCAACCTATCAAAACGACGTCAAATACAAATTACCGCCGGAACTCTACGGACTTTAACAAATATGCAAGGTGTAGAGGTGGACATTTCAGAGCGGTTAGGTGTTAGACTGTGGTTCTCTGGGTTTCGGGAAAACATCTTGCTTCCGAAACGTCTGTAACCAGCTACAAGACTACACGGCATCACAACCCCGAATATCGCGATCTACATCTCAAGACCCTTCGTGCTGTATACACAACCGCCCTCAGTAATTCTGCAATCGAACACGTCAACGTACGAGGCACAATGTAAGCTCCGCCGGTAACTGCAGCTCTCTGCCTATACGGCCACATCATAACCGTGACCCGGCTGCCCAGGCTATTAACCTTTCGGACGGAAACCGAGGCAACAAACATACTGCAGCAACACTTGTGGAGAACTGCAGAACTGGTTCCCAGTCCAATTCACGATTTCTCTTCCGTACAAAAAAGCATTCTGCGGAATTCAAAATAAAAAGAGGCACAAACACAGAAGCTGGAGGGAAGCAACTTAATTGTCGCGAAGTCTCCTCCCAGGTCAAAGTCCCTTGTTTTGTAAACACTTTCCCATTTTAACTACATTAATACATGTTCTATACATTTATTACTTATAAAAGCAACAGTAATGGAATCCCTTTTCGTCCTCTTGTGACTCTCCAGAACGAGTTTAAAACTCACGCCCCATATAGCTCGCAGGAAAAAGCTGAACATGGTTCTGTCTTGTAGACACTGTCTCGTAGACACTGTCCTGTAGACACTGTCTTGTAGACACATGTTTACCCAGCTCTTTATGAGCTCAGCCTCACATCACAGCACAACTCAACACGTTCCGTCGTCCATTCACTAAATGAACGCCCGGTTTGGCCAACAGTAAAAACAGACACCACCCAAGTCCTTCTGCGTCTTAATCTCGCAGACAAAAGTTTGTCAACTCCTGTTGCGACACAGGTCTACGCACTCAATACCTCACGGTACACCAAATTACGCACCGTTTTAAAGTTGTGTGTGCACGCATAAAATATATCCATGTTACTCCTAGACAGTTCGTAATGAAACATGACATTATCGAAGTTTTAAATGCTGTTACAAATAATGCCTTTCAAATCGTAACGTAGTCACTCGCTGAAGTAAATGACTCCATGGAGTACACTCCGTCTTCAGAAGCTAATAGTTTCTCAGATAATAGAGGAATGCCCGCATTTTATGCAACCCAAAGTTCATTACCGGATTCACAAGAGTCTGCCCTTTGTTCCTACCGTGAACCAGACCACCAAGTCCAAGCCTTCCAAATTCATTCCTTCAGGATCTATTTCAATGTCATTACCCCATCTACATCTAGGTCGCCAAGTGGTCCCTCGGTAACAAAAGTATAACGTGAACAATCCATAGGGTTTACCCCTTTGTTCCCCAATGGAAGATACAGACAGTAAAGGTACTTATACCAAGATAGAGACAGTAAAGATACTTATACCAAGATACAGACAGTAAAGGTACTTATACCAAGATAGAGACAGTAAAGATACTTATACCAAGATACAGACAGTAAAGATACTTATACCAAGATAGAGACAGTAAAGATACTTATACCAAGATACAGACAGTAAAGATACTTATACCAAGATAGGACAGTAAAGATACTTATACCAAGATACAGACAGTAAAGGTACTTATACCAAGATAGAGACAGTAAAGATACATATAACAAGATACAGACAGTAAGAACTTTACAAGATAGAGACAGTAAGATACTTATACCAAGATACAGACAGTAAAGATACTTATACCAAGATACAGACAGTAAAGATACTTATACCAAGATACAGACAGTAAAGGTACTTATACCAAGATAGAGACAGTAAAGATACTTATACCAAGATACAGACAGTAAAGGAACGTATACCAAGATAGAAACAGTAAAGATACATATAACAAGATACAGACAGTAAAGATACTTATACCAAGATAGAGACAGTAAAGATACTTATACCAAGATACAGACAGTAAAGATACTTATACCAAGATAGAGACAGTAAAGATACTTATACCAAGATAGGACAGTAAAGATACTTATACCAAGATAGAGACAGTAAAGATACTTATACGAAGATAGAGACAGTAAAGATACTTATACCAAGATACAGACAGTAAAGATACATCATACAACATAAAGACTATACCAAGAGGACAGTAAAGTACTTATACCAAGATACGAGACAGTAAAGATACTTATACCAAGATAGAGACAGTAAAGATACTTATACCAAGATACAGACAGTAAAGATACATATAACAAGATACAGACAGTAAAGGTACTTATACCAAGATAGAGACAGTAAAGATACTTATACCAAGATACAGACAGTAAAGATACATATAACAAGATACAGACAGTAAAGGTACTTATACCAAGATAGAGACAGTAAAGATACTTATACCAAGATAGAGACAGTAAAGATACTTATACCAAGATACAGACAGTAAAGATACTTATACCAAGATAGAGACAGTAAAGATACTTATACCAAGATACAGACAGTAAAGATACTTATACCAAGTACTCCTGATTTTCTCAACAGCTGTTCAAATGACGGTCGCCTTTGCGGGTTTCACACCGTCTAGTGAAAATATCTTCCACGTTTTGGAGGAACGTACTGCCTTCATGTTTAGCGTGACGGAATTGGGTTAATGTGGCTGCTGATGTAATTGGAAGCATTCTTCAGCGCCCAACTAAGCTAGATTTAGTCGCCATGAAAATGGACGCCGTACGTTTCTCCGAAACGTCCAAAAACCTTCACTACACGGTGTGGAAATAAAAACAACCATCAGAGGAAGACGTGTGCAATTAATGACCACTGATGTTGGATTTATCAGCTGTGGGTCCACAGTGTAGGTCTGCTGTGCATGTGAAGTGGTAAGGGCAAGTAGGCCTGCTGTGTATGTGAAGTGGTAAGGGCAGGTAGGTCTGCTGTGTATGTGAAGTGGTAAGGGCAGGTAGGTCTGCTGTGCATATGAAGTGGTAAGGGCAGGTACGTCTGCTGTGCATGTGAAGTGATAAGGACAGGTTGGCCTGCTGTGCATGTGAAGTGGTAAGGGCAGGTAGGTCTGCTGTGTATGTGAAGTGGTAAGGGCAGGTAGGTCTGCTGTGTATGTGAAGTGGTAAGGGCAGGTAGATCTGCTGTGTATGTAAAGTGGTAAGGGCAGGTAGGTCTGCTGTGTATGTGAAGTGGTAAGGGCAGGTAGGTCTGCTGTGTATGTGAAGTGGTAAGGGCAGGTAGGCCTGCTGTGCATGTGAAGTGGTAAGGGCAGGTAGGTCTGCTATGTATGTGAAGTGGTAAGGGCAGGTAGGTCTGCTGTGTATGTGAAGTGGTAAGGGCAGGTAGGCCTGCTGTGTATGTGAAGTGGTAAGGGCAGGTAGGTCTGCTGTGCATATGAAGTGGTAAGGGCAGGTAATCTGCTGTGTATGTGAAGTGGTAAGGCAGGTAGGTCTGCTGTGTATGTGAAGTGGTAAGGGCAGGTAGGTCTGCTGTGTATGTGAAGTGGTAAGGGCAGGTAGGCTGCTGTGCATGTGAAGTGGTAAGGGCAGGTAGGTCTGCTATGTATGTGAAGTGGTAAGGGCAGGTAGGTCTGCTGTGTATATGAAGTGGTAAGGGCAGGTAGTCCCGCTGTGATGTGAAGTGTAAGGCAGGTTGGTCTGCTGTGCATATGAAGTGGTAAGGGCAGGTAGTCTGCTGTGTATGTGAAGTGGTAAGGGACAGGTTGGCTGCTGTGCATGTGAAGTGGTAAGGGCAGGTAGGTCTGCTGTGTATGTGAGTGGTAAGGGCAGGTAGGTCTGCTGTGTATGTGAAGTGGTAAGGGCAGGTAGTCTGCTGTGTATGTGAAGTGTAAGGCAGGTAGGTCTGCTGTGCATGTGAAGTGGTAAGGGCAGGTAGGTATGCTGTGATGTAAGTGGTAAGGGCAGTAGGCCTGCTGTGCATGTGAAGTGGTAAGGGCAGGTAGGCCTGCTGTGCATGTGAAGTGGTAAGGGCAGGTAGGTGCTGCTGTGCATGTGAAGTGGTAAGGGCAGTAGGTCTGCTGTGTATGTGAAGTGGTAAGGGCAGGTAGGTCTGCTGTGTATGTGAAGTGGTAAGGGCAGGTAGGTCTGCTGTGTATGTGAAGTGGTAAGGGCAGGTAGGTCTGCTGTGATGTGAAGTGGTAAGGGCAGGTAGGTCTGCTGTTTATGTGAAGTGGTAAGGGCAGGTAGGCCTGCTGTGTATGTGAAGTGGTAAGGGCAGGTAGGTCTGCTGTGTATGTGAAGTGGTAAGGGCAGGTAGGTCTGCTGTGTATGTGAAGTGGTAAGGGCAGGTAGGTCTGCTGTGTATGTGAAGTGGTAAGGGCAGGTAGGTCCTGCTGTGTATGTGAAGTGGTAAGGGCAGGTAGGCCTGCTGTGTATGTGAAGTGGTAAGGGCAGGTAGGTCTGCTGTGTATGTGAAGTGGTAAGGGCAGGTAGGTCTGCTGTGTATGTGAAGTGGTAAGGGCAGGTAGGTCTGCTGTGTATGTGAAGTGGTAAGGGCAGGTAGGTATGCTGTGTATGTGAAGTGGTAAGGGCAGGTAGGTCTGCTGTGTATGTGAAGTGTAAGGGCAGGTAGGTCTGCTGTGTATGTGAAGTGGTAATAAGGTGTCAGTGAAGGTACTGCTGTGTTATGTGAAGTGGTAAGGGCAGGTAGGTCTGCTGTGTATGTGAAGTGGTAAGGGCAGGTAGGTCTGCTGTGTATGTGAAGTGGTAAGGGCAGGTAGGTATGCTGTGTATGTGAAGTGGTAAGGGCAGGTAGGCCTGCTGTGTATGTGAAGTGGTAAGGGCAGGTAGGTTGCTGTTATGTGAAGTGGTAAGGGCAGGTAGGCCTGCTGTGTATGTGAAGTGGTAAGGGCAGTAGGTCTGCTGTGTATGTGAAGTGGTAAGGGCAGGTAGGCCTGCTGTGTATGTGAAGTGGTAAGGGCAGGTAGGTCTGCTGTGTATGTGAAGTGGTAAGGGCAGGTAGGCTGCTGTGTATGTGAAGTGGTAAGGGCAGGTAGGTATGCTGTGTATGTGAAGTGGTAAGGGCAGGTAGGTCTGCTGTGTATGTGAAGTGGTAAGGGCAGGTAGGTACTGCTGTGTATGTGAAGTGGTAAGGGCAGGTAGGTCCTGCTGTGTATGTGAAGTGGTAAGGGCAGGTAGGTCTGCTGTGTATGTGAAGTGGTAAGGGCAGGTAGGCCTGCTGTGTATGTGAAGTGGTAAGGGCAAGTAGGTGTGCTGTGTATGTGAAGTGGTAAGGGCAGGTAGGCCTGCTGTGTATGTGAAGTGGTAAGGGCAAGTAGGTGTGCTGTGTATGTGAAGTGGTAAGGGCAGGTAGGCCTGCTGTGTATGTGAAGTGGTAAGGGCAGGTAGGTCTGCTGTGTATGTGAAGTGGTAAGGGCAGGTAGGACTGCTGTGTATGTGAAGTGGTAAGGGCAGGTAGGCCTGCTTGTTCAGTTTGCTCCACAAATCCGCTCCAGTTAGCTAGCACGGTAACACAATCCAGACGATGCAGTGTGCATCTGGCCTGCTCCATGTTTGGTGTGCCTGCTAATCAGTTCACTAATAGGCCCTACGTACGAATAATGCCATCTCCAGAACTGAGTATAAATGTTTATACTTATTTGTCAATGACAGGTGTCACTTCTCACAACATCTAAGGCTACTAATAATTACAGTATTTTAATTGCGCTGTTCTACTCAAAAAATACATGTGCTAAAGGCATGAAGTGTCGAATCCTCTCTAAATCCTGTTTAAGCTTGTTCCTCAGCTGGTCAAAAATTTCCCCAAATATTATAGACTTCGTGGTTTCATTACCGCGCTGACAACAGCTCGCCACTAGTCTTTATCCTGAACCAGATCAATCCAATTCACAACCTCCTATCCTCTTTCCTTAAGATCCATTTTAATATTATCCTCCCATCTGCTTTTGATTATGGCAGGGGGTTCTTTCCTTCAGTTATCCCCATGCGTTTCCCTTCTCCCCATGCGTGCCACACACCATGCCCATCCCATTCTCACTGATCTAACAACGTCTGGTGCGCAGCACACAACACGCTGCTTCATTAGTCTCCTAAGACCGCAGGCACTGCTTGAATTTCATCTGCTCTTAATTTCCTCACGCATACAATTTTGATTCGTTATGTCGTCGTCAAATATTTGAACTCTGACACATAAGCAGGATGCAAGATGTCACTAAGCCCGCAGCCCAGCTGAAGACGTTTCGGTGTGACGTATTTGCGTAGGAATTGATTCACTTAACGATACTTTTCTAAAAAAGAAAGTCACAACATGTGAGCCTCGCTAAGATTAAGTTTCTCAAATTATACAAAAACGTGCGAAAAGTGAAAAAGCAAGCACTGAACAACTAAAAAAATCTAATCTTGTGCCTCGTGAGACGTCAAGTTTCTGTAGTGAAAAACTGACAGCCTTCCGGTAAGTTTAAAACACAATACTAACTAAATGCACAGCGGTGCAGTCATTTGGCAGAGAGTTGTGAACTGAAGAGGCTGTGCACTGGCACGTGAATATTATGACAGCCCGTCCTAGAGGGTCACGTGGCCAATACGATCACATAAACACTGGTCACGTGACCAATATGATCACATAAACACTGGTCACGTGGCCAATATGATCACATAAACACTGGTCACGTGGCCAATACGATCACATAAACACTGGCCACGTGGCCAACACGATCACGTCAACACAGGTCAGGAAAAGGCCAACAGATCACATAAACACTGGCCACGTGGCCAACACGATCACGTCAACACAGGTCAGGAAAAGGCCAACAGGATCACATAAACACTGGCCACGTGGCCAACACGATCACGTCAACACAGGTCAGGAAAAGGCCAACAGGATCACATAAACACTGGCCACGTGGCCAACACGATCACGTCAACACAGGTCAGGAAAAGCCCAAACAGGATCACATAAACACTGGCCACGTGGCCAACACGATCACGTCAACACAGGTCAGGAAAAGGCCAACAGGATCACATAAACACTGGCCACGTGGCCAACACGATCACGTCAACACAGGTCAGGAAAAGGCCAACAGGATCACATAAACACTGGCCACGTGGCCAACACGATCACGTCAACACAGGTCAGGAAAAGGCCAACAGGATCACATAAAAACTGGCCACGTGGCCAACACGATCACGTCAACACAGGTCAGGAAAAGGCCAACAGGATCACATAAACACTGGCCACGTGGCCAACACGATCACGTCAACACAGGTCAGGAAAGGCCAATCGATCACATAAACACTGGCCACGTGGCCAACACGATCACGTCAACACAGGTCAGGAAAAGGCCAACAGGATCACATAAACACTGGCCACGTGGCCAACACGATCACGTCAACACAGGTCAGGAAAAGGCCAACAGGATCACATAAACACTGGCCACGTGGCCAACACGATCACGTCAACACAGGTCAGGAAAAGGCCAACAGGATCACATAAACACTGGCCACGTGGCCAACACGATCACGTCAACACAGGTCAGGAGAAGGCCAACAGGATCACATAAACACTGGCCACGTGGCCAACACGATCACGTCAACACAGGTCAGGAAAAGGCCAACAGGATCACATAAACACTGGCCACGTGGCCAACACGATCACGTCAACACAGGTCAGGAAAAGGCCAACAGGATCACATAAACACTGGCCACGTGGCAACACGATCACGTCAACACAGGTCAGGAGAAGGCCAACAGGATCACATAAACACTGGCCACGTGGCCAACACGATCACGTCAACACAGGTCAGGAAAAGGCCAACAGGATCACATAAACACTGGCCACGTGGCCAACACGATCACGTCAACACAGGTCAGGAAAAGGCCAACAGGATCACATAAACACTGGCCACGTGGCCAACACGATCACGTCAACACAGGTCAGGAGAAGGCCAACAGGATCACATAAACACTGGCCACGTGGCCAACACGATCACGTCAACACAGGTCAGGAAAAGGCCAACAGGATCACATAAACACTGGCCACGTGGCCAACACGATCACGTCAACACAGGTCAGGAAAAGGCCAACAGGATCACATAAACACTGGCCACGTGCCAACACGATCACGTCAACACAGGTCAGGAAAAGGCCAACAGGATCACATAAACACTGCCACGTGGCCAACACGATCACGTCAACACAGGTCAGGAGAAGGCCAACAGGATCACATAAACACTGGCACGTGGCCAACACGATCACGTCAACACAGGTCAGGAAAAGGCCAACAGGATCACATAAACACTGGCCACGTGGCCAACACGATCACGTCAACACAGGTCAGGAGAAGGCCAACAGGCTCACATAAACATGGCCACGTGGCCAACACGATCACGTCAACACAGGTCAGGAGAAGGCCAACAGGATCACATAAACACTGGCCACGTGGCCAACACGATCACGTCAACACAGGTCAGGAAAAGGCCAACAGGATCACATAAACACTGGCCACGTGGCCAACACAATCACGTCAACACAGGTCAGGAGAAGGCCAAGTGGCAGGTTCTTGTGAACCTTGTAATGAAGTTTGAGTTACACAAAGTCCGGTCAATTTCTGGACTGACGAACTATTAGCTTCACATGAAGGACTATTTTCCATGGAATTAGTTAGTTATTTAAGTCAGTCAGTTAGTTATTTTAGTTAGTTAGTTTGCTAAACATCTGCTGTACAGAAATCTACCTGTTTCGTACTTTCGTTCAGTTCTCAAAGAAATCGAGACTGTTCTTGTTACTGTAAACCAGTTTGTTAAGCAAGCTACAAAAGTAACATCGGAGGGAAAGGAACGAGTGTCTTGCCGCTAAGACACGCCTGTTTCCGCTTCGCGGCTGAGGTGCCACGAGATTATGTGAATAAGATATGGTTAATTGCATACAAGACTTCATTGCATGCTCCTTAATCAAGGGCCAACAGGGCTTTGAACTCCACGTGAGAAATCAGAAGCTGTAGCTCTATAGACTGTGAACAGCTACAGCTACAGCTACAGCTAGCCTCTCGCACGTTTCACTGCAGGCGCACGATATGCCGCCTGCTCCTCACGGTCCCCAGTCACACAAAAAATTACTTGCGGGATTCGAGGTTCCCACAGCGGTGTACTTCAGTTTCAGGTTTTCTGGAATATGTCGCCGTGTACCTGGGTCAGTGGTTCTTGTACTGCTTGACTCCTGAAGAGGACAGCACTACGTTCCTTCGAAATATCGGGCACCACTAACAGAGCGACGCAATATCACGTATTCAATAAATTCCTTGGCGGTCACTGGTCGCTGTCAGGAACCAGATGAATCCAAACCTCAAGGGACAACATACACAGTATTTCAGTAACAATGGGTGACGAACATCAGACGGCAAGTTTAGAGACTAACAAAACAACATGACGGAATTGTTGTGTCTAATCATCCCTGATGTAAGAAAGAGCATTGCTTTGTGTGAAGGTTCCGAGTTATCGCCCGCTTGTCCTTCTGATAAGAGTGGTATTAAGTTCAAAATGAGTATGCAGCATTGGTGGAACGATACTGACAGGGGAAAACTGAAGTACTGGGAGAGAAACATTATACAGCGTTGGTGGTAGATGTATGAATATGGAGCGTTGGTGGAATGATACTGACAGGGGAAAACTGAAGTATTGGAGAGAAACATTATACAGCGTTGGTGGTAGATGTATGAATGAGTATGGAGCATTGGTGGAATGATACTGACAGGGGAAAACTGAAGTACTGGGAGAGAAACATTATACAGCGTTGGTGGTAGATGTATGAATGAGTATGGAGCATTGGTGGAATGATACTGACAGGGGAAAACTGAAGTATTGGAGAGAAACATTATACAGCGTTGGTGGTAGATGTATGAATATGGAGCGTTGGTGGAATGATACTGACAGGGGAAAACTGAAGTACTGGGAGATAAACATTATACAGCGTTGGTGGTAGATGTATGAATGAGTATGGAGCATTGGTGGAATGATACTGACAGGGGAAAACTGTAGTACTGGGAGAGAAACATTATACAGCGTTGGTGGTAGATGTATGAATGAGTATGGAGCACTGGTGGAATGATACTGACAGGGGAAACTGAAGTACTGGGAGAGAAACATTATACAGCGTTGGTGGTAGATGGATGAATGAGTATGGAGCATTGGTGGAATGATACTGAGAGGGGAGAACTGAAGTACTGGGAGAGAAACATTATACAGTGTTGGTGGTAGATGTATGAATGAGTATGGAGCATTGGTGGAATGATACTGACAGGGGAAACTGAAGTACTGGGAGAGAAACATTATACAGCGTTGGTGGTAGATGAATGAATGAGTATGGAGCGTTGGTGGAATGATACTGACAGGGGAAACTGAAGTACTGGGAGAGAAACATTATACAGCGTTGGTGGTAGATGGATGAATGAGTATGGAGCATTGGTGGAATGATACTGAGAGGGGAGAACTGAAGTACTGGGAGAGAAACATTATACAGTGTTGGTGGTAGATGTATGAATGAGTATGGAGCATTGGTGGAATGATACTGACAGGGGAAACTGAAGTACTGGGAGAGAAACATTATACAGCGTTGGTGGTAGATGAATGAATGAGTATGGAGCGTTGGTGGAATGATACTGACAGGGGAAACTGAAGTACTGGGAGAGAAACATTATACAGCGTTGGTGGTAGATGAATGAATGAGTATGGAGCGTTGGTGGAATCATACTGAGAGGGGAGAACTGACGTACTGGGAGAGAAATATTATACAGCGTTGGTGGTAGATGAATGAATGAGTATGGAGCATTGGTGGAATGATACTGAGAGGGGAGAACTGAAGTACTGGGAGAGAAACATTATACAGTGTTGGTGGTAGATGTATGAATGAGTATGGAGCATTGGTGGAATGATACTGACAGGGGAAACTGAAGTACTGGGAGAGAAACATTATACAGCGTTGGTGGTAGATGAATGAATGAGTATGGAGCATTGGTGGAATGATACTGACAGGGAAACTGAAGTACTGGGAGAGAAACATTATACAGCGTTGGTGGTAGATGAATGAATGAGTATGGAGCGTTGGTGGAATGATACTGACAGGGGAAACTGAAGTACTGGGAGAGAAACATTATACAGCGTTGGTGGTAGATGTATGAATGAGTATGGAGCATTGGTGGAATGATACTGAGAGGGGAGAACTGAAGTACTGGGAGAGAAACATTATACAGTGTTGGTGGTAGATGTATGAATGTGTATGGAGCATTGGTGGAATGATACTGACAGGGGAAACTGAAGTACTGGGAGAGAAACATTATACAGCGTTGGTGGTAGATGAATGAATGAGTATGGAGCGTTGGTGGAATCATACTGAGAGGGGAGAACTGACGTACTGGGAGAGAAATATTATACAGCGTTGGTGGTAGATGAATGAATGAGTATGGAGCATTGGTGGAATGATACTGAGAGGGGAGA
The DNA here is from genome assembly GCA_021186555.1 of Reticulitermes speratus. Taxonomy (NCBI): domain Eukaryota; kingdom Metazoa; phylum Arthropoda; class Insecta; order Blattodea; family Rhinotermitidae; genus Reticulitermes; species Reticulitermes speratus. The sequence continues at coordinate 738,552 of JAJKFL010000009.1, read as the reverse complement.
ACTGAAGTACTGGGAGAGAAACATTATACAGTGTTGGTGGTAGATGTATGAATGAGTATGGAGCATTGGTGGAATGATACTGACAGGGGAAACTGAAGTACTGGGAGAGAAACATTATACAGCGTTGGTGGTAGATGAATGAATGAGTATGGAGCATTGGTGGAATGATACTGACAGGGGAAACTGAAGTACTGGGAGAGAAACATTATACAGCGTTGGTGGTAGATGAATGAATGAGTATGGAGCGTTGGTGGAATGATACTGACAGGGAAACTGAAGTACTGGGAGAGAAACATTATACAGCGTTGGTGGTAGATGTATGAATGAGTATGGAGCATTGGTGGAATGATACTGAGAGGGAGAACTGAAGTACTGGGAGAGAAACATTATACAGTGTTGGTGGTAGATGTATGAATGTGTATGGAGCATTGGTGGAATGATACTGACAGGGGAAACTGAAGTACGGAGAGAAACATTATACAGCGTTGGTGGTAGATGAATGAATGAGTATGGAGCGTTGGTGGAATGATACTGACAGGGGAAACTGAAGTACTGGGAGAGAAACATTATACAGCGTTGGTGGTAGATGAATGAATGAGTATGGAGCGTTGGTGGAATGATACTGAGAGGGGAGAACTGAAGTACTGGGAGAGAAACATTATACAGCGTTGGTGGTAGATGAATGAATGAGTATGGAGCATTGGTGGAATGATACTGAGAGGGGAGAACTGAAGTACTGGGAGAGAAACATTATACAGCGTTGGTGGTAGATGAATGAATGAGTATGGAGCGTTGGTGGAATGATACTGAGAGGGGAGAACTGAAGTACTGGGAGAGAAACATTATACAGTGTTGGTGGTAGATGTATGAATGGGTATGGAGCATTGGTGGAATGATACTGACAGGGGAAAACTAAAGTACTGGGAGAGAAACATTATACAGTGTTGGTGGTAGATGTATGAATGAGTATGGAGCATTGGTGGAATGATACTGAGAGGGGAGAACTGAAGTACTGGGAGAGAAACATTATACAGCGTTGGTGGTAGATGTATGAATGAGTATGGAGCATTGGTGGAATGATACTGACAGGGGAAAACTGAAGTACTGGGAGAGAAACATTATACAGCGTTGGTGGTAGATGTATGAATGAGTATGGAGCATTGGTGGAATGATACTGACAGGGGAAAACTGAAGTACTGGGAGAGAAACATTATACAGCGTTGGTGGTAGATGAATGAATGAGTATGGAGCATTGGTGGAATGATACTGACAGGGGAAACTAAAGTACTGGGAGAGAAACATTATACAGCGTTGGTGGTAGATGAATGAATGAGTATGGAGCGTTGGTGGAATGATACTGACAGGGGAAACTAAAGTACTGGGAGAGAAACATTATACAGCGTTGGTGGTAGATGAATGAATGAGTATGGAGCATTGGTGGAATGATACTGACAGGGGAAACTGAAGTACTGGGAGAGAAACATTATACAGCGTTGGTGGTAGATGTATGAATGAGTATGGAGCGTTGGTGGAATGATACTGACAGGGGATACTGAAGTACTGGGAGAGAAACATTATACAGCGTCGGTGGTAGATGTATGAATGAGTATGGAGCATTGGTGGAATGATACTGACAGGGGAAAACTGAAGTACAGGGAGAGAAACATTATACAGCGTAGGTGGTAGATGTATGAATGAGTATGGAGCGTTGGTGGAATGATACTGAGAGGGGAAACTGAAGTACTGGGAGAGAAACATTATACAGCGTTGGTGGTAGATGAATGAATGAGTATGGAGCATTGGTGGAATGACACTGACAGGGGAAACTGAAGTACTGGGAGAGAAACATTATACAGCGTCGGTGGTAGATGTATGAATGAGTATGGAGCATTGGTGGAATGACACTGACAGAGGAAACTGAAGTACTGGGAGAGAAACATTATACAGCGTCGGTGGTAGATGTATGAATGAGTATGGAGCGTTGGTGGAATGACACTGACAGGGGAAACTGAAGTACTGGGAGAGAAACATTATACAGCGTTGGTGGTAGATGTATGAATGAGTGCGGAGCATTGGTGGAATGATACTGACAGGGGAAACTGAAGTACTGGGAGAGAAACATTATAAAGCGTTGGTGGTAGATGAAAGATACAGTCCGTACCGCGCAGTAAACACACTCCGTCTCAGTTATACAAACCAGTCAGTTAACGCTGTACAGTGAAATAATCGCTGTTTGTTCTGAGATCCACACAAAACCCATAAATACAGTCCGTACCGCGCAGTAAACACACTCCGTCTCAGTTATACAAACCAGTCAGTTAACGCTGTTACAGTGAAATAATCGCTGTTTGTTCTGAGATCCACACAAAACACAGAAATACAGTCTGTACCGCGCAGTAAACACACTCCGTCTCAGTTATACAAACCAGTCAGTTAATGCTGTACAGTGAAATAATCGCTGTTTGTTCTGAGATCCACACAAAACACATAAATACAGTCCGTACCGCGCAGTAAACACACTCCGTCTCAGTTATACAAACCAGTCAGTTAATGCTGTACAGTGAAATAATCGCTGTTTGTTCTGAGATCCACACAAAACACATAAATACAGTCCGTACTGCGCAGTAAACACACTCTGTCTCAGTTATACAAACCAGTCAGTTAATGTTGTACAGTGAAATAATAGCTGTTTGTTCTGAGATCCACACAAAACACATACAGTCCGTACCGCGCAGTAAACACACTCCGTCTCAGTTATACAAACCAGTCAGTTAATGCTGTACAGTGAAATAATCGCTGTTTGTTCTGAGTTCCACACAAAACACATAAATACAGTCCGTACCGCGCAGTAAACACACTCTGTCTCAGTTATACAAACCAGTCAGTTAATGTTGTACAGTGAAATAATCGCTGTTTGTTCTGAGATCCACACAAAACACATAAATACAGTCCGTACCGCGCAGTAAACACACTCTGTCTCAGTTATACAAACCAGTCAGTTAATGTTGTACAGTGAAATAATCGCTGTTTGTTCTGAGATCCACACAAAACACATAAATACAGTCCGTACCGCGCAGTAAACACACTCCGTCTCAGTTATACAAACCAGTCAGTTAATGTTGTACAGTGAAATAATCGCTGTTTGTTCTGAGATCCACACAAAACACATAAATACACTGTGTGGGCAGAACGTAGAATTTGTGAATGTTAAACATGGTGGTACGTATAGTGACCACTGGGTTTTGGACGGTTAGTACAATACCGCGACTTACAGTTGGTCTTAGCTTCGTCAGGGACACAGGAAGTCAAATGCAACAACGTATTTACTTCAATGCGTGTATTAGTTTCGTGACAACGCAATATTAGCTTTCAAAATCGCATTCCACAAAGTTAAGGTTGGTCACCCTTAATTGTGCAGGAACATCGCAGGTTAATGCACCAGTAGCTGGCAATAGAAGGAAAAGTAGCAGTACGACAGATGACACGAGCAATGTAGACGCACAACACTCACGCCCGCTATTACGATTTCAGTGACATCTGCAAACGTACCTACAGGCATCAAATAGGACAACGTGACTGCATAATTATGTTATAATTGATTACTTTCTAATCGCTAACTTTTGAAAGAAAAATGAATTTGCTTAAATGTCCACAATCATGGACTTGCTTTCAAGAACATTAAATGTTTGTGAGTGGGGATAGCTCAGTAAATACAGTGACCACGCTACAGAGTGGACATCAGAGGAATCTTTCGTATCCCGGCATGGACGAAAGACACATCTCTTCTGCAAGGCGCCCAGGCCGGCTCTATGGTCCACCCAGCTTTCTGGGCAATGTAACGACAAATCTTTCTCCGAGAATAAAACAACCTGAAATGAGAAGCTGACCACTCATCCCACTCAGAACAGATGGAGCTATACCTCCACTTACCATAACATTTCATGGCGTAAACGGAGAATGGTTCTCGGGTGCGACTCAAGACGAGCCGTGAAGTGTCGCGTGGCCTCTTAGGGGCGTCTTCCGTTTAATGTGAGCGCCTTCCTGCATGGGCCAGTCAGTCAGGTACTGTCGCAGACTCACACAAATATTACAGCACACACACATAACGACAGTTCCGGCCGTTCTGTCCCTACCTTGCTGTGAAAGTTGAGTTGTCTTTCGGAGGAAAGAATAAAAAACGATATGTGAGAGGAATTAACAGGAGAAGAGCGATGCATCCTAGCATTACTGACTTGAAATTATCACTAAACAAAGGAAAAATAAGATGGAGGAAGTTTGTAGCACGCATGGGTAAATATGAAACTAATCCAATGCCGAACAGGAATTTTTGGGAAGCTAACAGTTCCACAGCTAGTCAACAAACTCCCGCATTTTACGGCAGCTGAAGTTTCAAGGCGTTCTCACAAGACATGCATACAAGATTTCAGTCGGGAATATCAAAGGAAGGTCAATTGGAAGACCTAGACGTAGATACATCCCAATTGCTAGTGTGTAAAGAAACAGACCGGATTAAACTGGCTCAGGACTAGTTACGTGCTTTGGTGAACAGTAGTAGCCCTTCGAGTTATATTACCCGGCCAGGTGGCCAAATATCAGCTTCTAACGAAGGACCCTTCCCCATTAAACTGCCTTAAATTCTGTAAAGCTTGGACACTTTGTGCAGCAAAACAAAGCCGGCGACATGAAAATACAGAAAATCGACACAAAGAAGGTGGGAGCTGCACTTAGTGCTAATTACAAGACGGAAATTAGGCAGGTCGACACGTATTGGTTTGAGCATCTGCACGGCGTCAATTTGTGTTCACTGTTTGTTATACATTCTGAACATTTTGATGTACTTAACCCTGGCAGACTTTGATGTAGACTGGAACTACAAATACGATTAGCCGGGATAGCTCCGTCAAAGCAGTGACTATGGGCTGTACAAATCGGGAAACGAACCCCGAAAGAACAAGACAAATTTCTCTTCTGCAAATCATCCAGATCGGTTCTGTGACTAGTTAAGAATGATTGGAACTATAACTCCACTCCCCTAGACACCTTCATGTCTTGCACAGCGACAACCTAGCCTTATTCAAATGCCATTACTAATTCGTTCCGTCGGCCTACACAACAAGCCCTTCACACCGTAAAGCAAATGGTTAGAACTATAATCCGTGTGAAATACGTCAGACAACAGTTGCGTGGTGCACACAAATGGCACTTAACTGTGTGAATTTACAAATTCAATTTCTTTAGAATGGGCTAAAAGCTAAAAGCCGCTTCGCGTCTGCCAAATCGCGAAAGTTGACAGTCTAATGGACGGCTTTCTCTGCAGTTACTTTTGTCATTCGGTAAATTGTGCCGTCTGCGGGGTTCACTGCAGGCAGGTCGTTCGGGTGACGTATTGAGTGCGGCTTGTTGCCTGCACTGCAGATAACGACAGCAGTTTATATTGTCACTTGCGCTAACACAAGATTGCAGTTCAGAAAATGCAAGATGCAAGCAGACCAAAATGGACAAATCTCGTGTGCACTTACTAATCTGTTACGCACATCAGATCACATTAACTGGTAACACCACAGCCTGCAGCAAAGCATTCAAATATTCAGTCCGTACCGTGCAGTAAACACTTTACATAAATACTCAGTTCGTACCGCGCAGTAAACACACTCCGTCTCAGTTATACAAACCAGTCAGTTAATGTTGTACAGTGAAATAATCGCTGTTTGTTCTGAGATCCACACAAAACACATAAATACAGTCCGTACCGCGCAGTAAACACACTCCGTCTCAGTTATACAAATCAGTCAGTTAATGCTGTACAGTGAAATAATCGCTGTTTGTTCTGAGATCCACACATAAATACAGTCCGTACCGCACAGTAAACACACTCCGTCTCAGTTATACAAACCAGTCAATTAATGTTGTACAGTGAAATAATCGCTGTTTGTTCTGAGATCCACACAAAACACATAAATACAGTCCGTACCGCGCAGTAAACACACTCCGTCTCAGTTATACAAACCAGTCAGTTAATGCTGTACAGTGAAATAATCGCTGTTTGTTCTGAGATCCACACAAAACACATAAATACAGTCCGTACCGCGCAGTAAACACACTCCGTCTCAGTTATACAAACCAGTCAGTTAATGCTGTACAGTGAAATAATCGCTGTTTGTTCTGAGATCCCACACAAAACACATAAATACAGTCCGTACCGCGCAGTAAACACACTCCGTCTCAGTTATACAAACCAGTCAGTTAATGCTGTACAGTGAAATAATCGCTGTTTGTTCTGAGATCCACACAAAACACATAAATACAGTCCGTACCGCGCAGTAAACACACTCCGTCTCAGTTATACAAACCAGTCAATTAATGTTGTACAGTGAAATAATCGCTGTTTGTTCTGAGATCCACACAAAACACATAAATACAGTCCGTACCGCGCAGTAAACACACTCCGTCTCAGTTATACAAACCAGTCAGTTAATGCTGTACAGTGAAATAATCGCTGTTTGTTCTGAGATCCACACAAAACACATAAATACACTGTGTGGGCAGAACGTAGAATTTGTGAATGTTAAACCTGGCGGTACATATAGTAACCACTGGGCTTTGGAGAGTTAACAACAGCGAAATTGACGCTCATATAACCCTATCTTTTCTGTTACACAGCACTCTAACCAAAAAGTGCATTCATCTAACTGTTCACTGCGTTTCTAATTTCTAATTCCCTCAGGGAACGCCATCTTAGTCACTGTTGGCGTGGTTACGAGGTCAACGCAAGCTTGCTACAACACAGTGACTAAATAGACCAAGTAAGTGCGTCGAGATTTCTTCCTGAGCAACTACTAGTGTCACAGCTAGTTAATAAAATGCCTGCATTTTATCGAACCCGAAGGTTCATTACCGTGTCCACAACAGCTCCCACTTGTCCATGACATGAATCCAGTCCACGCCCTCCCATTCTAATTCTGTAAGTTGCGCCTTAATATTATCCTCCCATCTACCTCTAGGTCTCCCAAGTGTACAGTGCATGCACTTCTCTCTCACCCCTCCACCACTTGACCACACAAATAATATTTGCTGCGCTATAAACGACACGAAGATCTGCCTAATGCAACTTACTCAATCCCCTATCACTTCCTCAGTCCCCTATCACTTCCTCAGTCCCCTATAACTTCCTCAGTCCCCTATCACTTCCTCAGTCCCCTATCACTTCATCAGTCCCCTATCACTTCATCAGTCCCCTATCACTTCCTCAGTCCCCTATCACTTCCTCAGTCCCCTATCACTTCCTCAGTCCCCTATCACTTCCTCAGTCCCCTATCACTTCCTCAGTCCCCTATCACTTCCTCAGTCCCCTATCACTTCCTCAGTCCCCTATCACGTCCTCAGTCCCCTATCACTTCCTCAGTCCCCTATCACTTCCTCAGTCCCCTATCACTTCCTCAGTCCCCTATCACTTCCTCAGTCCCCTATCACTTCCTCAGTCCCCTATCACTTCATCAGTCCCCTATCACTTCCTCAGCACCATATTCTCGAACACCCTCAGCCACCGTTCTTGACCTAATTTTTTTTTCAATGGCACAACAGCCCCCAGTGAGCCACGGCCTGTTCATTATCGACGCTTCACGATCACACACTTTAGACACACCACACTCGGTAGGACTCCTCTGGATGAGTGATCAGCCCGACGTAGAGACCTCTACCTGACAACACACCACTCACAAGACAGACATCCAGACAGGATTCGAACCCGCAATCCCAGCAAGCGAGCGGCCGTAGACCCACGCCTTAGACCGCGCGGCCACTGCGATCGGCACAGCCCCTAATGTGGCCGCGTTAAAAGCTAAATCTAAAGGAACAGAAAAAAAATAGTTCTGTGTATTTTAATACACGAGGAACTTAATGATCTGTACTGATCACCAAATATTATTACGGTGATCAAATCAAGAAGAATGAGGTGGGCGGGGCATGTAGCACGTATGGGGGAGGGGAGAGGTGCATACAGTATTTTGGTGGGGAGACCTGAGGGAAGGAGACCACTTAGAAGACCCAGACGTAGATGGGAGGATAATATTAAAATGGACCTTCAAGAAGTGGGATGGGGGGCATGGACTGGATTGATATGGCTCAGGATAGGGACAGGTGGCGGGCTGTTGTGAGTGCGGTAATGAACCTTCGGGTTCCACAAAACGCGGGGATTTTCTTGACTAGCGGAGAAACTGTTAGCTTCTCAAGAAGGACTGTGCTACATGGAGTTAGTTAGTTTAGTTAGTTAGTTGGTTAGTCAGAGTATTTTAATAGCGATTAAGACCAGCTACAAATTAACCCTGCCATCTGCAATGTTACATGACGTCATATATCTCTCAGAGCACTGCCATCTGCAATGTTACATGACGTCACAAATCTCTCAGAGCACTGCCATCTGCAATGTTACATGACGTCACAAATCTCTCAGAGCACTGCCATCTGCAATGTTACATGACGTCATACATCTCTCAGAGCACTGCCATCTGCAATGTTACATGACGTCATACATCTCTCAGAGCACTGCCATCTGCAATGTTACATGACGTCACAAATCTCTCAGAGCACTGCCATCTGCAATGTTACATGACGTCACAAATCTCTCAGAGCACTGCCATCTGCAATGTTACATGACGTCACAAATCTCTCAGAGCACTGCCATCTGCAATGTTACATGACGTCATACATCTCTCAGAGCACTGCCATCTGCAATGTTACATGACGTCATACATCTCTCAGAGCACTGCCATCTGCAATGTTACATGACGTCACAAATCTCTCAGAGCACTGCCATCTGCAATGTTACATGACGTCACAAATCTCTCAGAGCACTGCCATCTGCAATGTTACATGACGTCATACATCTCTCAGAGCACTGCCATCTGCAATGTTACATGACGTCATACATCTCTCAGAGCACTGCCATCTGCAATGTTACATGACGTCATACATCTCTCAGAGCACTGCCATCTGCAATGTTACATGACGTCATATATCTCTCAGAGCACTGCCATCTGCAATGTTACATGACGTCATACATCTCTCAGAGCACTGCCATCTGCAATGTTACATGACGTCACAAATCTCTCAGAGCACTGCCATCTGCAATGTTACATGACGTCACAAATCTCTCAGAGCACTGCCATCTGCAATGTTACATGACGTCATACATCTCTCAGAGCACTGCCATCTGCAATGTTACATGACGTCATATATCTCTCAGAGCACTGCCATCTGCAATGTTACATGACGTCATATATCTCTCAGAGCACTGCCATCTGCAATGTTACAGACGTCATATATCTCTCAGAGCACTGCCATCTGCAATGTTACATGACGTCATAATCTCTCAGAGCACTGCCATCTGCAATGTTACATGACGTCATACATCTCTCAGAGCACTGCCATCTGCAATGTTACATGACGTCACAAATCTCTCAGAGCACTGCCATCTGCAATGTTACATGACGTCACAAATCTCTCAGAGCACTGCCATCTGCAATGTTACATGACGTCATACATCTCACAGAGCACTGCCATCTGCAATGTTACATGACGTCATACATCTCTCAGAGCACTGCCATCTGCAATGTTACATGACGTCATACATCTCTCAGAGCACTGCCATCTGCAATGTTACATGACGTCATACATCTCTCAGAGCACTGCCATCTGCAATGTTACATGACGTCATACATCTCTCAGAGCACTGCCATCTGCAATGTTACATGACGTCATACATCTCTCAGAGCACTGCCATCTGCAATGTTACATGACGTCATACAATCTCTCAGAGCACTGCCATCTGCAATGTTACATGACGTCATAATCTCTCAGAGCACTGCCATCTGCAATGTTACATGACGTCATAATCTCTCAGAGCACTGCCATCTGCAATGTTACATGACGTCATAATCTCTCAGAGCACTGCCATCTGCAATGTTACATGACGTCACAAATCTCTCAGAGCACTGCCATCTGCAATGTTACATGACGTCACAAATCTCTCAGAGCACTGCCATCTGCAATGTTACATGACGTCAACATCTCTCAGAGCACTGCCATCTGCAATGTTACATGACGTCATACATCTCTCAGAGCACTGCCATCTGCAATGTTACATGACGTCATATATCTCTCAGAGCACTGCCATCTGCAATGTTACATGACGTCATAATCTCTCAGAGCACTGCCATCTGCAATGTTACATGACGTCACAATCTCTCAGAGCACTGCCATCTGCAATGTTACATGACGTCACTAATCTCTCAGAGCACTGCCATCTGCAATGTTACATGACGTCATACATCTCTCAGAGCACTGCTATCTGCAATGTTACATGACGTCATACATCTCTCAGAGCACTGCCATCTGCAATGTTACATGACGTCATACATCTCTCAGAGCACTGCCATCTGCAATGTTACATGACGTCATACATCTCTCAGAGCACTGCCATCTGCAATGTTACATGACGTCATACATCTCTCAGAGCACTGCCATCTGCAATGTTACATGACGTCTACATACTCTCAGAGCACTGCCATCTGCAATGTTACATGACGTCACAAATCTCTCAGAGCACTGCCATCTGCAATGTTACATGACGTCATAATCTCTCAGAGCACTGCCATCTGCAATGTTACATGACGTCACAATCTCTCAGAGCACTGCCATCTGCAATGTTACATGACGTCATAATCTCTCAGAGCACTGCCATCTGCAATGTTACATGACGTCATCAAATCTCTCAGAGCACTGCCATCTGCAATGTTACATGACGTCACAAATCTCTCAGAGCACTGCCATCTGCAATGTTACATGACGTCATAATCTCTCAGAGCACTGCCATCTGCAATGTTACATGACGTCATATATCTCTCAGAGCACTGCCATCTGCAATGTTACATGACGTCATATATCTCTCAGAGCACTGCCATCTGCAATTTACATGACGTCATACATCTCTCAGAGCACTGCCATCTGCAATGTTACATGACGTCATACATCTCTCAGAGCACTGCCATCTGCAATGTTACATGACGTCATACATCTCTCAGAACACTGCCATCTGCAATGTTACATGACGTCATACATCTCTCAGAGCACTGCCATCTGCAATGTTACATGACGTCATACATCTCTCAGAGCACTGCCATCTGCAATGTTACATGACGTCATACATCTCTCAGAGCACTGCCATCTGCAATGTTACATGACGTCATACATCTCTCAGAGCACTGCCATCTGCAATGTTACATGACGTCATACATCTCTCAGAGCACTGCCATCTGCAATGTTACATGACGTCATACATCTCTCAGAGCACTGCCATCTGCAATGTTACATGACGTCATACATCTCTCAGAGCACTGCCATCTGCAATGTTACATGACGTCATACATCTCTCAGAGCACTGCCATCTGCAATGTTACATGACGTCATACATCTCTCAGAGCACTGCCATCTGCAATGTTACATGACGTCATACATCTCTCAGAGCACTGCCATCTGCAATGTTACATGACGTCATACATCTCTCAGAGCACTGCCATCTGCAATGTTACATGACGTCATACATCTCTCAGAGCACTGCCATCTGCAATGTTACATGACGTCATACATCTCTCAGAGCACTGCCATCTGCAATGTTACATGACGTCATACATCTCTCAGAGCACTGCCATCTGCAATGTTACATGACGTCATACATCTCTCAGAGCACTGCCATCTGCAATGTTACATGACGTCATACATCTCTCAGAGCACTGCCATCTGCAATGTTACATGACGTCATACATCTCTCAGAGCACTGCCATCTGCAATGTTACATGACGTCATACATCTCTCAGAGCACTGCCATCTGCCGGACATGATGTGTCAAGACTGCCACAGTTTCACCAAAGAGAAAGGTCCTCAATCTATCCAAAGATATTGTGTAAGGCACGGTACAGCAGACACAAGGCATGACCACAGTCACAGCATGTCGCTGACCAGCAACTTCTGAAAGTAACAGCGATTTGGCATAAGGGAAACAGACTGAAGTCAATGAACTGGGCTCCTGTGCTTATATGCCTAGGGTTACACACTGCAACGTGTGTCCGTCTGAATGCTCAGGCACGGTGTTGGCAAGGACACGAGCAGCATGAATCTGTAACATTTCCGTCATCCCGGGATATGACGCCGTGTAGATTGACATACATGGATCGAAGTTTAGGAGGATCGTCTTAATGGCAGTTCATGACGTCACTCTCATTCTGATTCCGTAAAGAGTGCCTCCACGTAACTGCGTTCAGTAAATGTGAGTTTGGTGAAAACTGGCGCAGTGACATTCGTGTGTCCTTACGCATGTAAATGTAGTTCTGGCCACATTTTCTGGATTTTATTGCGGTTTGGATGAAATTCTGTACAGGAGATGTCCAAAAAAGTTACTGACGGATTGTGCATAAAACTTGACATCTGCGCTCTTCTGGGATATTAGGCAGCGTCGTGTGGTAATTGTTTGCCGACGTTTCGGGACAACGTATCGGTCCCATCTTCAAGGGTCAAGAAGTCCTGGAAGAGAAACGTTTTGCTTCTTAGACTTTTCACCCTTGACGATGGGACCGATACGTTGTCCCAAAACGTCGGTAAACAATTACCACACGACGCTTCGTAATACCCCACAAGAGCGCAGATCTTATCAACATCGCGGCGGAAGCCTGAATGTATAAAACTTGTGCAGTAACGGCCGTTCTTTACTTGAGCAATAAATTCCTATGCTTGCTTTCTACATACACTGCCGCAGTTTGGCTGACAGCACATAAAGCTGCGGGGCAATTTGTAGCTTCGTCATAATGGGCGCACGGAAGGACGCCCTTTTCTTAACGGCGTCAATGGAATTACACTGACACGCGTACTGTCAAACCTTACGACAGTCTGGTAGTAAACAACGCCCTACTAACGTCTGCGCACTACGTCACAGTACGCCATTTGCAAACTTCGTAGTGATTCAAAACTCGCCACACAGACCTAACTGCAACACTTTCTGCACGGTGTTAGTTCTCTCTGTCTGTCTCTCTGTCTGTCTCTCTGTCTGTCTCTCTGTCTGTCTCTCTGTCTGTCTCTCTGTCTGTCACTCCTTTTTTGTAAAACGTCTTACATTTCGGTACACATAGGTGGGTCACCTCGGCGCTGTTTTGACGTAAAAGTCTTACATTTCGGTACACATAGGTGGGTCACCTCGGCGCTGTTTTAACGTAAAAGTCTTACATTTCGGTACACATAGGTGGGTCACCTCGGCGCTGTTTTGACGTAAAAGTCTTACATTTCGGTACACACAGGTGGGTCACCTCGGCGCTGTTTTGTCGTAAAAGTCTTACATTTCGGTACACACAGGTGGGTCACCTCGGCGCTGTTTTGTCGTAAAAGTCTTACATTTCGGTACACACAGGTGGGTCACCTCGGCGCTGTTTTGACGTAAAACGTCTTACATTTCGGTACACAAAGGTGGGTCACCTCGGCGCTGTTTTGACGTAAAACGTCTTACATTTCGGTACACAAAGGTGGGTCACCTCGGCGCTGTTTTGACGTAAAACGTCTTACATTTCGGTACACATCGGTGGGTCACCTCGGCGCTGTTTTGACGTAAAACGTCTTACATTTCGGTACACAAAGGTGGGTCACCTCGGCGCTGTTTTGACGTAAAAGTCTACATTTCGGTACACATAGGTGGGTCACCTCGGCGCTGTTTTGACGTAAAAGTCTCACATTTCGGTACACATAGGTGGGTCACCTCGGCGCTGTTTTGACGTAAAACGTCTTACATTTGGTACACATAGGTGGGTCACCTCGGCGCTGTTTTGACGTAAAACGTCTTACATTTCGGTACACATGGTGGGTCACCTCGGCGCTGTTTTGACGTAAAACGTCTTACATTTCGGTACACAAAGGTGGGTCACCTCGGCGCTGTTTTGACGTAAAAGTCTACATTTCGGTAAACATCGGTGGGTCACCTCGGCGCTGTTTTGACGTAAAATGTCTTACATTTTGGTACACATAGGTGGGTCACCTCGGCGCTGTTTTGACGTAAAAGTCTTACATTTCGGTACACAAAGGTGGGTCACCTCGGCGCTGTTTTGACGTAAAACGTCTTACATTTCGGTACACAATCGGTGGGTCACCTCGGCGCTGTTTTGACGTAAAACGTCTTACATTTCGGTACACATCGGTGGGTCACCTCGGCGCTGTTTTGACGTAAAACGTCTTACATTTCGGTACACATCGGTGGGTCACCTCGGCGCTGTTTTGACGTAAAACGTCTTACATTTCGGTACACATCGGTGGGTCACCTCGGCGCTGTTTTGACGTAAAACGTCTTACATTTCGGTACACATCGGTGGGTCACCTCGGCGCTGTTTTGACGTAAAACGTCTTACATTTCGGTACACATAGGTGGGTCACCTCGGCGCTCGCGGTGTCAGACTTTCGCGTTACCTACGTTTCTTCACAGCGCTCGCGCCTACTTCGACTACAGCAGTGAACGATACACAGTTTGAAAGGTAAGCAATATGCCTACACTCTAAAAACAGAATCATCGAAAAATTTTGAAGTCTGCCAAAATGGCGCCCCTCCCTCACTCAAGCAGCTAAAACATTTTAACACCCGCAAAAAAAGATCGCCAACATTCAACTTGTCGGCGTGACGTTTTACGTACAATTTGCGGTTCAGTCGTAGCTTGAAACACCGAAGACATTTTGTCGGTCTGTGCTGCCAGCTCAGTCACTGGGCCTCACTTAAGCATTGTCCTTGCAGAACGTCCTAAATGCACTGACATCTGTCATGTAATGAAGCCAGTGGCGTCTGACATCCTGCTGGAGTGGCAGCGACAGAATATACAGAACAGTTTACATGTAAAATGTCTGTTTGTTTACAAAGACTTCGTAAACACTAATCAAACCATAAAACAAAACCCACTCAATATTAACCAACAAACGCGCCTTCACTATCAAATTTTAACAGTAGTATATAATTTTCCCCGACATATGTTTCGGTCAACTTTAGACCATCATCAGGGATACAAACTACAATTACTTACGTCACAATAAGACAGAAAATAACTGTAACTAATTATATCTCTATCCTTTCACAGCAAAAACAAGAAAAAGTCCAAATGATGCAAAACCAAGCACAAACACACAACAAGCCAATTGTGATTTCCAGGTGGATGAGTTTAAGCTTTAACATTGACGAGCCTTCGACAGTTTTATATACAGTGTTTTTATATAAGACGCAATATACGTTAAATAGTGATTTTAGAAAGTGTTTATATACAGCGCTCTTACTTACATAAACATCGAACGATAATTTGTGGTAACACAGTGAAACTTATGGAAGTGAAGTGAATGTAGTTTGTACCCCTGATGATGGTCTAAAGTTGACCGAAACATATGTCGGGGAAAGCTATATACTACTGTTAAAATTTGATAGTGAAGGTGCATTTCGTTGGTTAATATTCAGTGAGTTTAAATGTACGGTGAAGGTCATGTAGAATGCATGAAACAAAAGTTTACTTTCCAAAAAAAAAAAAAATCGAATACTTCGAAGAAACGTAAAATATATTAAATAATTAATGTGCTGAGTGTGAGCTGCGTAATGGTGGGAATGTGCTGAGTGTGAGCTGCGTAATGGTGGGAATGTGCTGAGTGTGAGCTGCGTAATGGTGGGAATGTGCTGAGTGTGAGCTGCGTAATGGTGGGAATGTGCTGAGTGTGAGCTGCGTAATGGTGGGAATGTGCTGAGTGTGAGCTGCGTAATGGTGGGAATGTGCTGAGTGTGAGCTGCGTAATGGTGGGAATGTGCTGAGTGTGAGCTGCGTAATGGTGGGAAAGTGCGGGAAGGTGACTGTGCGTAATGGTGGGAAAGTGCGGGAAGGTGACTGTGCGTAATGGTGGGAAAGTGCGGGAAGGTGACTGTGCGTAATGGTGGGAAAGTGCGGGAAGGTGACTGTGCGTAATGGTGGGAAAGTGCGGGAAGGTGACTGTGCGTAATGGTGGGAAAGTGCGGGAAGGTGACTGTGCGTAATGGTGGGAAAGTGCGGGAAGGTGACTGTGCGTAATGGTGGGAAAGTGCGGGAAGGTGACTGTGCGTAATGGTGGGAAAGTGCGGGAAGGTGACTGTGCGTAATGGTGGGAAAGTGCGGGAAGGTGACTGTGCGTAATGGTGGGAAAGTGCGGGAAGGTGACTGTGCGTAATGGTGGGAAAGTGCGGGAAGGTGACTGTGCGTAATGGTGGGAAAGTGCGGGAAGGTGACTGTGCGTAATGGTGGGAAAGTGCGGGAAGGTGACTGTGTAGCCACGTTTCCTTATCCCGATTTGTCGAAACGGTTATGATAAGTTGATAAAATGGTACCAAATGGGCGATCACGAATATTGCAATCCCGAACATCGAGGCTCTAATGTACAGCCATTGTTTAAAGATAGAGACATAGACACACAAACAGAGAGAGAGAGTTACCTAAGTACACTTTCTGACATATTCTCTTACTTCATGCAAATTTCCCCCCTATGGCGCAACAGCCCCTACTGGGCCACGGCCTCCTCATTATCAAGGCTTCACGATCACACTCAGACACACCACACTCGGTAGGACTCCTCTGGACGAGTGATCAGCCCGTCGCAGAGACCTCTACCTGACAACACACAACACTCACAACAGACAGACATCCATGCCCTAGGCGGGATTCGAACCCACAATCCCAGCAAGCGAGCGGCCGTAGACCGACGCCTTAGACCGGGCGGCCACTGGAATCGGCCTTTGTGGAAAATACTGAACCAAATGCTATCTTTATTTTACTCAGGTGTTTAAGCACAGCGTCACAGTAACAGCAGCAGTCACTGCCAACACTGTCACTGCACAGTTCGACGCACGCGCCATCCTCACAACGTGTCCCTCAGACCACTGTCCGATCCACCCCAGCACCACGCAACCACATCGCAATATTAACAACACTACAGCCACCCCCAGCACCACGCAACCACATCGCAATATTAACAACACTACATCCCCCCAGCACCACGCAACCACATCGCAATATTAACAACACTACATCCACCCCAGCACCACGCAACCACATCGCAATATTAACAACACTACATCCACCCCCAGCACCACGCAACCACATCGCAATATTAACAACACTACATCCACCCCAGCACCACGCAACCACATCGCAATATTAACAACACTACATCCACCCCCAGCACCACGCAACCACATCGCAATATTAACAACACTACATCCACCCCCAGCACCACGCAACCACATCGCAATATTAACAACACTACATCCACCCCCAGCACCACGCAACCACATCGCAATATTAACAACACTACATCCACCCCCAGCACCACGCAACCACATCGCAATATTAACAACACTACATCCACCCCCAGCACCACGCAACCACATCGCAATATTAACAACACTACAGCCACCCCACAACAAACCACTTCTCCTCTGCACGTCAGCCCATAACTGCTCCCAGCAGGCGGCTCCTTCCCATTTCCCACTCCACAGATGTAGCAGTCACCTTACGTCATCCAATCCCCACAAGTCTTACAGATCTTGCAGTCGACCTGGCGGACAGAAACCACCGCAAGACACAGACGTAGGTGGCAGGACAATATTAAAACGTACTTTGAGGTGGGGAAAAAGAGATACCGCGGTACGGCGTGGATTGGATTAATCTGGCTCACGACAGCGAACATGTGTTAGGCGGTTGTGAACACGGTAATGAAGTTTAATGTTTCTTGACTAGATGAGGAACGGTCAGCTGCTCAGTAAGAAATCTGCTCCGTGGAGGTGGTTGCAATAAGCCACGACACACAGTTTGGTGTATTTGTTAAGGCAGCCAGTGCGCGGGCAAGCAACTGGTTATACAGTCAGTGTTAGAGGAAGCCAAGTGACTGAGAGCGGCTTGTGAGGAGATTAAGTATATCGGTACATTAACAGCTGTTTAATGGAATGCAGCCTGTGGCATTGACACACACACACACACACACCAGTGTCAGAACTAGGCTAACACACGTGACTGCCAACCTGACAGCAAGTAACATGGAAAGACGGGAAAATAAAAACAATTTTAATTCACCTCAAAAGTAGGCCGTAAATGCTTTAGGTGGTCAGAGGCCGGACTCTCACCATGGAGGCCAGGGATTCAATGCCAGGCCTGTGCTTGTGGGATTTGTAAGCAACAAAGGGTCACCGGGACATATTTCTGTCCCAGTACTTCAGTTTTCCCCTGTCAGTATCATTCCACCAACGCTCCATACTCATTCATACATCTACCACCAACGCGTATAATGTTTCTCTCCCAGTACTTCAGTTTCCCCTGTCAGTATCATCCACCAAAGCTCCATACTCATTCATACATCTACCACCAACGCTGTATAATGTTTCTCTCCCAGTACTTCAGTTTCCCTGTCAGTATCATTCCACCAACGCTCCATACTCATTCATACATCTACCACCAACGCTGTATAATGTTTCTCTCCCAGTACTTCAGTTTTCCCCTGTCAGTATCATTCCACCAATGCTCCATACTCATTCATACATCTACCACACACGCTGTATAATGTTTCTCTCCCAGTACTTCAGTTTCCCCTGTCAGTATCATTCCACCAATGCTCCATACTCATTCATACATCTACCACCAACGCTGTATAATGTTTCTCTCCCAGTACTTCAGTTTCCCCTGTCAGTATCATTCCACCAATGCTCCATACTCATTCATACATCTACCACCAACGCTGTATAATGTTTCTCTGCCGTACTTCAGTTTCCCCTGTCAGTATCATTCCACCAATGCTCCATACTCATTCATACATCTACCACCAACGCTGTATAATGTTTCTCTCCCAGTACTTCAGTTTCCCCTGTCAGTATCATTCCACCAATGCTCCATACTCATTCATACATCTACCACCAACGCTGTATAATGTTTCTCTGCCAGTACTTCAGTTTCCCCTGTCAGTATCATTCCACCAATGCTCCATACTCATTCATACATCTACCACCAACGCTGTATAATGTTTCTCTCCCAGTACTTCAGTTTCCCCTGTCAGTATCATTCCACCAATGCTCCATACTCATTCATACATCTACCACCAACGCTGTATAATGTTTCTCTGCCAGTACTTCAGTTTCCCCTGTCAGTATCATTCCACCAATGCTCCATACTCATTCATACATCTACCACCAACGCTGTATAATGTTTCTCTCCCAGTACTTCAGTTTCCCTGTCAGTATCATTCCACCAATGCTCCATACTCATTCATACATCTACCACCAACGCTGTATAATGTTTCTCTGCCCGTACTTCAGTTTCCCCTGTCAGTATCATTCCACCAATGCTCCATACTCATTCATACATCTACCACCAACGCTGTATAATGTTTCTCTGCCCGTACTTCAGTTTTCCCCTGTCAGTATCATTCCACCAATGCTCCATACTCATTCATACATCTACCACCAACGCTGTATAATGTTTCTCTGCCCGTACTTCAGTTTCCCCTGTCAGTATCATTCCACCAATGCTCCATACTCATTCATACATCTACCACCAACGCTGTATAATGTTTCTCTCCCAGTACTTCAGTTTCCCCTGTCAGTATCATTCCACCAATGCTCCATACTCATTCATACATCTACCACAACGCTGTATAATGTTTCTCTCCCAGTACTTCAGTTTCCCCTGTCAGTATCATTCCACCAATGCTCCATACTCATTCATACATCTACCACAACGCTGTATAATGTTTCTCTCCCAGTACTTCAGTTTCCCCTGTCAGTATCATTCCACCAATGCTCCATACTCATTCATACATCTACCACCAACGCTGTATAATGTTTCTCTCCCAGTACTTCAGTTTCCCCTGTCAGTATCATTCCACCAATGCTCCATACTCATTCATACATCTACCACCAACGCTGTATAATGTTTCTCTCCCAGTACTTCAGTTTCCCTGTCAGTATCATTCCCAATGCTCCATACTCATTCATACATCTCCACCAACGCTGTATAATGTTTCTCTCCCAGTACTTCAGTTCCCCTGTCAGTATCATTCCACCAATGCTCCATACTCATTCATCATCTACCACCAACGCTGTATATGTTTCTCTCCCAGTACTTCAGTTTCCCCTGTCAGTATCATTCCACCAATGCTCCATACTCATTCATCATCTACCACCAACGCTGTATAATGTTTCTCTCCCAGTACTTCAGTTTCCCCTGTCAGTATCATTCCACCAATGCTCCATACTCATTCATCATCTACCACCAACGCTGTATAAGTTTCTCTCCCAGTATTCAGTTTCCCCTGTCAGTATCATTCCACCAAGCTCCATACTCATCATACATCTACCACCAACCTGTATAATGTTTCTCTCCAGTACTTCAGTTTCCCCTGTCAGTATCATTCACCAATGCTCATACTCATTCATACATCTACCACAACCTGTATATTTTCTCTCCCAGTACTTCAGTTTCCCCTGTCGTATCATTCCACCAATGCTCCATACTCATTCATACATCTACACCAACGTGTATAATGTTTCTCTCCCAGTACTTCAGTTCCCCTGTCAGTATCATTCCACCAATGCTCCATACTCATTCATCATTACCACAACGCTGTATAAGTTTCTCTCCCAGTACTTCAGTTTCCCTGTCAGTATCATTCCACCAATGCTCCATACTCATTCATCATCTACCACCAACGCTGTATAATGTTTCTCTCCCAGTACTTCAGTTTTCCCTGTCAGTATCATTCCACCAATGCTCCATACTCATTCATACATCTACCACCAACGCTGTATAATGTTTCTCTCCCAGTACTTCAGTTTCCCCTGTCGTATCTTCCACCAATGCTCCATACTCATTCATACATCTACCACCAACGCTGTATAATGTTTCTCTCCCAGTACTTCAGTTTCCCCTGTCAGTATCATTCACCAATGCTCCATACTCATTCATACATCTACCACCAACGCTGTATAATGTTTCTCTCCCAGTACTTCAGTTTTCCCCTGTCAGTATCATTCCACCAATGCTCCATACTCATTCATACATCTACCACCAACGCTGTATAATGTTTCTCTCCCAGTACTTCAGTTTTCCCCTGTCAGTATCATTCCACCAATGCTCCATACTCATTCATACATCTACCACCAACGCTGTATAATGTTTCTCTCCCAGTACTTCAGTTTCCCCTGTCAGTATCATTCCACCAATGCTCCATACTCATTCATTCATCTACCACCAACGCTGTATAATGTTTCTCTCCCAGTACTTCAGTTTTCCCCTGTCAGTATCATTCCACCAATGCTCCATACTCATTCATCCATCTACCACCAACGCTGTATAATGTTTCTCTCCCAGTACTTCAGTTTTTCCCTGTCAGTATCATTCCACCAATGCTCCATACTCATTCATCCATCTACCACCAACGCTGTATAATGTTTCTCTCCCAGTACTTCAGTTTCCCCTGTCAGTATCATTCCACCAATGCTCCATACTCATTCATCATCTACCACCAACGCTGTATAATGTTTCTCTCCCAGTACTTCAGTTTTCCCCTGTCAGTATCATTCCACCAATGCTCCATACTCATTCATACATCTACCACCAACGCTGTATAATGTTTCTCCCAGTACTTCAGTTTTCCCCTGTCAGTATCATTCCACCAATGCTCCATACTCATTCATACATCTACACCAACGCTGTATAATGTTTCTCTCCCAGTACTTCAGTTTCCCCTGTCAGTATCATTCCACCAATGCTCCATACTCATTCATACATCTACCACCAACGCTGTATAAATGTTTCTCTCCCAGTACTTCAGTTTCCCCTGTCAGTTCATTCCACCAATGCTCCATACTCATTCATTCATCTACCACCAACGCTGTATAATGTTTCTCTCCCAGTACTTCAGTTTTCCCTGTCAGTATCATTCCACCAATGCTCCATACTCATTCATACATCTACCACCAACGCTGTATAATGTTTCTCTCCCAGTACTTCAGTTTCCCCTGTCAGTATCATTCCACCAATGCTCCATACTCATTCATTCATCTACCACCAACGCTGTATAATGTTTCTCTCCCAGTACTTCAGTTTCCCCTGTCAGTATCATTCCACCAATGCTCCATACTCATTCATTCATCTACCACCAACGCTGTATAATGTTTCTCTCCCAGTACTTCAGTTTTTCCCTGTCAGTATCATTCCACCAATGCTCCATACTCATTCATACATCTACCACCAACGCTGTATAATGTTTCTCTCCCAGTACTTCAGTTTCCCCTGTCAGTATCATTCCACCAATGCTCCATACTCATTCATTCATCTACCACCAACGCTGTATAATGTTTCTCTCCCAGTACTTCAGTTTTTCCCTGTCAGTATCATTCCACCAATGCTCCATACTCATTCATACATCTACCACCAACGGTGTATAATGTTTCTCTCCCAGTACTTCAGTTTCCCCTCTCAGTATCATTCCACCAATGCTCCATTACTTAGAAAAATGGAAAACTAATCATTTTTCTCTTCATCTTCATCACACGGTTGCACATTAAGCCTTAAGGCTGCGGTGCGTCCGTAGCATCTGCTGCGGGGCCTTTCACCACAAAACAAAGTTCCCCAGTACAGTAAAGAGTTGCCACCGACTCCATTTCACTTCAGAAGTCTTAACCTTGGAGACATCCAACGGGCCTGCTGCCTAACACCAACAGCTACGCGGTCAGAAGTCTTAGCCCTGCTGCCTAATACCAACAGCTACGCGGTCAGAAGTCTTAGCCCTGCTGCCTAACACCAACAGTCGCTACACGGCTCACTCACGAAGCTCCTGCAACGCCATAACCCACTTTCACTACACGTCGGTGTTTGCAACTTGGGGTCCGCGAGTTACGTGGCTTATATTCACGTTTGTCTCACGTCACTTTTATTGTCAGTACTGCTAGAAAAAATTACTGACTTTGACATAAAGTTTTATACTGTCTTAACAACGTTCTTTTACGGCTGCAGTATATTGCGCACCTGTAAATAGTCCAAACTTAAATGTTGTCGTGAGCTGCGCCTTTGGGATCCGCTAGTTCAGATTAATTTGTGTGTCGGGGGGGGGGGGGAGGGAGGGGTCAGCATAATTACTGAGACTTTGTAAGGGGTCCGCGATACCAGAAACAGAGACCCACCGACCTATTTCACTCGACTGAACTCGTGCAGTGCGACAATTGTACGGAGAAATTACACGCTCAACGTCTACTGATTGAGACAGGGCCAGACTGACCTGGGTCAGACCAATATACAGGGTGTTCGAGAAGTAGAAAAATGTCTGAGCCTAACTCCACGGAGCAGAGTCCTTCTTGAGAAGCTAGCAGGACATCAGCTAGTCAAGAAATTCCCCGCATTTTATGGAACCCGAAGGTTCATTACCGCACTCACAAGAGCCCGCCGAGGCTTTGTAAAGTGGTTCGTAACTAATAATTTTTTACTGTGAGCAGTTGTTAGCACCTCGCCCAACCCCCAAGCTGGAGGACCACCCCTTGTCGGCTGTCCTCTGCTGCTTCTTCATTTTATTCGCAGCTACCCTCCATATCCGCAGGCCGTTCCTCCATCCGCAACCTGAGGACGCGCCATGCCGTGGTGACAGGGACCGACTTATCGTGGTGACAGGGACCGACTTATCGTGGTGACAGGGACCGACTTATCATATCTGAGCCTAAGAAGATGAATTACAGGAAGACATAACAACCCGTCGTGACGAGCTCCAGAATTTATAATCCTACACACAACAACAACGAACAGTTTCATTCATTCATTCTGCAGTCTGTCTTACGACAGGTCCGTAGCCTCTTCATTCTGCAGTCTGTCTTACGACAGGTCCGTAGCCTCTTCATTCTGCAGTCTGTCTTACGACAGGTCCGTAGCCTCTTCATTCTGCAGTCTGTCTTACGACAGGTCCGTAGCCTCTTCATTCTGCAGTCTGTCTTACGACAGGTCCGTAGCCTCTTCATTCTGCAGTCTGTCTTACGACAGGTCCGTAGCCTCTTCATTCTGCAGTCTGTCTTACGACAGGTCCGTAGCCTCTTCATTCTGCAGTCTGTCTTACGACAGGTCCGTAGCCTCTTCATTCTGCAGTCTGTCTTACGACAGGTCCGTAGCCTCTTCATTCTGCAGTCTGTCTTACGACAGGTCCGTAGCCTCTTCATTCTGTAGTCTGTCTTACGACAGGTCCGTAGCCTCCCAGAAACGTAGGAAGCATCACGCATTTGTCTCTGTTTCTGCAAGAGACTATCCAGTAAAAGTAATACTGTGGCAGTTTTTCCATTTGCTTTCGACATCGCAGTACAGCAGCCGTTCAGACCGCTCTGGTCACACCTGTTGTTACACGATCATGAACCATCTCGAGCATCATTTGCTCTGTGCTTCAAGTCGCTACTGATGTCGCTTCTTCCGGCATCAGGGCAGTTTTTATTGGATTTCCCATCTCCTAGGCATCTCTCTTCGTCTGGTTCCTACCCTCTTTGTCTGTCCGGCTTGGGAGACCTTACTGGTAGCAATGCTACGGCCGGCTTTGCTCTCAGGGTCACTGGAACTCACAAGCCCCTCTACCACGGCAAGGTGGAGATACCAACAAAGGAGAACAAACACTTTAGGGGAATCAAATTGAAGTAACGTCATATTTGGCACGGTGTGGGGAGATTAGAAGTAAGCAAAATAATTAAGTTAGATATGTTGCAGACAGACAGACAAATACAAGTACATTAGAGGATGATATCTATTGTGCACACAAGCTGCTGCTCTAAGCACGCCTATGTACGTGTATGTATGTTTGCAGTTGGTGCAATTAATGTGTTTGGGCCCTTTGGGGAGGTTGTGTCGAACTGCTGCCTGAACACAAGCACGGCGCTGACAGCTTGCAGACTGCATTACCGACTGACATACGATCCAGTGTGCAGCTGTAACGAACAGACAAACACGCGACTGTCAGCTTATCAAGTACGGCTTTGCTGTGTTCAGACGTTTAGGTATAAGCATGCGGAGACGGTCTTTCTTCTTTTTTTCCAATGGCTCGACAGCCCCTTTGAGGCCTAGGCCCCCTCATTATCGACGCTTCACGATCACACTCAGACACTCCACACTCGGTAGGACTCCTCTGGACGAGCGATCAGCATGTCGCAGAGAGCTCTACCTGACAACACACAACACTCACAAGACACAGACATATATGCCCCCGGCGGGATTCGAACCCACAATACCAGCAAGTAAACGGCCGCAGACCCACGCCTTAGACCGCGCGGCCACTGGGACCGACGAAGACCGGCATTACGTAACAATGTGAACTGTCTATTTGCGTTCGAACGGAATGCGACGCACTCAAATGGCCCGGCCGCTGCGTCTGTCTTTCCTCGGTTGACTTTCGGGGCAGTAGCCACTGTCAGGTTCCGTTACACTGTGGTGCCTGTCAGGCAGGTCCTCATAAATACCAGTAAGTAGGGCGAACCAGTTCACAAGGCCCGAGTTCAAGCCTTTTTTTGCGGGATATCGCCTGCAGGAATTGTAACAGCGAGACATGCACTGTTACACCTACTTTTTACATAAGATCTGTCACAATTCGTCAAAGGCGTAATGCAACAGAAGGCATCCTGAGCAGCAGACATGACTGATCGTGAAATACCAACTGTTTATAAAAGGAAGCATCTAGAATTTTTGTGCCGAAACGTCTTAGACACGGCCACATGGAGCACCGAAAGTAATCATGAATGGAGAATTCGTTAGGACTTAGGGGCGAATATGGCCTGTCTGAAGTATTATTCGTGTTTTACCGCGGTAACACCGCAGCAAGCAAGACAACACTCACGGACAAATATCTTCAGAACGAGAGGAAGTTTCTGCAGCATCGACCGCGAGATGGCACTGCTGGCGGTAGCACGTGTGCCGACAAACGTGAGTTGTGTTTGTGAGTTTGGTACACGTGGAGAGGAGGACACTTGAACGGCAGTACAGTACGTCTGCTTAAACTGTAATTTAAACTGGGGGAAAGTGCAGTGCAAAGGTCGAAATTATTATTATTATTATTATTAAATTACAATTTATAAACAATTTATAAAATTTATAAATCGTAAAGTCTGTTATCAGACTGCCGAGCGACACTGCGTGTCATTTGGTACTTCATGTGGCTAACATCCTGTTGCTGCCTTTGCACAACGTAATCAGTAATGATACTGACATGCTGACATGCTGACAGCAACACAGATTTTAAACGTGACATTAAGACTTAACACATTAACCAACTTATGCACTTAATAAAATATATATAAAGGTAAAGGTCACCCTATAACACGCCATTAAGGCCCAGAGGGGGAGTAGAGGTACAGCTGTACTCTTTCTTTAACCCTCGCACTAGATGGGGGTGTCGATCGCAGTGGCCGCGCGGTCTAAGGCCCGGTGCACACATCCGTTTTTCTAACGTGCGGTGACGCTGCGTTGTCGTAATTACGGTGTGGGATACACTGAAGTCAGTTGGGTAGTGCACACATACCTCCGTCGACGTTGTGTCACCGTACGTCCATCTATTGCGTTGGTTTGGGTGAGTTGCTACGGCCCCGCAGCGGCAACGCAGCGTCACCGCATGTTAGAAAAACGGATGTGTGCACCGGGCCTAAGGCGTTGGTCTTCGGCCGCTCGCTTACTGGAAACGTCGGCACCTACATACCAGTTTGCACGGCGTAATGTACAGTACGATTACAATCTCGTTTCTGCGCTTGTTTATGCTGCTTATAATTGTGAGTGACTGTACTGTCACGACATACGTACATACATACATACATACATACGACGTACATACATACATACATACATACATACATACGTACATACATACATACATACATACGACGTACATACTGACTGACGACACAACAGTGATGAGTCAACTTAAGAACCACATTTTGTGTCGAAGGTTTAATTTGAAGAAATAACTACGGCACATTTACAGGGTTTTGTGCAACCGCCTGAAGAACTACAAACGACAGCGCAGTCGTGATGACGCGTGCAAGTGAACTGACGACATCTGTTTTAATATTATCACTTGTCTGTTGACAGTACATTATGAATATGTCTAAACTCTGTTGCACATTGTCAGGTGTCAGTAATCACTTTGCCACGACATGCAACACTGTACCACCGCCAGTAGTTTCATCACTGCGAAGTGTGAATACAGCCTGATTCTCTAATTGCAGTGTTGCTAAGACCTAATAACAAAAACGCCTGTATGCAAGCACACATATTTAATGACGTGTTCTCTGTGAAACAGGACGTCCTGCAGTAACCGTCAATAAGAACTGCCACTTGCTCATAACGACACGCGGTTTAATAAGCAAACAATCGACTGTCGCTAACGTTCCCAGTGCATGTCCAAACAATAGTCCTATGCACGCACAATACGAACATTGCGTGAAAGTGTGTGGACTGAATTGCAGAACTCGGCGCAACACAAATCGACATACCGACATACGGAGACATCGCGGTTCTTCTTTGAGAATGAGAACAGTCGTTAACTAAACCAAGGAAAACACTGTTTTGAGGTCCGCGGTTCGATTCTCAGACCACAAGCCGGCAATACTCCCTGACAGTTCATGCGACTTCCTTCAGTCCCTCGGCTCAAATGCTTGCCTTCAAGTAAGACACAGCCTTCAAATTAAGACACAGCATTCAAGTAAGACAGCCTTCAAGTAAGATGCAGCCTTCAAGCAAGACACAGCCTCGCCCTGCCACATCTACCACTCTACGATGCACGCATAACATACAGCTCCCAAATTACAGCTGTATCTACCTTATACAACACTCGTTTGTGACAGACCCGTTACCATGGCTACGATAGAGCGTGGTCTATGAGTGACGTCACAGCCGTGTTAAAGCTAGGGACACCGATATATATCGCCCATTTCTGATTAACAAATATTATACTCGAAATTTTCAAAATTCTTCTTCTCAAGGTTATTTGCGTAACTAAGCGTCATTAAAATATCAAATGGTGATGGTAACAAAACGAGGGCCTCTGACGCAATTCACATTTGGTGTTTATATTTATAATAGCGTTTCTTATATTTTGATTCTATTCAGTCGGATTGTCAATGAGCTTAGGTTAGCTTTAAAGAACTTTGTTTTCATATACAGAAGACGTTAACACGTGCACAGTAATTGTTTTCTTAATAGACTTCATGCTCTAAATCCAGCAATTATTTTCATAATCGCCACCAGGTAACGGTCTTCCTGTTAGATAAAAAATCCAATTCTTCCGCCTTACCTTACAAAATATCTCACAACGCGCTTAAGTACTTTCGTGAAATGCCGTTGGCACGTACCTGCTAAACATGGCACGTACCTGCTAAACATGGCACGTACCTGCTAAACATGGCACGTACCTGCTAAACATGGCACGTACCTGCTAAACATGGCACGTACCTGCTAAACATGGCACGTACCTGCTAAACATGGCACGTACCTGCTAAACAATAAGACAAACTTAATGTAGCTTCACTATGTCGAACTGCATGTCTGATCAACTGCGGTCATCAGAAATAAACTGAACGGTTTACAGAGACAGATGCCGCGGATTTCTGGTTGGGAGACAACACGCTACAGAAATACAACACGCTACAGAAATACAACACGCTACAGAAATACAACACGCTACAGAAATACAACACGCTACAGAAATACAACACGCTACAGAAATACAACACGCTACAGAAATACAACACGCTACAGAAATACAACACGCTACAGAAATACAACACGCTACATAAATACAACACGCTACATAAATACAACACGCTACAGAAATACAACACGCTACAGAAATACAACACGCTACATAAATACAACACGCCACAGAAATACAACACGCTACATAAGTACAACACGCCACAGAAATACAACACGCTACATAAATACAACACTCCACAGAAATACAACACGCTACATAAATACAACACGCCACAGAAATACAACACGCTACAGAAATGCAACACGCCACAGAAATACAACACGCTACAGAAATACAACACGCAGCAGAAATACAACACGCTACAGAAATACAAGAGTTTTATTTTTTAACGAACATTAATTTGAGACGGCTGATATGTTAAAACATAATACCTACAGGGTGTTCATACTGCATGTACTAAAGCACCACAACACACACGTGTAATGTGGTACTCTGGCTAATAACGAAGATTTCTAAGAATATATTAAACTATTTACATACTGAGATTAAACGGACTTATGCTTAAACACTCAGCTCGTACCGCGCAGTAAACACACTCCGTCTCAGTTATACAAACCAGTCAGTTAATGTTGTACAGTGAAATAATCGCTGTTTGTTCTGAGATCCACACAAAACACATAAATACAGTCCGTACCGCGCAGTAAACACACTCCGTCTCAGTTATACAAACCAGTCAGTTAATGTTGTACAGTGAAATAATCGCTGTTTGTTCTGAGATCCACACAAAACACATAAATACAGTCCGTACCGCGCAGTAAACACACTCCGTCTCAGTTATACAAACCAGTCAGTTAATGCTGTACAGTGAAATAATCGCTGTTTGTTCTGAGATCCACACAAAACACATAAATACAGTCCGTACCGCGCAGTAAACACACTCCGTCTCAGTTATACAAACCAGTCAGTTAATGTTGTACAGTGAAATAATCGCTGTTTGTTCTGAGATCCACACAAAACACATAAATACAGTCCGTACCGCGCAGTAAACACACTCCGTCTCAGTTATACAAACCAGTCAGTTAATGCTGTACAGTGAATTAATTGCTGTTTGTTCTGAGATCCACACAAAACACATAAATACAGTCCGTACCGCGCAGTAAACACACTCCGTCTCAGTTATACAAACCAGTCAGTTAATGCTGTACAGTGAAATAATCGCTGTTTCTTCTGAGATCCACACAAAACACATAAATACAGTCCGTACCGCG
Organism: Reticulitermes speratus; assembly: GCA_021186555.1. Taxonomy (NCBI): domain Eukaryota; kingdom Metazoa; phylum Arthropoda; class Insecta; order Blattodea; family Rhinotermitidae; genus Reticulitermes; species Reticulitermes speratus. Next base: position 708,497 of record JAJKFL010000009.1, on the reverse strand, counting down.
CAGTAAACACACTCCGTCTCAGTTATACAAACCAGTCAGTTAATGCTGTACAGTGAAATAATCGCTGTTTGTTCTGAGATCCACACAAAACACATAAATACAGTCCGTACCGCGCAGTAAACACACTCCGTCTCAGTTATACAAACCAGTCAGTTAATGCTGTACAGTGAAATAATCGCTGTTTGTTCTGAGATCCACACAAAACACATAAATACAGTCCGTACCGCGCAGTAAACACACTCCGTCTCAGTTATACAAACCAGTCAGTTAATGCTGTACAGTGAAATAATCGCTGTTTGTTCTGAGATCCACACAAAACACATAAATACAGTCCGTACCGCGCAGTAAACACACTCCGTCTCAGTTATACAAACCAGTCAGTTAATGTTGTACAGTGAAATAATCGCTGTTTGTTCTGAGATCCACACAAAACACATAAATACAGTCCGTACCGCGCAGTAAACACACTCCGTCTCAGTTATACAAACCAGTCAGTTAATGCTGTACAGTGAAATAATCGCTGTTTGTTCTGAGATCCACACAAAACACATAAATACAGTCCGTACCGCGCAGTAAACACACTCCGTCTCAGTTATACAAACCAGTCAGTTAATGTTGTACAGTGAAATAATCGCTGTTTGTTCTGAGATCCACACAAAACACATAAATACAGTCCGTACCGCGCAGTAAACACACTCCGTCTCAGTTATACAAACCAGTCAGTTAATGCTGTACAGTGAATTAATTGCTGTTTGTTCTGAGATCCACACAAAACACATAAATACAGTCCGTACCGCGCAGTAAACACACTCCGTCTCAGTTATACAAACCAGTCAGTTAATGCTGTACAGTGAAATAATCGCTGTTTCTTCTGAGATCCACACAAAACACATAAATACAGTCCGTACCGCGCAGTAAACACACTCCGTCTCAGTTATACAAACCAGTCAGTTAATGCTGTACAGTGAAATAATCGCTGTTTGTTCTGAGATCCACACAAAACACATAAATACAGTCCGTACCGCGCAGTAAACACACTCCGTCTCAGTTATACAAACCAGTCAGTTAATGCTGTACAGTGAAATAATCGCTGTTTGTTCTGAGATCCACACAAAACACATAAATACAGTCCGTACCGCGCAGTAAACACACTCCGTCTCAGTTACACAAACCAGTCAGTTAATGTTGTACAGTGAAATAATCGCTGTTTGTTCTGAGATCCACACAAAACACATAAATACAGTCCGTACCGCGCAGTAAACACACTCCGTCTCAGTTATACAAACCAGTCAGTTAATGCTGTACAGTGAAATAATCGCTGTTTGTTCTGAGATCCACACAAAACACATAAATACAGTCCGTACCGCGCAGTAAACACACTCCGTCTCAGTTACACAAACCAGTCAGTTAATGTTGTACAGTGAAATAATCGCTGTTTGTTCTGAGATCCACACAAAACACATAAATACAGTCCGTACCGCGCAGTAAACACACTCCGTCTCAGTTATACAAACCAGCCAGTTAATGCTGTACAGTGAAATAATCGCTGTTTGTTCTGAGATCCACACAAAACACATAAATACACTGTGTGGGCAGAACGTAGAAATTGTGAACGTTAAGCATGGCGGTACATATAGTGACCACTGGGCTTTAGACGGTCAATATGGAAGTGTGCACGTAAAACATAGGATATATTTGAGTACGCTGTGACCATATGTGTCTCTTGCTAATGCCAAGCACTCTCAGTACTCATTCATCCATCTACCACCAACGCTGTATAATGTTTCTCTCCCAGTACTTCAGTTTCCCCTCTCAATTTCATTCCACCAATGCTCCATTACTCCGAAAAAAAAAAAAACTAATCATCTTCATCACAGGGTTGTACAATAAGCCTTAAGGCTGCGGTGCGTCCGTAGCTTCTGCTGCGGGGCCCTTCACTACACAAAAAAAAATGAAGTACAGTCCGTCACAGAAAAAAAAAGCCACTCAAGCAGAAACAGACGCAGTTCTTCAGCAAAGGAAACTTTGATCTACCAACGTAACAAACAAAATTCACTGCAAGCGTTAAATAATACAAGAGTGTATGAAGACAGGCACTCACAGGATGTACCCCCTTCTTACGCAACCGAACAAAAAGTTACGTAGACATTAGTTTCTGACGAACCTCCTTTATGTAGCTTTCTAATAGTTTCAGAGCTGCTTTGTTCAGAAAGGGCCTTTGTATGCTGCGCTTCATAATAGCTGATGATGTGGGATAAACATACCGGACGGACTGGCGAGGGATTGCGAGGCGTTCATGTGGAACTTGAAGAAAGCGCAACAAGGAAAAACCTTAGCCAAAGATGCGTGTCCGTCTGTCACGGAAATTTCATTCACAGAACTCCGTAACATCGACTGAAACTGTACAAAATGTTCGCCAATTAGCCTCTTGGGCATCAAACTGATACGTTTTGAAATAAGACTCAGCTCTAAAAACTTCAGTCAAAATATTAACCCTCTAAAGCCCAGTGGTTACAATATGTACCACCACGTTTAGCATTCAACAATTCTAAGTTCTGCCCACACAGTGTATTTATGTGTTTTGTGTGGATCTCAGAACAAACAGCGATTATTTCACTGTACAACATTAACTGGCTGGTTTGTATAACTGAGACGGAGTGTGTTTACTGCGCGGTACGGACTGTATTTATGTGTTTTGTGTGGATCTCAGAACAAACAGCGATTATTTCACTGTACAGCATTAACTGACTGGTTTGTATGACTGAGACGGAGTGTGTTTACTGCGCGGTACGGACTGTATTTATGTGTTTTGTGTGGATCTCAGAACAAACAGCGATTATTTCACTGTACAGCATTAACTGACTGGTTTGTATAACTGAGACGGAGTGTGTTTACTGCACGGTACGGACTGTATTTATGTGTTTTGTGTGGATCTCAGAACAAACAGCGATTATTTCACTGTACAGCATTAACTGACTGGTTTGTATAACTGAGACGGAGTGTGTTTACTGCGCGGTACGGACTGTATCTTTAAATGACATTCAGATTAATGTTGGTCTTTAAACAGCTAGAAGTTTCTAACTTCAAACACCGTAGTTTCTCTTCATTAACCACTAACCTTTCACGGTCCTCACATAGCTACAACACTCCGACTGTCCACAACAACACCATGTACGCCAACAACATGACATTACACACAGTACACAACGTGCAGTGATCAGTTCTCTTTCTCGCTCCTCTGGAGGCTCCAGTTCTAATGTCCGCGCTCGAAAGAGCTGCTATTGCTGCTTCCTCCAGGCAGTACCTTAAACTAGACCACAAGTTCTTCCTTTCAGGTCACCTCGCATTTGATTAGCACTTTGCCATTAAATACAACATAAGTGGCTGATAGAGCGTCGTTATGAAAGATCAAGAACTAAACAGAATTTCAGTGAGGCACGCGGTGACGCATTTGGTTGAGGCACTGCTCTACAAGCCGGAAGGTCGCGGGTTCAATTCCCGATGGTGTCAGTGGAACGTTTCATTGACATAATCCTTCCGGCCGCACAATGGCCCTGGGGTCGACTCAGCCTCTAACAGAAAATATTACCAGGAATACTTCATGGGGGGTAAAGGCGGTCGATGCGTAGGGCTGACAACCTTGCCACCTTCATATTCCGATTTTCTAGAGATCTGTGAGCCTCAACCTCCTGGAGCACTAAGGGCCTGTCCAGGCTGTATAGGGACAGCTAGTGTAGCGGTTCATCGCTCGAGAATTTCCACAATAATTTGCACTCTACTCGGCAGTTTCGCTATATCAGGCCTTATCTCTTGTCACGTGAATGCAATGTCAGGACAGCAAATACTCAGACAGAAGTCAGACAGACAGATGGTCGACTTCATATCATTTTTACGAAACTCTCAGACACGTCAGTCACATCTATTCTATTTATACAGCATCGCATTATGGTGTGCAAAGAGGAGGGTGTCCCTTATAAGTGTCCCTGACCACGTCAGGTTTATCGCACAGAAAGCCTGCATCAGCCGGGACATCTCGTGGCAACTGCCGCGCTGAACGCAACGATGAGACAGACGCCCTGTATATTTGGCAGAGAAAGTGATACAATTACAAGGATTAAGTTCATGGAGTGTCTCAGTAAACGATTAAAGTCTATGGCAGAGAAAGTTTGTCTCGTAAATGACATGCTAATTTCACGCCTATGAAAATAATGTTGCCTATACCTCGCTACAGGTTCCTGTACAAAAATAGTGTTGCCTATACCTCGCTACAGGTTCCTGTACAAAAATAATGTTGCCTATACCTCGCTACAGGTTCCTGTACAAAAATAATGTTGCCTATACCTCGCTACAGGTTCCTGTACAAAAATAATGTTGCCTATACCTCGCTACAGGTTCCTGTACAAAAATAATGTTGCCTATACCTCGCTACAGGTTCCTGTACAAAAATAATGTTGCCTATACCTCGCTACAGGTTCCTGTACAAAAATAATGTGTGCCTTATACCTCGCTACAGGTTCCTGTACAAAATAATGTTGCCTATACCTCGTACAGGTTCCTGTACAAAAATTATGTTGCCTATACTCGCTAAGGTTCAGTACAAAATATAATGTTGCCTATACTCGCTACAGGTTTCCTGTACAAAAATATGTTGCCTATACCTCGCTACAGTTCCTGTACAAAAATTATGTTGCCTATACCTCGCTACAGGTTCCTGTACAAAAATAATGTTGCCTATACCTCGCTACAGGTTCCTGTACAAAAATAATGTTGCCTATACCTCGCTACAGGTTCCTGTACAAAAATAATGTTGCCTATACCTCGCTACAGGTTCCTGTACAAAAATAATGTTGCCTATACCTCGCTACAGGTTCCTGTACAAAAATAATGTTGCCTATACCTCGCTACAGGTTCCTGTACAAAAATAATGTTGCCTATACCTCGCTACAGGTTCCTGTACAAAAATAATGTTGCCTATACCTCGCTACAGGTTCCTGTACAAAAATAATGTTGCCTATACCTCGCTACAGGTTCCTGTACAAAAATAATGTTGCCTATACCTCGCTACAGGTTCCTGTACAAAAATAATGTTGCCTATACCTCGTTACAGGTTCCTGTACAAAAATAATGTTGCCTATACCTCGCTACAGGTTCCTGTACAAAAATTCCCCACGTCTACTGACCGCAAGAAGACAGATCAACAAATCGCCAGTGACAGACAGACAGACAGACAGACAGCGGTATACAGCGTTCACAACACAACTTTCGCAGTACAGCCTGCATTGTTTATGTTCTTTCTACTTGCAACATATTTCGGCCGTCAAATGACCTCCGTGTACAAACCTTGAGTCTGCATAGGACTTACGAAGGCTCAACAGCTCTGTGTGTCCTCAATTATACATTTCATACAAGATATCTTCCCAGTGGCCGCGCGGTCTAAGGCGTGGGTCTTCGGCCGCTCGCTTACTGGGATTGCGGGTTCGAATCCCGCGGGGCATGGATGTCTGTCTGTTGTGAGTGTTGTGTGTTGTCAGGTAGAGGTCTCTGCGACGGACTGATCACTCGTCCAGAGGAGTCCTACCGAGTGTGGTGTATCTGAGTGTGATCGTGAAGCCTCGATAATGAGGAGGCCGTGGCCCACTAGAGGCTGTTGCGCCATAAAAAATACAAGTACGGAGTACATATCTTGTAACGGGCACGCGGAGGCGCAGTTGGTTGAGGCATTTCGCTACAAGCCGGAAGGTCACGGGTTCGATTCCCGATGGTTTCATTGAAATTTTTCATTGACATAATCCTCGGCCACACTATGGCCCTGGGCTCGAATCAGCCTCTAACAGAAATAAGTACCAGGAATATTTCCTGGGGTAAAAGCGCCGGTGGTAGGGCTGACAACCTTGCCACCTTCATGTGCCGATTGTCTAGAAATCCTGGGAGCCTTAACCGTCTGAAACCCTAAGGGCTGTACAGGGATTGCGTGACAACTTGTATCGACATACGTACTTTGAGTCTGTCCAGGGATTGCGTGACAACCTTGTATCGACATACGTACTTTGAGTCTGTCCAGGGATTGCGTGACAACCTTGTATCGACATACGTACTTTGAGTCTGTCCAGGGATTGCGTGACAACTTGTATCGACATACGTACTTTGAGTCTGTCCAGGGATTGCGTGACAACCTTGTATCGACATACGTACTTTGAGTCTGTCCAGGGATTGCGTGACAACCTTGTATCGACATACGTACTTTGAGTCTGTCCAGGGATTGCGTGACAACCTTGTATCGACATACGTACTTTGAGTCTGTCCAGGGATTGCGTGACAACCTTGTATCGACATACGTACTTTGAGTCTGTCCAGGGATTGCGTGACAACCTTGTATCGACATACGTACTTTGAGTCTGTCCAGGGATTGCGTGACAACTTGTATCGACATACGTACTTTGAGTCTGTCCAGGGATTGCGTGACAACTTGTATCGACATACGTACTTTGAGTCTGTCCAGGGATTGCGTGACAACTTGTATCGACATACGTACTTTGAGTCTGTCCAGGGATTGCGTGACAACCTTGTATCGACATACGTACTTTGAGTCTGTCCAGGGATTGCGTGACAACCTTGTATCGACATACGTACTTTGAGTCTGTCCAGGGATTGCGTGACAACTTGTATCGACATACGTACTTTGAGTCTGTCCAGGGATTGCGTGACAACTTGTATCGACATACGTACTTTGAGTCTGTCCAGGGATTGCGTGACAACTTGTATCGACATACGTACTTTGAGTCTGTCCAGGAATTGCGTGACAACTTGTATCGACATACGTACTTTGAGTCTGTCCAGGGATTGCGTGACAACTTGTATCGACATACGTACTTTGAGTCTGTCCAGGGATTGCGTGACAACTTGTATCGACATACGTACTTTGAGTCTGTCCCACATCAAAATTAAGGGTTTTTTAATTGTGAAGTTATTTACAGGCGTTCTTTACAGAAAGTTGTTACATCTTGCGTAGAAACTGCCTTCTAAAACACATGATTGAAGGAACGTTAGAGGGGAGGATAGAAATGAAGGGAAGACGAGGAAGAAGACGTAAGCAGCTACTGGATGACCTTAAGGAAAAGAGAATCTTATTGTAAGTTCACCGTGCATTTTTACTAATTAATGTTTTAACACCAACTAAACGCACTTTTATTTTACAAAAGACCTAAGTAGGTTTTCTTCAAACATTTGTATAACCCCTACATATGTTTCGGCTTCAACGAAGCCATCCTCAGGGGTGTCATACTGCTGCGTTTTATAACAGTTTTTGTGGCATACAGTTGGTAATTCCATTTGTAAGCTGTGAGATGGAAAGAAACCAAATATTCTCACTTAAATGTTTTGACATTTTACGAAACTCTCGAATATGATATAAGGAAAATATATTTCTGACACATTTACTACCAATATATTTCTGACACATTTACTACCAATATATTTCTGACACATTTACTACCAATATATTTCTGACACATTTACTACCAATATATTTCTGACACATTTACTACCAATATATTTCTGACACATTTACTACCAATATATTTCTGACACATTTACTACCAATATATTTCTGACACATTTACTACCAATATATTTCTGACACATTTACTACCAATATATTTCTGACACATTTACTACCAATATATTTCTGACACATTTACTACCAATATATTTCTGACACATTTACTACCAATATATTTCTGACACATTTACTACCAATATATTTCTGACACATTTACTACCAATATATTTCTGACACATTTACTACCAATATATTTCTGACACATTTACTACCAATAACCTCTCTTGTTTTTTATGCTTTCTGAGGTCACTTTATACCTTAATCGCTGGCAATTACATACGTTCTCGGAACCAAAAAGGCGTTACACGTTGTCAACATTTCCCACGTTCGTGATCGTCCCGATATTTCGAGACTTACTGCACTTACTGTTTCTCATTATACGACGCCACGTAAACGCTGACCTGGTCTAGGCATGCTCGCTCTTACAAACGCCTTTCGAGAAGTCTTGAATGAGTTTCCATAAAGAGTTGGACTGTTCAAGTGCCGACAGCACTGGCAGTGCAACACCGTGCCCTACACGTGGTGACACCGTTATGGACACGTGGGTGACACGTCGGGTCACTGCCGGACTGCGCTCGCAGCTGCAGCCAACAACACCCGACGTCTTTCTGTGGTCACGACGGTGTAGCAAGTCGTGCCGAGATATCTAGTTCAGTCTTCTGTAGCGTTACGCTTCGCCGTGTAATTATCTCACACCGAACGACGCTAAACAAGTGAAAGTTAAGGAAGGACTCCCCTCTTCGGGGCGTGGCACTGGCTACCGACGTTTCGGGAAGAACGTAGTGTCTGCAACTTCAAGAGTTCAAGGAATCTGAAGAAGAAGGCGTTACGTTGCATGGAAACGTCGCGGACTGTTTACCTAGCGTCAGAAGGCCGGAACACAGTCGGGTAAAATAGGTCACGGTCGCATTCATGAAAATCCTCAACTATTAACCGCTTTCCATGAACATTTCACGTAGTGTAATGCAATTAGCTTCTGAAGATTTAACGGTGTAATTAAACATCTAAATGAACAACAAAAAAATCCATAGAAATCTTACAAGTGCAAAACAGATTTCATTTGACACTTTATAATTATCTTGAAGCACTGTGCAACACTGTGCAAGGCTGTGCAACACTGTGCAACACTGTGCAAGGCTGTGCAACACTGTGCAAGGCTGCAACTGGCGTGCCTCTGCTACGCTGAACAGTGAGTGAATGCTAAGTGAGTCAGAGTGCGTGTACTTGGCTATCCAGTGCTCCCCGATTTCCGTGAGAGCACTGCTTTCTTTGAAGGTTCCCAGGCTTCGCCCGTTTGTCCTTCCGGTAAGGGTAACATGTAGATCAAGAGTATGGAGCATTGGTGGAATGATACTGACAGGGGAAACTGAAGTACTGGGAGAGAAACATTATACAGCGTTGGTGGTAGATGGATGAATGAGTATGGAGCATTGGTGGAATGATACTGACAGGGGAAACTGAAGTACTGGGAGAGAAACATTATACAGCGTTGGTGGTAGATGTATGAATGAGTATGGAGCATTGGTGGAATGATACTGACAGGGGAAAACTGAAGTACTGGGAGAGAAACATTATACAGCGTGGTGGTAGATGTATGAATGAGTATGGAGCATTGGTGGAATGATACTGACAGGGGAAACTGAAGTACTGGGAGATAAATATTATTCAGCGTGTGTGGTAGATTTATCAATGAGTATGGAGCATTGGTGGAATGATACTGACAGGGGAAAACTGAAGTACTGGGAGAGAAACATTACACAGCGTTGGTGGTAGATGTATGAATGTGTATGGAGCATTGGTGGAATGATACTGACAGGGGAAACTGAAGTACTGGGAGAGAAACATTATACAGCGTTGGTGGTAGATGTATGAATGAGTATGGAGCATTGGTGGAATGATACTGACAGGGAAACTGAAGTACTGGGAGATAAATATTATTCAGCGTGTGTGGTAGATTTATCAATGAGTATGGAGCATTGGTGGAATGATACTGACAGGGGAAAACTGAAGTACTGGGAGAGAAACATTACACAGCGTTGGTGGTAGATGTATGAATGTGTATGGAGCATTGGTGGAATGATACTGACAGGGGAAACTGAAGTACTGGGAGAGAAACATTATACAGCGTTGGTGGTAGATGTATGAATGAGTATGGAGCATTGGTGGAATGATACTGACAGGGGAAACTGAAGTACTGGGAGATAAATATTATTCAGCGTGTGTGTAGATTTATCAATGAGTATGGAGCATTGGTGGAATGATACTGACAGGGGAAAACTGAAGTACTGGGAGAGAAACATTACACAGCGTTGGTGGTAGATGTATGAATGAGTATGGAGCATTGGTGGAATGATACTGACAGGGGAAACTGAAGTACTGGGAGATAAATATTATTCAGCGTGTGTGGTAGATTTATCAATGAGTATGGAGCATTGGTGGAATGATACTGACAGGGGAAAACTGAAGTACTGGGAGAGAAACATTACACAGCGTTGGTGGTAGATGTATGAATGAGTATGGAGCATTGGTGGAATGATACTGACAGGGGAAACTGAAGTACTGGGAGATAAATATTATTCAGCGTGTGTGGTAGATTTATCAATGAGTATGGAGCATTGGTGGAATGATACTGACAGGGGAAAACTGAAGTACTGGGAGAGAAACATTGCACAGCGTTGGTGGTAGATGTATGAATGAGTATGGAGCATTGGTGGAATGAAACTGACAGGGGAAACTGAAGTACTGGGAGATAAATATTATTCAGCGTGTGTGGTAGATTTATCAATGAGTATGGAGCATTGGTGGAATGATACTGACAGGGGAAACTGAATTACTGGGAGAGAAATATTATACAGCGTTGGTGGTAGATGTATGAATGAGTATGGAGCATTGGTGGAATGATACTGACAGGGGAAAACTGAAGTACTGGGAGTGAAATATTATACAGCGTTGGTGGTAGATGAATTAATGAGTATGGAGCATTGGTGGAATGATACTGACAGGGGAAAACTGAAGTACTGGGAGAGAAACATTACACAGCGTTGGTGGTAGATGTATGAATGAGTATGGAGCATTGGTGGAATGATACTGACAGGGGAAACTGAAGTACTGGGAGTGAAATATTATACAGCGTTGGTGGTAGATGTATGAATGAGTATGGAGCATTGGTGGAATGATACTGACAGGGGAAACTGAAGTACTGGGAGAGAAACATTACACAGCGTTGGTGGTAGATGTATGAATGAGTATGGAGCATTGGTGGAATGATACTGACAGGGGAAAACTGAAGTACTGGGAGAGAAACATTACACAGCGTTGGTGGTAGATGTATGAATGAGTATGGAGCATTGGTGGAATGATACTGACAGGGGAAAACTGAAGTACTGGGAGAGAAACATTACACAGCGTTGGTGGTAGATGTATGAATGAGTATGGAGCATTGGTGGAATGATACTGACAGGGGAAACTGAAGTACTGGGAGTGAAATATTATACAGCGTTGGTGGTAGATGTATGAATGAGTGTGGGGCATTGGTGGAATGATACTGACAGGGGAAACTGAAGTACTGGGAGAGAAACATTATACAGCTTTGGTGGTAGATGTATGAATGAGTATGGAGCATTGGTGGAATGATACTGACAGTGGAAACTGAAGTACTGGGAGAGAAACATTATACAGCTTTGGTGGTAGATGTATGAATGAGTATGGAGCATTGGTGGAATGATACTGACAGGGGAAACTGAAGTACTGGGAGAGAAAGCATTATACAGCGTTGGTGGTAGATGTATGAATGAGTATGGAGCATTGGTGGAATGATACTGACAGGGAAAAACTGAAGTACTGGGAGCAAAACCTGTCCCAGTGCCACTTTGTCCACCATAAAACCTACATGGAATGACCCAGCATCGAACCCGAGCCTCCGCGGCGAGAGGTCTGTCACTCTGCACGGAAAAGTTAATCCATGTTAATATACAAATCCTGTTCCCACCTCAGACAGAAAGCGTTGGGATTCCATTACAGAAAGAAATGCTTAATGCTGTGTAGAGTACAAATGTCTGTGTGCCATAATAATCATACAGAACACATAAATAAAATGTGCGAACCGTTTTAAGACAATTCATCCCCGTTGTGTTCCGAACAATCAGAAATACAATATATCCGGTCCAAACACAAAACTTTATTCTTCAAAGCAGCCTGATGATGGACATATTGGCCGAAACATGTTGCTGATCGAAAGATAAATAAAAGCGCTGTCTTTGGACTGGACACATATTTCTGATTGGTTGATGTTAAACACGTTAAACATGTTGCTAAGTAGACTTTACTGGTCAATAATGCAGCCTTAACCACTGCGTTTTCGAGATGGTTCCTAACCAAATTTCTGTACATATATATGTCTAGTTTCTTTCATATTAAGCAAATTTTGAAAAACATTTTTGCTCTGATCGAAAATGTATTAGCATGATACATTCGCTCTTCTAGGATGTTACGCAGCGTGCATTGGTAGAGACTGCTTGACCCCTGAAGATGGGACTGATAGGTTGTCCCGAAACGTCGCTAAGTACCAATCCACGCTGCGTAACATCCCAGAAGAGTGAAGATCTATTTACACGACGGTGGAAACTTGATATCACGCAAATCCGTCAGCATCATAACATCACAGTCTGATCAGAGCTGCCAACTTCACGAACGGAGGAATTCCGTAAAAGCTTAGAACAGCGGTTCCCAACGTGGGCGGTCCGATTACAGAGGTGGCGCTAATAGGTACGAGAGGTGGAAGGGAGCGCTGTTATATTCACGGGGCGCTAATAGGTACGAGAGGTGGAAGGGAGCGCTGTTATATTCACAGGGGGGCGCTAATAGGTACGAGAGGTGGAAGGGAGCGCTGTTATATTCACAGGGGGGCGCTAGTAGACAAAAAAAAATGAACTAAATTTCTTAGTATATTAATTCATGAATCTTATTCAAGCACATATTATTTTTTAATAAACTATTGCTAGATTAATTATTGTTAATTATAAAAAATATAATAAATTTTAATTTATTAATTAACACATAAAAACATTAAGTTTAACTCTTATAATTTTTTTAAACGATTTTTTAAATATAAAATAAAAGTGGAAACAAAAGCGTATTTATGTTTTTTAAAAAAGGTAGGGGGGGCGCTGTGGGTCTGTGTATGGAGCCAAGGGGGCGGTGGACCGAAAAAGTTTGGGAACCGCTGATATAGAACGATCGACGTGGTACAGCCTTCGCCTACAGAACATTACATACATGTTGACTGTAACAGAGCGGACCGCGACTGAGACAGACTGTGGGCTGGACGGTACGTGTCTGTGGGGATAAGACATTGTTCTATTGAGACAGACTGTGGGCTGGACGGTACGTGTCTGTGGGGATAAACATTGTTCTATTGAGACAGACTGTGGGCTGGACGGTACGTGTCTGTGGGGATAACACATTGTTCTATTGAGACAGACTGTGGGCTGGACGGTACGTGTCTGTGGGGATAAGACATTGTTCTATTGAGACAGACTGTGGGCTGGACGGTACGTGTCTGTGGGGATAACACATTGTTCTATTGAGACAGACTGTGGGCTGGACGGTACGTGTCTGTGGGGATAAACATTGTTCTATTGAGACAGACTGTGGGCTGGACGGTACGTGTCTGTGGGGATAAGACATTGTTCTATTGAGACAGACTGTGGGCTGGACGGTACGTGTCTGTGAGGATAACACATTGTTCTATTGAGACAGACTGTGGGCTGGACGGTACGTGTCTGTGGGGATAAGACATTGTTCTATTGAGACAGACTGTGGGCTGGACGGTACGTGTCTGTGGGGATAAACATTGTTCTATTGAGACAGACTGTGGGCTGGACGGTACGTGTCTGTGGGGATAAGACATTGTTCTATTGAGACAGACTGTGGGCTGGACGGTACGTCTCTGTGGGGATAACACATTGTTCTATTGAGACAGACTGTGGGCTGGACGGTACGTGTCTGTGGGGATAAGACATTGTTCTATTGAGACAGACTGTGGGCTGGACGGTACGTGTCTGTGGGGATAACACATTGTTCTATTGAGACAGACTGTGGGCTGGACGGTACGTCTCTGTGGGGATAACACATTGTTCTATTGAGACAGACTGTGGGCTGGACGGTACGTCTCTGTGGGGATAACACATTGTTCTATTGAGACAGACTGTGGGCTGGACGGTACGTGTCTGTGGGGATAACACATTGTTCTATTGAGACAGACTGTGGGCTGGACGGTACGTGTCTGTGGGGATAACACATTGTTCTATTGAGACAGACTGTGGGCTGGACGGTACGTGTCTGTGGGGATAAACATTGTTCTATTGAGACAGACTGTGGGCTGGACGGTACGTGTCTGTGGGGGATAAGACATTGTTCTATTGAGACAGACTGTGGGCTGGACGGTACGTGTCTGTGGGGATAAGACATTGTTCTATTGAGACAGACTGTGGGCTGGACGGTACGTGTCTGTGGGGATAAGACATTGTTCTATTGAGACAGACTGTGGGCTGGACGGTACGTGTCTGTGGGGATAAGACATTGTTCTATTGAGACAGACTGTGGGCTGGACGGTACGTGTCTGTGGGGATAAGACATTGTTCTATTGAGACAGACTGTGGGCTGGACGGTACGTGTCTGTGGGGATAAGACATTGTTCTATTGAGACAGACTGTGGGCTGGACGGTACGTGTCTCGAGTCCGGTGGGGATAAGACATTGTTCTATTGTCCAGACTGTCCAGACTGCCCGCCCACTTCCTATTCAGTGGGTAGCGACCGGAGTTCTTTGCCGGGTAAGGAGGCAGGGTCCTAAAGCTGGCCACTCACCTGCATCTAGTGCAGAGGTTGAGAATCAGTGGAGCTATACGTCTACGCCCCCTGTATGCCTTCACGGCGTGGACAGGGACAGCTTGACCTTCACTTTCACTTTTAGTTTACTTAATATATACAGGCGTTGTAGGAGGGTTAGTGGTGAGCAATTTGAGATGGCAACGTGTGCTCCGAAACGTCTCCTTCATATCGAATACGGGTGGGGAGGTAGGCAACCCGCGTATGTGCCCAGCACGACGGTGCTGCCGCCCATTTCACGCTTGCTGGACTGCTAGGGGTTGGGGGGCGTCACCTGACCACCGCGAACCCCTGAGCAGGCCCCGCGTGATTTCCTCCTTTGGGGTCACGTGAAGGGTGTCAGTTATGGGCCCCCCTGAAAACAGAAGAGTATCTGGTAGCTAGAATTGCAGCAAATGTTCCGAACAGGCCAGGGGTGTTTGAGACGGCGCGGTGCGTCGCTGCAATGCGTGCAGTGACGTCGGCGGTCACCGGGCCGAGCAGCTCTCGTGAACTATTGGACACAGTGTGAACAGACGGACACAGTGTGGACAGACAACAGTGTGAACAGACAGACACACGGTTATGCAGACGAAACCAGAAGAGTACACAAGGGGCTGGTCACTGCCGTCACCGCTCGCGGCTTGCCTGTCTCCACAGCAGCAGCACATACGTCGATTTCGGTATGGAGACGTTTCGGACCGCATTATAACTGTCTGACATTGCGGTCCTTTGACCTTCCTACAACCCCTAAAATTCTGCAAAATCTGTTCTATTACACCATACATACATAACACACATATACAATACATATAACATACATACATACACATACACACATATACGTACCCATGTAACAGAGCGACATGACCTTGAACACAACTTTCCAACTCCGACCAAACACCAAACACCATGCAACACTAACACAGTCACTACACCTTCACACTGCTAAGCCTACCTCAGCCGTCAGCAACATCCCTGCACACAGCCACACACTGTCACTGTCACTGCCACTGCCACTGCCGTGAACTGTCTGTCTCGGTCACCATAACTAACTCACAGCAGCTCTGTGCTTCTACTAGCCAATACTGACGTCTGCTTCCTAAGCAAGTCTAGCCGCGACTGACTGGACGCGCTTTGACTTCTGGGTACAGCGCAGACCGGCTGCGCGACAGCAGAGCAGTGCTACAGGACTGCAGGTATGGGAGGGAAAGTTGGTCTGCCGTTACGGGAAGAACACAGGCTGAGTGACCGTGAGATGGAGCTGAGGAAGATATTGGGACTGAGGGTGGAGAACACTGCACAGTGAGCAGCTGCGTGATTACACTGCTAACTAAATAGTAGTAGGGTGAGCTAATTAACTATAGTGAGATGGAGCTGAGGAAGATATTGGGACTGAGGGTGGAGAACACTGCACAGTGAGCAGCTGCGTGATTACACTGCTAACTAAATAGTAGTAGGGTGAGCTAATTAACTATAGTGAGATGGAGCTGAGGAAGATATTGGGACTGAGGGTGGAGAACACTGCACAGTGAGCAGCTGCGTGATTACACTGCTAACTAAATAGTAGTAGGGTGAGCTATTAACTATAGTGAGATGGAGCTGAGGAAGATATTGGGACTGAGGGTGGAGAACACTGCACAGTGAGCAGCTGCGTGATTACACTGCTAACTAAATAGTAGTAGGGTGAGCTAATTAACTATAGTGAGATGGAGCTGAGGAAGATATTGGGACTGAGGGTGGAGAACACTGCACAGTGAGCAGCTGCGTGATTACACTGCTAACTGAATAGTAGTAGGGTGAGCTAATTAACTATAGTGAGATGGAGCTGAGGAAGATATTGCGACTGAGGGTGGAGAACACTGCACAGTGAGCAGCTGCGTGATTACACTGCTAACTAAATAGCAGTAGGGTGAGCTACTTAACTGTAGTGAGATGGAGCTGAGGAAGATATTGGGACTGAGGGTGGAGAACACTGCACAGTGAGCAGCTGCGTGATTACACTGCTAACTAAATAGTAGTAGGGTGAGCTACTTAACTGTAGTGAGATGGAGCTGAGGAAGATATTGGGACTGAGGGTGGAGAACACTGCACAGTGAGCAGCTGCGTGATTACACTGCTAACTAAATAGTAGTAGGGTGAGCTACTTAACTGTAGTGAGATGGAGCTGAGGAAGATATTGGGACTGAGGGTGGAGAACACTGCACAGTGAGCAGCTGCGTGATTACACTGCTAACTAAATAGTAGTAGGGTGAGCTACTTAACTGTAGTGAGATGGAGCTGAGAAAGATATTGGGACTGAGGGTGGAGAACACTGCACAGTGAGCAGCTGCGTGATTACACTGCTAACTAAATAGTAGTAGGGTGAGCTACTTAACTGTAGTGAGATGGAGCTGAGGAAGATATTGGGACTGAGGGTGGAGAACACTGCACAGTGAGCAGCTGCGTGATTACACTGCTAACTAAATAGTAGTAGGGTGAGCTAATTAACTATAGTGAGATGGAGCTGAGGAAGATATTGGGACTGAGGGTGGAGAACACTGCACAGTGAGCAGCTGCGTGATTACACTGCTAACTAAATAGTAGTAGGGTGAGACAATTAACTATAGTGAGATGGAGCTGAGGAAGATATTGGGACTGAGGGTGGAGAACACTGCACAGTGAGCAGCTGCGTGATTACACTGCTAACTAAATAGTAGTAGGGTGAGCTAATTAACTATAGTGAGATGGAGCTGAGGAAGATATTGGGACTGAGGGTGGAGAACACTGCACAGTGAGCAGCTGCGTGATTACACTGCTAACTAAATAGTAGTAGGGTGAGCTAATTAACTATAGTGAGATGGAGGTGAGGAAGATATTGGGACTGAGGGTGGAGAACACTGCACAGTGAGCAGCTGCGTGATTACACTGCTAACTAAATAGTAGTAGGGTGAGCTACTTAACTGTAGTGAGATGGAGCTGAGGAAGATATTGGGACTGAGGGTGGAGAACACTGCACAGTGAGCAGCTGCGTGATTACACTGCTAACTAAATAGTAGTAGGGTGAGCTACTTAACTGTAGTGAGATGGAGCTGAGGAAGATATTGGGACTGAGGGTGGAGAACACTGCACAGTGAGCAGCTGCGTGATTACACTGCTAACTAAATAGTAGTAGGGTGAGCTACTTAACTGTAGTGAGATGGAGCTGAGGAAGATATTGGGACTGAGGGTGGAGAACACTGCACAGTGAGCAGCTGCGTGATTACACTGCTAACTAAATAGTAGTAGGGTGAGCTACTTAACTGTAGTGAGATGGAGCTGAGGAAGATATTGGGACTGAGGGTGGAGAACACTGCACAGTGAGCAGCTGCGTGATTACACTGCTAACTAAATAGTAGTAGGGTGAGCTAATTAACTATAGTGAGATGGAGCTGAGGAAGATATTGGGACTGAGGGTGGAGAACACTGCACAGTGAGCAGCTGCGTGATTACACTGCTAACTAAATAGTAGTAGGGTGAGCTAATTAACTATAGTGAGATGGAGCTGAGGAAGATATTGCGACTGAGGGTGGAGAACACTGCACAGTGAGCAGCTGCGTGATTACACTGCTAACTAAATAGTAGTAGGGTGAGCTAATTAACTATAGTGAGATGGAGCTGAGGAAGATATTGGGACTGAGGGTGGAGAACACTGCACAGTGAGCAGCTGCGTGATTACACTGCTAACTAAATAGTAGTAGGGTGAGACAATTAACTATAGTGAGATGGAGCTGAGGAAGATATTGGGACTGAGGGTGGAGAACACTGCACAGTGAGCAGCTGCGTGATTACACTGCTAACTAAATAGTAGTAGGGTGAGCTAATTAACTATAGTGAGATGGAGCTGAGGAAGATATTGGGACTGAGGGTGGAGAACACTGCACAGTGAGCAGCTGCGTGATTACACTGCTAACTAAATAGTAGTAGGGTGAGCTAATTAACTATAGTGAGATGGAGGTGAGGAAGATATTGGGACTGAGGGTGGAGAACACTGCACAGTGAGCAGCTGCGTGATTACACTGCTAACTAAATAGTAGTAGGGTGAGCTACTTAACTGTAGTGAGATGGAGCTGAGGAAGATATTGGGACTGAGGGTGGAGAACACTGCACAGTGAGCAGCTGCGTGATTACACTGCTAACTAAATAGTAGTAGGGTGAGCTACTTAACTGTAGTGAGATGGAGCTGAGGAAGATATTGGGACTGAGGGTGGAGAACACTGCACAGTGAGCAGCTGCGTGATTACACTGCTAACTAAATAGTAGTAGGGTGAGCTACTTAACTGTAGTGAGATGGAGCTGAGGAAGATATTGGGACTGAGGGTGGAGAACACTGCACAGTGAGCAGCTGCGTGATTACACTGCTAACTAAATAGTAGTAGGGTGAGCTACTTAACTGTAGTGAGATGGAGCTGAGGAAGATATTGGGACTGAGGGTGGAGAACACTGCACAGTGAGCAGCTGCGTGATTACACTGCTAACTAAATAGTAGTAGGGTGAGCTAATTAACTATAGTGAGATGGAGCTGAGGAAGATATTGGGACTGAGGGTGGAGAACACTGCACAGTGAGCAGCTGCGTGATTACACTGCTAACTAAATAGTAGTAGGGTGAGCTAATTAACTATAGTGAGATGGAGCTGAGGAAGATATTGCGACTGAGGGTGGAGAACACTGCACAGTGAGCAGCTGCGTGATTACACTGCTAACTAAATAGTAGTAGGGTGAGCTAATTAACTATAGTGAGATGGAGCTGAGGAAGATATTGGGACTGAGGGTGGAGAACACTGCACAGTGAGCAGCTGCGTGATTACACTGCTAACTAAATAGTAGTAGGGTGAGCTAATTAACTATAGTGAGATGGACGGGGCATGTGGCACGTATGGGTGAGGGGAGAGGTGCATACAGGATTTTGGTGGGGAAGACTGAAAGAAGGAGGCCACTTGGAAGACCTTGGCGTAGATGGAAGTATGGTAAAGGTAAAAGGTAGAGTTCACCCTATAACCTGCCTTGAAGGAACAGAGGAAGGAGTAGAGGTATAGCTATACTCTTTCTTTAACCTCGGCGCTAGATGAGGGTGGGTGGTCAACGCCACGCCCCGGCCGCTTTACCCCGGGAAAGAGACCCGGTACCCATTGTACAGTAGGTTGGTAGGCCCCAGGGCCGGTCTGGACGGGTGCTGAAAATCTCGCCTCCACCGGGATTCGATCCCCGGACCGTCCAGCTTCCAGCTCGAAGCGAGTCGCTATACCGACTGAGCTATCGCGGCCTACTTGGAAGTATGGTAATTAATTATATTATGCAATGGGAATGTGCGGAATGGATCAATCAGTTTCAAGATAAGAAGGGCTCTAGTAAAGACGGCAGTGCAGACAGTGCGTGACATGACGGCAATTTCAGTAGCTGAGGAACTGTTACACGCACAAGAGAAACTCTGCTCTGCTGAGTTAGTTGGGCCGCGATAGCTCAGTCGGTATAGCGACTCGCTACGGGCTGAACGGTCCGGGGATCGAATCCCGGTGGGGGCGAGATTTTCAGCACCCGTCCAGACCGGCCCCAGGGCCTACCCAGCCTCTATACAATGGGTACCGGGTCTTTTTCCCGGGGGTAAAGCGGCCGGGGCGTGGCGTTGACCACCCACCCTCATCTAGCACCGAGGTTAAAGAAAGAGTACAGCTATACCTCTACTCCACCTATGGGCCTTCATGGCCTGTTACAGGGAGACTTTACCTTTACTGAGTTAGTTAGTTAGTTAGTTAGTTAGTTAGTTAGTTAGTTAGTAGTTGGCTGGCTGGTCAGAGGTGCAGAGTTGTGTAGGGGTGGCGGTGAAGGTTAAAGCTACGTGGGGGGGGGGGGTTGTGGACACAGCACAGTGATTCTTGAGAAGCTGATGGTTCGTTGTGGCCCGCTTGTTTACCGACCCTTACGCCATATGCCTATTATCGGTTTGAAAGACAAGCATGTGTAAGAAACACACACGGAACCAGATGAAATCATCAGCTGATGACACAACAGCTTCAAGTAATATTCAGTAATCTGTTCACCAGCTGTCAAGCATGTCTGAGATTTGACGCAGGTTATTCCCAACACCTGCTCCAGTATGCCGACAGTTGCATTACACAATATAGATTGTTACTCTAGAATCTGTGTTTTCCGCTTTAAGCTGCACACTCTGTATAATGACACACATCCAGACCGCTCCCCTCCCCTCCCTTCAGGTTGCCCTGCACAACTTGTGCCTATTCATCTCTCCTAGCCAGCGACAAATCAACAGAATATTATTGCAAACGCCATCAAGAACAATTTCTATCTGCACTGAACCGCCTAGATAAATAAACACGTTTCCGAACGTCATCAGCGACCGTACTTACACAAACAGTCTGCAGGCCTGTAACTTAACATTTGTCACAACATACACAAATATCACTGAACTTTTTATTTACATTAAAACTAGCCACGTGTCCGTCACGTGACGGCACGCTCTAATTAGTGTATTTACTTATTACGACTTTAGAAATATGTAAACGAAATCACAAGTGGCTTTAGGAGGACCTGTAAAGATCATGTAACGTGTTACATACTGACATGTAAAGATCATGTAACGTGTTACATACCGACATGTAAAGATATGTAACGTGTTACATACCGACATGTAAAGATCATGTAACGTGTTACATACCGACATGTAAAGATCATGTAACGTGTTACATACCGACATGTAAAGATATGTAACGTGTTACATACCTGACATGTAAAGATCATGTAACGTGTTACATACCTGACATGTAAAGATCATGTAACGTGTTACATACCGACATGTAAAGATCTATGTAACGTGTTACATACCGACATGTAAAGATCATGTAACGTGTTACATACTGACATGTAAAGATTATGTAAGTGTTACATATGACATGTAAAGATCAGTGTAACGTGTTACATACTGACATGTAAAGATCATGTAACGTGTTACATACCGACATGTAAAGATCATGTAACGTGTTACATACTGACATGTAAAGATCATGTAACGTGTTACATACCGACATGTAAAGATCATGTAACGTGTTACATACTGACATGTAAAGATCATGTAACGTGTTACATACGACATGTAAAGATCATGTAACGTGTTACATACCGACATGTAAAGATCATGTAACGTGTTACATACCGACATGTAAAGATCATGTAACGTGTTACATACTGACATGTAAAGATCATGTAACGTGTTACATACCGACATGTAAAGATCATGTAGCGTGTTACATACCGACATGTAAAGATCATGTAACGTGTTACATACTGACATGTAAAGATCATGTAACGTGTTACATACCGACATGTAAAGATCATGTAACGTGTTACATACCGACATGTAAAGATCATGTAACGTGTTACATACTGACATGTAAAGATCATGTAACGTGTTACATACCGACATGTAAAGATCATGTAGCGTGTTACATACCGACATGTAAAGATCATGTAACGTGTTACATACCGACATGTAAAGATCATGTAACGTGTTACATACCGACATGTAAAGATCATGTAACGTGTTACATACCGACATGTAAAGATTATGTAACGTGTTACATACTGACATGTAAAGATCATGTAACGTGTTACATACCGACATGTAAATTTGGTTACATACTGACATGTAAAGATCATGTAACGTGTTACATACCGACATGTAAAGATCATGTAACGTGTTACATACCGACATGTAAAGATCATGTAACGTGTTACATACCGACATGTAAAGATCATGTAACGTGTTACATACTGACATGTAAAGATCATGTAACGTGTTACATACCGACATGTAAAGATTATGTAACGTGTTACATACTGACATGTAAAAATCATGTAACGTGTTACATACCGACATGTAAAGATCATGTAACGTGTTACATACCGACATGTAAAGATCATGTAACGTGTTACATACCGACATGTAAAGATCATGTAACGTGTTACATACCGACATGTAAAGATCATGTAACGTGTTACATACCGACATGTAAAGATCATGTAACGTGTTACATACCGACATGTAAAGATTATGTAACGTGTTACATACTGACATGTAAAGATCATGTAACGTGTTACATACCGACATGTAAAGATCATGTAACGTGTTACATACCGACATGTAAAGATCATGTAACGTGTTACATACTGACATGTAAAGATCATGTAACGTGTTACATACCGACATGTAAAGATCATGTAACGTGTTACATACCGACATGTAAAGATCATGTAACGTGTTACATACCGACATGTAAAGATCATGTAACGTGTTACATACTGACATGTAAAGATCATGTAACGTGTTACATACTGACATGTAAAGATCATGTAACGTGTTACATACCGACATGTAAAGATCATGTAACGTGTTACATACCGACATGTAAAGATCATGTAACGTGTTACATACCGACATGTAAAGATCATGTAACGTGTTACATACTGACATGTAAAGATCATGTAACGTGTTACATACTGACATGTGAAGATCATGTAACGTGTTACATACCGACATGTAAAAATCATGTAACGTGTTACATACCGACATGCCACAAGACTAGCCCGTAAGTCAGCGACAATTCAACAACAACATATTTGTAATATACTTTTAAATTTATCTAGGCTTCCTGTCACGAACCGCCGAAATATCCACGCGCCACTCCACGGCCTGTACATTCTTTGTCTCACACTGACAACAACCCAAGCGTTAAGTTCATCTATCGGGGTGCTGCCAACTGGTGGTGCTATGTTGTATTATACGGTCGGTGCTGCCATCTGGTGGTGCTATGTTGTATTATATGGTCGGTGCTGCCATCTGGTGGTGCTATGTTCTATTACACGGCCGGTGCTGCCACTTGGTGGTGCTATGTTGTATTATATCGCCGGCGCTCAACTGTTTGTTCAGCCTCAGCTCGTACCTCACAGAAAACAGTCAATATTCACATGCAGTTGGCGACATACATCAATGAGTATGGAGCGTTGGTGCAATGATACTGACAGGGGAAACCAGAAGTACAGAAGTTATCTGCCCGTGCCAATTTATACACCACAATTCCCATTCGAACTGACTTGGTATTCAATGCGGTCTTCCGCTGTGACAGCCTTGACCATGGAACCTTGTTATACAAGCCAACAGCAGAAGCCAGACTTCTTGGTGAATGCCTTCGTATGATGTACAATATTTATTGTACTTCAAGGGCGTGTACATCGCCATGTTTGCTTAAGTTTCTTGGTTCGACGACTGACACGCGTGTTTTTAATTGTTTCCATGCTTTTGGTGGTTGAAAAAGGTATAAATTTAACTAACGCACTGCAATGGCCTAGTTTGCAGTTCGTGACCTCAGGGGGCTACTAGACACATGAAGGCACCACAAGATGACATCACATCCGAAAAATAAACGGATGGTTAAGTTTAAGACGCAGCCATACTTACAAATACGAGGAACGACTTGAAATGGCAGATTCATACATCCACCTTTTGAACAATACTTTGAAATAAATTACACCAGTCTCGATGTTCGGGAACCAGATGTTCAGGATTTTGACCATTTCTGATTACCAATTTTAATACCATCGCTTCGACCTTTCGTGAATGGTTCCGACATATCGAGAGGAGAAATCCGGGCTGGCGATTGGTCTTCCCCCACTCTACTATTTCTCAGACCCTGTCAGCTCAGTCAAGCTCTGTGCTTCATGGAATGGCAGACTTCCTTGTCTTGTACTAAAAATTAACTTTTTATGCTGTTCTGTGCTTTTGAGGTTATGCCGTATGTTTATTGCTGCTATGTCACAAGTTTGGGGCCAAACGGGCGTTTGAAATTGAAAATGGATTCAGAAGTTCGTGGCACTTTTATCGGTCCAATTATGCGCGACCATCAGCTGTCTGCTTCGCGCGAACCGCAAAGACAAGCACTCAGATGTTCACACACCGCAAACACAAGCACTCAGATGTTCACACAGCACACAGGTTACACACATATAGGCTCTCACAGCCACATTGTCTTCCTCAGTCAACTTCACACGCAGTCCATCAGCAATTTCATTTTCATAATTACGAATTTGTCCACCACAAACAATTTGTACAGCGAAAGGCACCCTTGTTTGTTGACGTCATTCCATACAGCAATGTTTCCCAACAAAAATTTCTCCTCTCCTCTAGCGCAGTCGCAAACGTAACACTTTGCAGTATTTTCTTCGTTTACACAACCTGTTCCGTTTCAGGCGAAGACACACAGCACTGCAAAGTGTTACACTGTCTTCAGGACCGAGGACACACAGACAAAATGTTACACTGTCTTCAGGCGGGAAGACACCAGCAGCAAGTGTTACACTGTCTTCAGGCGAAGACACATTGTAAGTGTTCTGGAACGTGACGTTGTGTCGCTGAGTGAGTAGTCCCGACGTTTCGACCGTTACTCAATGCTTTCACCTTCAGAGTCAAGCAGTTAGAAGTCGCCCTAAGAGACATCGTATCGTTCTAATGTCTCACACTTACCACGCCAGACAATAACCGGTGTAGTTAATTACCCGATAATCTATCTATAAATGTCGTCACCACTTACCCACACGCCATGCACCAATACCGGAATAATCCGTATCTATAAATGTCGTCACCACTTACCACGCCAGACAATAACCGGTATATACCGTTAATCTATTATAAATGTCGTCACCACTTACCACGCCAGGACAATAACACCGTGTCAATACCGAATCTATCATTAAATGTCGTCACCACTTACCACGCCAGACAATAACCGGTAATGCCATTATTGATAAAATATCCTTGAGCCACTCCGTGTTTGACATTCTTCTGGGACGTCTTGGCCCTTAAAGATAGATAAAAGGACAAGTGCCTTCGAAACGTCAGGAACCATACATGCACACGCCGTCATATCCCTGAAGACCTTAGTTCTTAGCAACACCGCTGTGATAACCTAAAAAGTGGCAAGCTGAAATCTTATCTTCATATCAATAATTACGAAGGACGGAATTTTAAACTGATTTTATCGTCGGCGGGCGGCTAACCGCGAAGGAAGACCAATTAAGGTCAAATACAAATGTGGAAAAGAAGTATGTACGGTCTCACGGCTATGTTTTGGTACTTCTAAGGACACCGCCAGCTGACTAGCTTGGGAAGCACGGCGATGTCGGCAAAACAAACGAACATTAACTGTGCTGCTGTTTGCTGTTGCCTCTGTTGGCGTTACGACCTGCTCGCTAACACAACACTGCGTCTGCACGTAGCTACCGCTGACAGCGACCTGACCTCACGGAGTACAGTTCTACTGGAGGACGGAATGGTTCCTGGGCTAGTCCAGCGATTCACAGCATTTTATGGAACCCTATCCTGAGCCAGCCGAGTCCAGTTCATGCTGTCGCATCCTGTTTCCTCAAGACATTTAAGAGCGTCCTCCTGTCTAAGCCTGCGTCTTCAAAGCAGTCCCTGTCCTTCCAGTTTGGCATCCAAAACCCTGCATGCTCCTCTCCCCACATATGCTACATGCACCGTCCAGCCCACACTCCTTGACGTCATGACGCTAATAACATAAGGTGATGAGTACAAATCATTAAGCTGCTCATTACGCAGTTTTCTCCAGTCTCTTTGTTAGGTTCAAAAACGTTCCTCGCCGCCCTCAGACTGAGTTACCGGAGAAGCAAAGCTGACAGCAGTGGGGCTCTTGCACTGAGCACGAATATATGGAGTGGAACCTGAGGCCATGTAGATAGGACAAAACGTAAGAACTGTTATACACTACACAGACAGACATTAGCACTGAAACAAAACTAAATGTACACCCAACAAAGTCTCCATAATAATAATAATAACCTTGGCTCAACAGCCCTGTATGGCCTGGGCTCCTCTTGTCTCCTCTTGTCGAGGTTACTAAGTCATGCGCATTCATGGCAGCTGGTGACCGGCCAGCTAGCCGCGCTTAGTGTTCTATCGATCCTGATGTGCACGCCAGAGCCATCTGGCAGGCAGTCAGGAGACTTGGATGAGAAATGGAGGCAATTTGGCTTACGCAACATTTTTATTCATGCCCGTAAGGTTCCTTTACATGCCGTAAATCTACGACAGGGGACCGACGGCTTTATTCCTCCGAAGGAAGTGGTGCTCCGGATTTTTATCATCCTTAAAAATCCATCGACCTCGGTCGGGATCGAACCCGCGAACCTTGGGTCCATTGGCGAGCACGCTAACCACTAGTCCACCGAGGTCGACAACAAAGTCTCCATATTCCTGATTAATTGGGATCGATACAACAGCGTCGAACATGGAAATCCTTTTTCAGTGTAAAACGCCTCTTTTATTCAAACAATTACAAGAAGCCTGTAATAAAAATACAGAACAACCTCAAAGAGTATAGAACAGGAGAGAAAACTTCGTTTTTAGTAAAATGCACTTTTTGGGAGCGTAAATTGTAATAAATGATAAATGAGGGTCCCACTCCATAAAATACGGACGCAATCAAATGTGGCTTACGGAAAGACAGACAGAGCTTGGCACAGCTGAGAACGAACCGCGCAGCAGCAAGAGAGTGAATGAGTGCGATTAGGCAGCAATGTGGTCTCAACTCGATTCGTCGAAACTAGTCACGAACGTCGAAATATTTGTATTAATACGGGTGATCACGAAAGGTCGAAATCCCGAATATCGATGTCCACAAACATCGAGACGCTACTGTATTAGCAAACATTAATGGCGACATTCCTTAAAACTTGTTCAGAAAAGCGACCTCGAACGCGTCCGTGGGAAGCATTCTGTCACAGTCGCACAGAGGGACATGTTGGTTTTGAAGCTGTACGGAATTAACGTCTCCCCATTACCTCCCACTTCGCCTGTCATTATGGCACTAGTTACTTCCCACTTCGCCTGTCATTATGGCACTACTTACCTCCCACTTCGTCTGTCATTATGGCACTACTTACCTCCCACTTCTTCTGTCATTATGGCACTAGTTACCTCCCACTTCGCCTGTCATTATGGCACTAGTTACCTCCCACTTCGCCTGTCATTATGGCACTAGTTACCTCCCACTTCGCCTGTCATTATGGCACTAGTTACCTCCCACTTCGCCTGTCATTATGGCACTAGTTACCTCCCACTTCGCCTGTCATTATGGCACTAGTTACCTCCCACTTCGCCTGTCATTATGGCACTAGTTACCTCCCACTTCGCCTGTCATTATGGCACTAGTTACCTCCCACTTCGCCTGTCATTATGGCACTAGTTACCTCCCACTTCGCCTGTCATTATGGCACTAGTTACCCCATCCCCATTTCGTCCTGTGTCATTATGGCACTAGTTACCTCCCACTTCGCCTGTCATTATGGCACTAGTTACCTCCCACTTCGCCTGTCATTATGGCACTAGTTACCTCCCACTTCGCCTGTCATTATGGCACTAGTTACCTCCCACTTCGCCTGTCATTATGGCACTAGTTCACCTCCCACTTCGCCTGTCATTATGGCACTAGTCACCTCCCACTTCGCCTGTCATTATGGCACTAGTACCTCCCACTTCGCCTGTCATTATGGCACTAGTTACCTCCCACTTCGCCTGTCATTATGGCACTCTCACGAACTGTCTACGCTCCATACAACGCTAAACAAGCAATCTGTCTCTGACACACGAAAAACACTAGGATAAGAAGGTAGACGTCCAACATTTTGTAGTCTCCTTTATTTCTGTATTCTTACACCAACCCATAGATTAATTTCATATATCGGAGTGCTGCTATGTCGTTCCGGTACGTTATACTACATGTTCGATGTTCAACTGTTTCTTCAGCCTCAGTTCATAAAACACAGTGAACACATAAGTCGGTAACAAAGGTTGCCATGAAAACCAGGGTGTGACTCACTCATTCACATCAAGGGTATTACATAAGGTAGACGAAATTCTAGGTAGTATATCATCAAGCATCTGTTGCACAAATTAAAAGCATTCCAGACAGAAATCCTGAATTTTATTATTTGCTTTACGTCATTTCTTAAGCCTTCACACTAAAATTTGTTCCGTTTGTGTTTGAAATAAAATTTACGTCAAGGATAATGAGGGACGTAAATTGGGAAAATGGAACTAATTTGTGAAATGTCCTCACTCGGAACTGAACTACGCACTTCTGCTCGTTCTGTTGCTGCGCCCAACAGCTCCGCAGCGCAGTGCGAAGTTCACACAACAGTCGGTCTTCCACATCGGTTAGACCAGCGGTATTCAACCTTTTTTGTTCGCGTACCCCCACATATAATTTCTCTTCAACTTTGTACCCCCAAAGTTGTTGGTGCACAATTCAAGCTATACACAGTCTATAATCTACATCTAAAATAAGTTAAATAAATTACATCCAAAATAATGTATTAAATAATAAGTTTTAAATGAGAAAAAGGAGAGTCAAGCTATTAAATAACAAATATATTATTGTCTATCGTATAAAAATTAATAAAGGAACAAAGGTATTTTAGCAAAGCACAATTATATGCACTATGTGGAATAAAATGAAACTAGCCGCCAGATAAGAATCGCATAAAGGAGAGAGAGAGAGAGACACACACAAATGGCGCTCCCAAATCGCATGTCCTTACGTCCGGTCTCTTGTGGCTAACCCTAAATCTGGCCCTGATTATTCAGTGTTTATCATGAAATAATATATTTTTGTTTTTAATTTTACGTACCCCCTAAGATGTCTTCGCGTACCCCCGGGGGTACGCGTACCCCAGGTTGAATACCACTGGGTTAGCGGATTCATTCATTCACTCTCAGAGAAGCGCCGTAGAACCTTGCAGAGAACATGAACCTGCCGACTGAGGAGTGGCTGTGCACAGTGCTGCACAGTGTTGGCCAGGTCTGTGCAGTGCTGTGCTGTGCTGTGCACAGTGTTGGCCAGGTCTGTGCTGTGCTGTGCTGAATTGAGCGACGGTAATAAACAGACATCAGAAACTACTGTGCGAATGGAGAAAACAGCATGAGAAGAAACTTCGTGATTTGTAATCCTCACCAGATACTATTCGGATGATAAAAATCGAGGAAGATATGATGGGCGGGGCATGTGGCACAAGTGGGGGTAAAAAGATTTGGTGGGTAAACCTGAAGGAAAGAGACTACCTGGATGATGTGGACGTAGATGGGAAGATAATATTAAGATGGATTTTAAAGCATAATAATGGAAAGGGCGCGAACTGAATTACTTTGACTCACTACAGCAAGTGACGGGCTTTTGTGAACACGGTAATGAAATTTCGGGTTTCATAAATGCGGGGAATTTCTTGACTAGATGAGGAACTGTTAGCTTGTCAAGAGGGGCAGTGTCATAGTCGCTCAGTTTAGTTAGTCGGTTGTTTGGTTAGTTACTTTACTCAGCTACTTGGTTACTCAGTCAGCCAGCCAGCCACTCAGCCAGTCTGTGAGTCAGACAGTTAAACCACTTGGATCAAAGGACCAAACAAGACGTCCAACACATCACAGGACTAACACAGTCCAACACATCACAGGACTAACACAGTCCAACACATCACAGGACTAACACAGTCCAACACATCACAGGACTAACATAGTCCAACACATCACAGGACTAACACAGTCCAACAAGCAGTCCTGTCTGCTGTCGGTCGTGATATTGTACATAACAAGACCGACGCAGCTGTTTTTAGGCGCGTTCGGAAAATTGAGAAAAGCGACTATTAGTTTCGTCATGTCTGTCTGTCCGCATGGAACTCGGCTTCCACTGGACGGATTTACATGAAATTTGATATTTGAATATCTTTCGAAAATCTGTCGAGAAAATTCGAGTTTCATCAAAATCTGACAACAATAACGGTACTTTACATAAACACCTATCTACATTTATGACAGTATCTCGCCGAATTCTTAATAGAATGAGAAACATTTGAGACAAATTTTGTAGAGAAAATCAAAACACACATTTTATGTCCAATAACTTTTTTCCGAAAATCGTGCCGTTTATGAGATAATGTGGAAAAATATGGTACAGCCAGACAGGCCACAGATGAAAAATATAATACGGCGCATGCGCTTTGCATGCTGGATAACTAAGGCCACAGACACACTCAGAACATGTAATACTTATTGCTTTTCCACGGTAACAATGGTTACGCGAACGCGCCTCAGTGTTACGTTTATAACCACATTTCCTGTATTGTTTTAATTAACACCATAGTTCACTCATTAAAGGACACAACTAATCTAACAACCCAACCAGCCAACCCCATGAAACATAATCCTTCATCACAAGCTAGTTATTTTCACAGCTCTTCAATAAATGACCACATTACTCATACTTCAGAAGTATACAAATTATGACACCCCTCAATCTGTAAGTTTCTCAATATTTCGTTTTTTTTTTTTTTTTTTTTCTATCCCTTAGGTCCAAATATTCCTTAAAAATTTTTTTGTCTCAAGGAATTATGGTCAGCCTAAGTAAACACATTCCGTCTCAGTTATACAAACCAGTCAGTTAATGTTGTACAGTGAAATAATCGCTGTTTGTTCTGAGATCCACACAAAACACATAAATACAGTCCGTACCGCGCAGTAAACACACTCCGTCTCAGTTATACAAACCAGTCAGTTAATGCTGTACAGTGAAATAATCGCTGTTTGTTCTGAGATCCACACAAAACACATAAATACAGTCCGTACCGCGCAGTAAACACACTCCGTCTCAGTTTATACAAACCAGTCAGTTAATGCTGTACAGTGAAATAATCGCTGTTTGTTCTGAGATCCACACAAAACACATAAATACAGTCCGTACCGCGCAGTAAACACACTCCGTCTCAGTTATACAAACCAGTCAGTTAATGCTGTACAGTGAAATAATCGCTGTTTGTTCTGAGATCCACACAAAACACATAAATACAGTTCGTACCGCGCAGTAAACACACTCCGTCTGTTATACAAACCAGTCAGTTAATGTTGTACAGTGAAATAATCGCTGTTTGTTCTGAGATCCACACAAAACACATAAATACAGTTCGTACCGCGCAGTAAACACACTCCGTCTGTTATACAAACCAGTCAGTTAATGTTGTACAGTGAAATAATCGCTGTTTGTTCTGAGATCCACACAAAACACATAAATACAGTTCGTACCGCGCAGTAAACACACTCCGTCTCAGTTATACAAACCAGTCAGTTAATGTTGTACAGTGAAATAATGGCTGTTTGTTCTGAGATCCACACAAAACACATAAATACACTGTGTGGGCAGAACGTAGAATTGTTGAATGTTAAACATGGTGGTTCATATAGTAACCACTGGGCTTTAAAGATATAGTCCGTACCGCGCAGTAAACACACTCCGTCTCAGTTATACAAACCAGTCAGTTAATGTTGTACAGTGAAATAATCGCTGTTTGTTCTGAGATCCACACAAAACACATAAATACAGTCCGTACCGCGCAGTAAACACACTCCGTCTCAGTTATACAAACCAGTCAGTTAATGTTGTACAGTGAAATAATCGCTGTTTGTTCTGAGATCCACACAAAACACATAAATACAGTCCGTACCGCGCAGTAAACACACTCCGTCTCAGTTATACAAACCAGTCAGTTAATGCTGTACAGTGAAATAATCGCTGTTTGTTCTGAGATCCACACAAAACACATAAATACAGTCCGTACCGCGCAGTAAACACACTCCGTCTCAGTTATACAAACCAGTCAGTTAATGCTGTACAGTGAAATAATCGCTGTTTGTTCTGAGATCCACACAAAACACATAAATACAGTCCGTACCGCGCAGTAAACACACTCCGTCTCAGTTATACAAACCAGTCAGTTAATGCTGTACAGTGAAATAATCGCTGTTTGTTCTGAGATCCACACAAAACACATAAATACAGTTCGTACCGCGCAGTAAACACACTCCGTCTGTTATACAAACCAGTCAGTTAATGTTGTACAGTGAAATAATCGCTGTTTGTTCTGAGATCCACACAAAACACATAAATACAGTTCGTACCGCGCAGTAAACACACTCCGTCTGTTATACAAACCAGTCAGTTAATGTTGTACAGTGAAATAATCGCTGTTTGTTCTGAGATCCACACAAAACACATAAATACACTGTGTGGGCAGAACGTAGAATTGTTGAATGTTAAACATGGTGGTTCATATAGTAACCACTGGGCTTTAAAGATATAGTCCGTACCGCGCAGTAAACACACTCCGTCTCAGTTATACAAACCAGTCAGTTAATGTTGTACAGTGAAATAATGGCTGTTTGTTCTGAGATCCACACAAAACACATAAATACACTGTGTGGGCAGAACGTAGAATTGTTGAATGTTAAACATGGTGGTTCATATAGTAACCACTGGGCTTTAAAGATACAGTCCGTACCGCGCAGTAAACACACTCCGTCTCAGTTATACAAACCAGTCAGTTAATGCTGTACAGTGAAATAATCGCTGTTTGTTCTGAGATCCACACAAAACACATAAATACACTGTGTGGGCAGAACGTAGAATTGTTGAATGTTAAACATGGTGGTTCATATAGTAACCACTGGGCTTTAAAGATACAGTCCGTACCGCGCAGTAAACACACTCCGTCTCAGTTATACAAACCAGTCAGTTAATGCTGTACAGTGAAATAATCGCTGTTTGTTCTGAGATCCACACAAAACACATAAATACAGTCCGTACCGCGCAGTAAACACACTCCGTCTCAGTTATACAAACCAGTCAGTTAATGTTGTACAGTGAAATAATCGCTGTTTGTTCTGAGATCCACACAAAACACATAAATACAGTCCGTACCGCGCAGTAAACACACTCCGTCTCAGTTATACAAACCAGTCAGTTAATGTTGTACAGTGAAATAATCGCTGTTTGTTCTGAGATCCACACAAAACACATAAATACAGCTCGTACCGCGCAGTAAACACACTCCGTCTCAGTTATACAAACCAGTCAGTTAATGCTGTACAGTGAAATAATCGCTGTTTGTTCTGAGATCCACACAAAACACATAAATACAGTCCGTACCGCGCAGTAAACACACTCCGTCTCAGTTATACAAACCAGTCAGTTAATGTTGTACAGTGAAATAATCGCTGTTTGTTCTGAGATCCACACAAAACACATAAATACACTGTGTGGGCAGAACGTAGAATTGTTGAATGTTAAACATGGTGGTA
The DNA here is from genome assembly GCA_021186555.1 of Reticulitermes speratus. Taxonomy (NCBI): domain Eukaryota; kingdom Metazoa; phylum Arthropoda; class Insecta; order Blattodea; family Rhinotermitidae; genus Reticulitermes; species Reticulitermes speratus. Next base: position 674,791 of record JAJKFL010000009.1, on the reverse strand, counting down.
CATATAGTAACCACAGGGCTTTGTAAGAATAATATCACATTTTCTTGAACGCTAGCTATCGATCATCTACATGCTTGACACATCTCTATCATATTGCACGGCTTTGAAGTAAAAACTTATTACACATAAATATCAGTACTGCCAAAACAGACAGTTCGTTAACTAACCAATCACATCGGTTTGGCCAGCCAGTTTGTTAACAGGCTGTTCTATGGCACTGTATACGGTCGCCGGTCTGCAACTGCGCACGGTTGCCATCTGTAGGCGATGCGATGAGGCTACATGGGGTTTATAGTTTTCTTCACCAGAGACCGCTGCAGTACTGTCTGACCCTTGCATAGTTGTGTACTCGTCCCACGCAATATATAAAATATACGCACAGATCATTGCTGCCGTGCAGTGTTTCATCTCGACTTATATCAGACACGCACATATACACAACAAGTACTTCGATCATCTGTGGTGTATACCAAAGAGTCATCACTAGAAGAAATGCATAATCCATTAAAGGCTTGTTACGTTTCCATGAGTATTTGTCTCTCCATCTTTACTTGGTCGACCTACATTTCTTCTGCCGGTCGGCACGTATCCATACACTAACTCGGTAATGTGTGTATCTTTCATTCTTCATCCATGTTATGCCCACGTGCATTTACAATACAAAATAATATAATTTAAAATGTGTACATTTTGTTCTGTTACTTGTTCATTCCTTTTATTGTCTTATAACGTATTTCGTGCAATGACGTCACAAATTTCATCCCTAGTAGTTAAGCCCTCTTATTTGTTCAATTACTTTCTTGTCAGTAATTATTTTTGTTCTAATGTGCCCCTCCTTGAAAGGCCACAACTTTTGTTCTTATGTGCCCCTCCTTGAAAGGCCACAACTTTTGTTCTAATGTGCCCCTCCTTGAAAGGCCACAAACTTTTGTTCTTATGTGCCCCTCCTTGAAAGGCCACAACTTTTGTTCTTACAGTGCAAATATTACAGTTGTGTGCATCATAAATTCTATTTAATAATTCCCGCTGAACACCAAACGTTGTCGGGCGTATTTGGTTTAAGTTCCCACCGTCTTGACTCGCGGTTTATCGGGTCTCTCAAAAACGACTGTTAGCGACAATACGGCAGTTATAACGAACTACACTTCCTTACGTCTGCACCTTCTGTCTGATATTTATTCAATGTGAAAAACACAGTACAGTGGGATTTCGACATTTTGTGAGCACCCACTTTATCACCAGAGCCGGTCTGGACGTTTCGGTGGAAATATAAACCTGTCGACCCTGCGGCAAATCAAACCCCCTATCGTCCACCCCACAGCCTTGTCGTTAAATCACAACGTCATGGAGAGGTAAGGGGAAGTGAGGACAAAGCTCCATGCCATAATTTCGGCAAATTTCGGTGTTGGGTGCAGGCGAAGGAGACAGGGTAGCTCAGTTCGTACAGTAACCATGTGACGGCCTCGAACTCCGTAGAATCAGTTCTCTAATCGCGGCACGGTAGACTGTCTCTGGGATGCGCAACAGCTAAAGCAGCCGCAGCGTGAAGCTGACCAAAGGTTAGGAAAGTGCGGAGATATACCTCGACGCCGAAACACATCTTCATGACCTTGTACTTTGGGAAGTACAACGAAAACTTGTTTTTTTAATTCTTATAGACTCAGGCCACTGAAATCGATTTATCGCAAGAAGTGGGCCGCAGGTATCTGCTCGATACGATGTAGGTGCGCCTGACGGCTGGTGCGAACGGAGGGGAAGTCCTCGAGTCTGTCGGGGATCGAACTGCAGGCGTCCAGCTCGATGGCAGGACAGGACGACGTGAAACAAAGACAGTACCGGTTTGAGGCAGCGCTGTCTGTCGCCGTGAGACAGAACATTGATCAGCGGTGTGACTGGAGGCTCTGCATCTGCTAGCGTTGTGCGTCAAGAATGCGGAAGTGGAACGTCCGTGGTCGCAGTGGACACACAGCACAGCCACACTGTTCAGCTGCGGCCGTTTTACGGCATGCACAGCGGCTGTGTTTGTACAAACAGCACGAACATGCAGCAAACAGGGAGACACTTCATTTGCGTCGTGCAGCAAATTATGGCTTTTAAGGCGCCGGTTTTCACGAAGCTCTCAATTACTCGATAGCATTTTGTGGGTATTTACGGCGCCGAATTTCATGAAAATCCCACAAACGGTTTAGTCACTGACACTAGGTCACGGACAGACGGACTGACAGGATCTCGACATAAGGCGCTCTTTTTAATTGCGCTAATAACTCCAAAAAATTAATTTGGTTTACAATTTCTATGCCAATAGAGAAGCTGCCTTGGGTTCGATCCCCGACCCTCGTCAGTCTACGACCTTCTGCCCTCTGACCAAACTGTCGACGCCTTAAGTTAAACACTCCCCTTCACTTCTACCTCCACTATCCCCATACGCCTTCTTCATGGCATGCTTAGACACAGATGAACATTGACTTAACGATATTGGCATGAAGTTGCCTTTTGTCAGGAAACCATTAAAGAGTGGTTTATAGCAGAGGGAGCCTAGGCTCCACCCATTCTTGACCTCGAAACTACATACAGGTAAACGTCGCCTTCATATTCCGGCGTCATTAGGCGCTAAAGTACACAGCGCTCTGACATAACCGTCATATTATGTTAACCAGTACAGATTTCCTACAATGGAAGGTTTTCCTGAGAAGTTTGAGATTTTCCGCATTTTTATGGAGCCTCAAAGTGCCTAACCGTTAATGCGACGTCAGCAAAGTACGCGAAATACTAACAGAGCCAACAATTGACATACACGAGCGCAAGAGATGACAAAACCTCCAATACAACTGTAAGCACGAACATGGGACATGTTTGCAATGTGAAACAGCTGTGTGGTGCCACGAGCTTAGATATGAAGTACAGACATCGCGACAGTTACTGCAGTACAATACATACATGCACTTACGTAAGAACAAGACAGTTACTGCAGTACAATACATACATGCACTTACGTAAGAACAAGACAGTTACTGCAGTACAATACATACATGCACTTACGTAAGAACAAGACAGTTACTGCAGTACAATACATACATGCACTTACGTAAGAACAAGACAGTTACTGCAGTACAATACATACATGCACTTACGTTAGAACAAGACAGTTACTGCAGTACAATACATACATGCACTTACGTAAGAACAAGACAGTTACTGCAGTACAATACATACATGCACTTACGTAAGAACAAGACAGTTACTGCAGTACAATACATACATGCACTTACGTAAGAACAAGACAGTTACTGCAGTACAATACATACATGCACTTACGTTAGAACAAGACAGTTACTGCAGTACAATACATACATGCACTTACGTTAGAACAAGACAGTTACTGCAGTACAATACATACATGCACTTACGTTAGAACAAGACAGTTACTGCAGTACAATACATACATGCACTTACGTAAGAACAAGACAGTTAACTGCAGCACAATACATACATGCACTTACGTAAGAACAAGACAGTTACTGCAGTACAATACATACATGCACTTACGTAAGAACAAGACAGTTACTGCAGTACAATACATACATGCACTTACGTAAGAACAAGACAGTTACTGCAGTACAATACATACATGCACTTACGTAAGAACAAGACAGTTACTGCAGTACAATACATACATGCACTTACGTAAGAACAAGACAGTTACTGCAGTACAATACATACATGCACTTACGTAAGAACAAGACAGTTACTGCAGTACAATACATACATGCACTTACGTAAGAACAAGACAGTTACTGCAGTACAATACATACATGCACTTACGTAAGAACAGACAGTTACTGCAGTACAATACATACATGCACTTACGTAAGAACAAGACAGTTACTGCAGTACATATGTCAAATTGTAATAACGTAACAACACGACGAATGACACGTCTTATCAACAGAACGTTGACATATGTCAAATTGTAATAACGTAAACTAACACGACGATGACACGTCTTATCAACAGGACGTTGACATATGTCAAATTGTAATAACGTAACTAACACGACGAATGACACGCCTTATCAACAGAACGTTGACATATGTCAAATTGTAATAACGTAACTAACACGTACGTAATGACACGTCTTATCAACAGAACGTTGACATATGTCAAATTGTAATAACGTAACTAACACGACGAATGACACGCCTTATCAACAGAACGTTGACATATGTCAAATTGTAATAACGTAACTAACACGACGAATGACACGTCTTATCAACAGAACGTTGACATATGTCAAATTGTAATAACGTAACTAACACGACGAATGACACGTCTTATACAACAGAACGTTGACATATGTCAAATTGTAATAACGTAACTAACACGACGAATGACACGCCTTATCAACAGAACGTTGACATATGTCAAATTGTAATAACGTAACTAACACGACGAATGACACGCCTTATCAACAGAACGTTGACATATGTCAAATTGTAATAACGTAACTAACACGACGAATGACACGCCTTATCAACAGAACGTTGACATGTCAAATTGTAATAACGTAACTAACACGACGAATGACACGCCTTATCAACAGAACGTTGACATATGTCAAATTGTAATAACGTAACTAACACGACGAATGACACGCCTTATCAACAGAACGTTGACATATGTCAAATTGTAATAACGTAACTAACACGACGAATGACACGCCTTACCAACAGAACGTTGACATATGTCAAATTGTAATAACGTAACTAACACGACGAATGACACGCCTTATCAACAGAACGTTGACATATGTCAAATTGTAATAACGTAACTAACACGACGAATGACACGCCTTATCAACAGAACGTTGACATATGTCAAATTGTAATAACGTAACTAACACGACGAATGACACGCCTTATCAACATAACGTTGACATATGTCAAATTGTAATAACGTAACTAACACGACGAATGACACGCCTTATCAACAGAACGTTGACATATGTCAAATTGTAATAACGTAACTAACACGACGAATGACACGTCTTATCAACAGAACGTTGACATATGTCAAATTGTAATAACGTAACTAACACGACGAATGACACGCCTTACCAACAGAACGTTGACATATGTCAAATTGTAATAACGTAACTAACACGACGAATGACACGCCTTATCAACAGAACGTTGACATATGTCAAATTGTAATAACGTAACTAACACGACGAATGACACGCCTTATCAACATAACGTTGACATATGTCAAATTGTAATAACGTAACTAACACGACGAATGACACGCCTTATCAACATAACGTTGACATATGTCAAATTGTAATAACGTAACTAACACGACGAATGACACGCCTTATCAACATAACGTTGACATATGTCAAATTGTAATAACGTAACTAACACGACGAATGACACGCCTTATCAACAGAACGTTGACATATGTCAAATTGTAATAACGTAACTAACACGACGAATGACACGCCTTATCAACAGAACGTTGACATATGTCAAATTGTAATAACGTAACTAACACGACGAATGACACGCCTTATCAACAGAACGTTGACATATGTCAAATTGTAATAACGTAACTAACACGACGAATGACACGCCTTATCAACATAACGTTGACATATGTCAAATTGTAATAACGTAACTAACACGACGAATGACACGCCTTATCAACAGAACGTTGACATATATCAAATTGTAATAACGTAACTAACACGACGAATGACACGCCTTATCAACAGAACGTTGACATATGTCAAATTGTAATAACGTAACTAACACGACGAATGACACGCCTTATCAACAGAACGTTGACATATGTCAAATTGTAGTAACGTAACTAACACGACGAATGACACGCCTTATCAACAGAACGTTGACATATGTCAAATTGTAATAACGTAACTAACACGACGAATGACACGCCTTATCAACAGAACGTTGACATATGTCAAATTGTAATAACGTAACTAACACGACGAATGACACGCCTTATCAACAGAACGTTGACATATGTCAAATTGTAATAACGTAACTAACACGACGAATGACACGCCTTATCAACAGAACGTTGACATATGTCAAATTGTAATAACGTAACTAACACGACGAATGACACGCCTTATCAACAGAACGTTGACATATGTCAAATTGTAGTAACGTAACTAACACGACGAATGACACGCCTTATCAACATAACGTTGACATATGTCAAATTGTAATAACGTAACTAACACGACGAATGACACGCCTTATCAATAGAACGTTGACATATGTCAAATTGTAATAACGTAACTAACACGACGAATGACACGCCTTATCAACAGAACGTTACTGACCGTCTCCACTGGTCACTCCGTTAAGTAAAGCTAGCACAGTACCTGGAGCAGTCGGCCAGTCCGTCGTCTTGATAGAAGTCACAGGCACACGCCGAGAACTGGGACTGCGTGTCGTCGTGGGTCCCCTTGACAGCTGAATCTTCCTGGTCACGTGACTCTGCCGTCCTGCCACGTGCCACGCTGTTTCGACTCTCCATCACCACGGACCAATAGCGATGCAGTACCCACAGGATGAACAATAAACGGCTAGTGTCCGGATTGGGTCTTCCGTTCGTGCTGCTCGTGTTGCCCATCTTGAATTCTATCTGATTCGCATCTTTAACGGCTACGTTTACTGTCACATGTCGGTTTGTATCGGCCCTACGCGTTTGACTGCTGTAGTAGGCTAGACGAGATGCTGAACCAACTACATAGTTTGACAGAGATGTTAACTGAATACCACCAGTAAGTCATGTAACTTGTAGCACGCAGTTACCCATAAATTATATTACCTAATTGTCACGCAATCAAGCGTGTCTCCACAGAAACGTCCGGTGTCACTCCACACATACTGCAAGTTCTGTCACTAGACGATAAAACAAATTACACTCGCACAACACTGTTAGTGCTCCAAACAGTTCGTCTCGTCACCGACACACCACACGAATGTTCGCACAACACTGTTAGTGCTCCAAACAGTTCGTCTCGTCACCGACACACCACACGAATGTTCGCACATCACTGTTAGTGCTCCAAACAGTTCGTCTCGTCACCGACACACCACACTAATGTTCGCACATCACTGTTAGTGCTCCAAACAGTTCGTCTCGTCACCGACACACCACACTAATGTTCGCACAACACTGTTAGTGCTCCAAACAGTTCGTCTCGTCACCGACACACCACACTAATGTTCGCACAACACTGTTAGTGCTCCAAACAGTTCGTCTCGTCACCGACACACCACACTAATGTTCGCACAACACTGTTAGTGCTCCAAACAGTTCGTCTCGTCACCGACACACCACACTAATGTTCGCACAACACTGTTAGTGCTCCAAACAGTTCGTCTCGTCACCGACACACCACACTAATGTTCGCACAACACTGTTAGTGCTCCAAACAGTTCGTCTCGTCACCGACACACCACACTAATGTTCGCACATCACTGTTAGTGCTCCAAACAGTTCGTCTCGTCACCGACACACCACACTAATGTTCGCACATCACTGTTAGTGCTCCAAACAGTTCGTCTCGTAACCGACACACCACACTAATGTTCGCACATCACTGTTAGTGCTCCAAACAGTTCGTCTCGTCACCGACACACCACACTAATGTTCGCCTGTCTGCACTACCAACTGGCACTCTGCGATATCCTCAAACTGCAACAAACAACAGACAGTGTGTGTGTGTGTGTGTGTGTATTTCATAAATATGAATATGACAAATCGTTAACAGAAAATTTACAGCAAGACAAACAAACTGCCGTCAACACAACTACTAAGTGTTACGTATATCTTTAAATACACTGTAAAAGGTTCTTACGACGGTACGTAACACTGAGAACTAATTGTCTGCTGGACTTTGTCCATCGTCCGGAAATCTAAAATCACGACGTTTCGGAAGCTGAATCTGCTTCCGTCCTCAGGTGAAAGGGGAGGGAGACACCTACTCTGTTGGGTCCCTTAGACAGAGCTAACCTCAATCACTGGACAACTCTGTTGGGTCTCTTAGACAGAGCTAACCTCAATCACTGGACAACTCTGTTGGGTCTCTTAGACAGAGCTAACCTCAATCACTGGACAACTCTGTTGGGTCTCTTAGACAGAGCTAACCTCAATCACTGGACAACTCTGTTGGGTCTCTTAGACAGAGCTAACCTCAATCACTGGACAACTCTGTTGGGTCTCTTAGACAGAGCTAACCTCAATCACTGGACAACTCTGTTGGGTCTCTTAGACAGAGCTAACCTCAATCACTGGACAACTCTGTTGGGTCTCTTAGACGGAGCTAACCTCAATCACTGGACAACTCTGTTGGGTCTCTTAGACAGAGCTAACCTCAATCACTGGACAACTCTGTTGGGTCTCTTAGACGGAGCTAACCTCAATCACTGAATCCTGGCACATGCAACCGGCTGAGAAGGAATACAGTAAGACATGTAGGGTTAAGTTCTAAATATGGAGGCCCATAAACATTAAGGGCAGTTTAATTTCAAGTTTCGATTCTTAAGTGTATCGTGTACTGCTTTTCTATGTACGTGGTGCTCACCGTAATTTTCAAAGTATGCTGTCTGACGGCCCACAAGTTTCCTTGTCCCACCAGAATGCATGCACATTTTGTTTCGCCTGAACCTGACGCTAATGTCTCGTCATGACTGATGTTTATTGCACACGCATTGCCAATGTTAATTCCCCAGTCGTGCTTATCCACTTGTTGCTTAACCTCAATACATGCTACAACCGACGTTCGCCTAAAACACACATCAACACCCATCCTACTTACTTTTAATCGTTAATCGTAAACTTTCTTCTGTCTGAAAAAGTTATCGCAAAACTTCACTCTCGCTGTTCCACGAATTTCATCATATTTATAAACACCCTACGAGCACAAATATCAGTTCACAAACCGGTGTTGTTCGTTGTGCTCTGTGTTACACTTGTAACATAAGAAAACGAAAACCAGCTCTATCCACATGACAGGAGGTTCATAATGTTGACATCCGCCATCTTGTCAATGCTGGTAACTTCATTGTTCCCTTAAGCTAAAATTTTCCTTCCCGTATTTACTTTCCCTCGTGTATCCATTGAAATGCAGTTCGATTGAATACCTAAGATACGTGACCAATGTAGACCAACGCATACTTATGACCAATGTAGACTAACGCATACTTATGCAGAACACATCGCTGAATCAAATGTCATATATCACTATTTTGTAACTAACGAAGTTAGGTTAAGTTACGTTATGAAAGGTTAGGGTAGAGTAGGTTAGGTTACTTTACAATTAGGCTAGGTTAGAATTAGTTTATGTTAGATTTATGTTAGACTTAAGGTTGGGGTTACTTTGGGATTATGTTGGAGCTACTTTGGAGTTATTTTGTAGTTGTGTTGGAGTAGCAAAGGAGTTAGTTTTCAGTTATATTGGATTTATTCTGCAGTTACGTAACTCCACAGAGCATAGTCCTACTTGAAAACCTAATAGTCCCTAAGCTGGTCAAGAAACCCCCTGCATTTTATTCAACCTGAAGGTTCATTACCATGTTCACAACTCGCCACTTGTCCCCATGCTCAGCCAGATTAATCCAGCCCATTCGTACCCATTTCTTTAAGATCCATTTTAATATTTCCTCCCATCTATGCCTAGATCTTACAAGTGGCCTGCTTGCAACAGGTTTCCTCACAACAAGCCTGTATGCATTTATCTTCTTCCCGTACGTGCCACATGACCCGCCCAGCACATTCTCATTGATTTGATCCCTCCAATATTTGATGACAAGTAGTTCCTAATTATGAAATTTTTTTCCAGTACCTGATACTTCTTTATTTCGTATATAAGGACATTTTCAAAAATATATATGTCCACTTGAGTGCACGGAAGACTGGGAGAAACAAGTATTCGGCAGCAAGCATAATTTACCTGTACTACAGTACCAACTTGACAGCAATATTTGTACCCAAAACTGTACTTCTAACCCCCTCCACTGCCGATATGCCTTCATGGCGTGGACAAACTTTACCCTTTACATTACTATAGGCCTCTATCGTGCCCGTGCACATGTGTTCTTTAAATTAAGCTCGTCACATAAGGCAGATTTTCTATCTCAAGTTGGTCTAACCTCACAATTACAATTTTCAACAAGTGTGATCGCATGCAACAAACAACCTGTTACATTTAGACGCTCCATTTTACGTAACCTAATTCTGAACTTAACAAACTCCAGACAACAGAATCACTCAACTGGTCAAGCGATGTCTCGCTCTTTATGACACCAAAGATTCACTACATCACAAGTATCCACGCCATAGGTTCACCACAGTATGCCCCAGTATCCACTCCATAGGTTAATCACAGTATGCCCCAGTATCCACCAGCCATCCTCGTCCCCAGCAGAATTCAGTTCAAAACTACGATTTGTTAAGCATTCCGGTCTTGTTAGGCGTCACGCATTTTCACTGCTGTGCAGTATGAAGTGTCTAAACACTTGAGGTGAACTGACAGACCTACACGTACCTGTCGATGTGATCCACTCGTGACAGACACTTGTACTGCTGCACTGCACACGGTCAACAGTAATGCTGTGTGACCAGATCACACAGCGCCAACTAACCATGCAGGACAACTTGCTGCTTCTCGACCGGTCTGCCACACAGCAGCCGCGCTGTTACAGACTGCTGATCGTCAACTGGAGTCCGCGGGTGCAATTTTACGGCACATGTAACACTTTACACTTACACTAACATCAACACTACGTTACAGGCAATTAGTGACTCCAACAACGCCCCTTGTGTCAGGGAATTCGATGATTGAGATTTCCTATCCTGTAATATTTGTGTTAACCCATTAAAGCCCAGTGGTCACTATATGTAAAGCCATGTTTAACATTCAACAATTCTACGTTCTGCCCACACCGTGTATTTATGTGTTTTGTGTGGATCTCAGAACAAACAGCGATTATTTCACTGTACAACATTAACTGACTGGTTTGTGTAACTGAGACGGAGTGTGTTTACTGCGCGGTACGGACTGTATTTATGTGTTTTGTGTGGATCTCAAAACAAACAGCGATTATTTGACTGTACAACATTAACTGACTGGTTTGTGTAACTGAGACGGAGTGTGTTTACTGCGCGGTACGGACTGTATTTATGTGTTTTGTGTGGATCTCAGAACAAACAGCCATTATTACACTGTACAACATTAACTGATTGGTTTGTGTAACTGAGACGGAGTGTGTTTACTGCGCGGTACGGACTGTATTTATGTGTTTTGTGTGGATCTCAGAACAAACAGCGATTATTTGACTGTACAACATTAACTGACTGGTTTGTATAACTGAGACGGAGTGTGTTTACTGCGCGGTACGGACTGTATTTATGTGTTTTGTGTGGATCTCAGAACAAACAGCGATTATTTGACTGTACAACATTAACTGACTGTTTTGTATAACTGAGACGGAGTGTGTTTACTGCGCGGTACGGACTGTATTTATGTGTTTTGTGTGGATCTCAGAACAAACAGCGATTATTTCACTGTACAGCATTAACTGACTGGTTTGTGTAACTGAGACGGAGTGTGTTTACTGCGCGGTACGGACTGTAATTATGTGTTTTGTGTGGATCTCAGAACAAACAGCCATTATTACACTGTACAACATTAACTGATTGGTTTGTGTAACTGAGACGGAGTGTGTTTACTGCGCGGTACGGACTGTATTTATGTGTTTTGTGTGGATCTCAGAACAAACAGCGATTATTTGACTGTACAACATTAACTGACTGTTTTGTATAACTGAGACGGAGTGTGTTTACTGCGCGGTACGGACTGTATTTATGTGTTTTGTGTGGATCTCAGAACAAACAGCGATTATTTGACTGTACAACATTAACTGACTGTTTTGTATAACTGAGACGGAGTGTGTTTACTGCGCGGTACGGACTGTATTTATGTGTTTTGTGTGGATCTCAGAACAAACAGCGATTATTTGACTGTACAACATTAACTGACTGTTTTGTATAACTGAGACGGAGTGTGTTTACTGCGCGGTACGGACTGTATTTATGTGTTTTGTGTGGATCTGAGAACAAACAGCGATTATTTCACTGTACAGCATTAACTGACTGGTTTGTATAACTGAGACGGAGTGTGTTTACTGCGCGGTACGGACTGTATTTATGTGTTTTGTGTGGATCTCAGAACAAACAGCGATTATTTCACTGTACAACATTAACTGACTGGTTTGTATAGCTGAGACGGAGTGTGTTTACTGCGCGGTAAACACGCTATGGAATGGAAATGAATCTAATCCTCGTTAATTTTCGTCTTTGAATTGCTGCTGAAGCGTTGATTTTCTGCAGTTGGTATCACATTTACTATACATAACAGTAGGTATCACATTTAGTATACATAATAGTAGGTATCACATTTAGTATACATAACAGTGAACAGATAATTCGTTCGGTCGCCGAAGCAAGACTTGGGAGGTCGTATATATTACGAGAACGAGAAATGTGATCGCGGATTATGTTGACAAATGATACTTAGTGCAATAAATGAGACACGTTGAGTACAGGATGGTGTTCCGACAAATGTACACCCTTTATTATCTGCTATTCAGTACAATCTATATTAAAAATAGTCCAACATGTTTCGAACCATGTCACAGTTCATCTTCAGGACTTATTTATTACGGCATCTTATCTACAGACGGTACTCATTAAAATATACAAGTTAGGTAGATAAAATGTCGTTAACTGCGTTGACTTTGGACACACATTAAAAACAGCCATCAGATATAGATAGCTGATACACAGTGACCGCAGCTGATACACAGTGACCGCAGCTGATACACAGTGACCGCAGCTGATACACAGTGACCGCAGCTGATACACAGTGACCGCAGCTGATACACAGTGACCGCAGCTGATACACAGTGACCGCAGCTAATACACAGTTGACATTTTATCCACCCAACTTATATATTATAATGAGTACCGTACGTGTATAGCTGGTGTGATAAACAGCTGAGTCCCTGAAGATGAACTGTAACATAGTTCGAAACATGTTGGACTATTTTTAATATAAATTGTATTAAACAACAGATAATAAAGTGTGTAAATTTGTCGGAACACGATTTTATATAATCAAGACAATGTACGGTACAAATAGCATACAACACGCTCAGTACTTGAACGTCTAGATTCCGAAGACGATTTCCAAACAAATAACTACTCAGTAATTTGCAGTCATACAAAGGAATTACTTTTGGGCCCAAGTACTTCATTTTCCATAGCAGGCACGCCACAACGCAAGATTTATGTTAACAGACTCGTGTCGCTAAATAACTCCACTCGCCCCCCGTGCACAGTTACCCCCGTTCGATGAACGTCCTGTCCCACAGAACGCAGTCGATCGACTGCATCAGACAGCCAGACAGGCGATGCTAATGTCGGCCTTAACCTGGTCATCTGCGTACTGTTGCAGTGTCAATTCCGAAGTAATGAACCAACTGCTGCTACCACAGTCTCGAAGTTCGTGAATATCGACGTTACGGATTCGACCTTTCGTGAACCTTTTAATATCATTGTTTCGACCTTTTGTGACTGGTTTGCACTGACAGGGTGAGACCACGTGGCTGGCAAGCCCCCTCCCCCCCTTTACTGCTGTTGCGCAGACCACACTCAGCTCAGTCAAGCTCAGTCTCCCACTAAGCGAGTTTCCTTTCGAGCTTTATGTAATGAAATTCTACTGAAACCATTGAACCTGTTTCTTGTTCCGAACATTGCTGTTACTGTGTTAAAACAGCTTGTATCTTTCTTTCAGTAAGTCTACATTTTATTACCCGTATTTCCTAACTTCTCGAAAGCAAACACGCGTTTTACATCGAGATAAATTCCGGCCTTAGTCAGCGTCTTATTGGTCCCACTTAGCCTTAAGCATCGCCAGTCAACTGTATTCGGATACGGTAGAATGGGGCAGTTCTTGTGCTTAAACAAGCACGCCCTATGAAGAGATATGGGGGAGTGGAGGTACAGTTCCACGAATTAATGACCTAGGCAGTAGATGTATGTGTAGTCATGTGACACACCGATCACCTTACCCCCAGTGAAGGGCCCGCGAGACGTGGCTGAACTGGTCCCGGTGCCCGTACGGATCTTGTGGACAAAATGACAGTTGCTTGCACACGTGTTTGTTTGCACAGCAACTGCGCGTTGGAACGTGGCCACCACGACGGACACTCCTTTTTGTCTCCACTTTCGCGACTATTTGCAATCCATTTTCAGCGTAAAACGCCATATTCCGTTTTGTAATGGCGTATGGGGGCGGTCGGACAATCCCTCCGCTTCGCACAAGACACTAGCTAGAGCAGGGGTGGCCAAACTTGCTTAACGTAAGAGCCACATACGATAAACTTCAGATGTTTCAGAGCCACAAGACATCAACAAATATTACACACACGTTTTTATTGTTACACGCACATTTTGTTACAAAAATCCTTAAATATATTTACTGGCCGTCAACACTAAACTTACGTTTTAATCCAGCGGACTCTCAGTTTATACCGGTAAATAATTATAAAGCTTGAAAATTTTTTGTTTACCTTTTATATAAATTGTAATGCAAAAAGGAGCTCAGCCAACATATTTCCGCGAGCCGCACATTATATGTCAAAGAGCCGCATGTGGCTCGCGAGCCGCGGTTTGGCCACCCCTGAACTAGAGCAACAGTGTAATGGTTGACATGCCAGTGGAAATGGCTACTGTTACCATCATAGCAGCGCTGGAACACCGCATGATTTTACTCAAGTCACTTCCGGGCAAGCCCGAGGGCTAATTAGCAATTAATCTGACTGTAGCAAAGGCTTACATTTGTGTAGGCAAAGCAAATGGCCGATCGCAGTGGCCGAGCCGTCTAAGGCGTGCGTCTGCGGCCGCTTGCTTGCTGGGATTGCGGGTTCGAATCCTGCCAAGGGCATGGATGTCTGTCTGTTGTGAGTGTTGTCAGGTAGAGGTCTCTGCGACGAGCTGATCACTCGTCCAGAGGAGTCCTACCGAGTGTGGTGTGTCTGAATTGTGATCAATTGCAACAATAACCCTCTACACCTACTGTGAGTAGGTAAGACAGAGGTCAGACTAAGACAGAAAGAAAGAAAAAATAGATGTGGATCTGCTGCGAGCTGAATGAACAACAGCAGCTGTACAAACGGTGTGTGTCAGTGACCGTCCAATTGTGTCACTACAGCTTGCGGCTACCTTCCACTTCCGTCATTCATATCCCAGCGTCCTTGCTATCAACCAATGAGACTTTTCCTAACTAAATCCACACCACAGTAAGCAGTACTGCTGAGTGTGCCTACAGGGCTCTATCACTGTTATTGCACAGACGACGCACAGCACTCACACCACGGCACCTCTGGTGTAAGCTTGCCATACAGTTCAGCTTGTCAGTGGCGTTTCACTACTTCAGGTAGTCTAAATACAGGGCATACACAAAAGAATGGTGCGGATTCAATAGGAATCACTATTGAATCCGCACCATTCTTTTGTGTATGCCCTGTATAAGCGGCGATCTCCAGCCAATCGCCTGCCCTCTGTTCTCAGCAAAGTCCAAAATCAGAATGTTCTCCAATTACACAGTGGAAACCCTTATTTCCGCAGATGATACAGGACAAAAGTGAAAAAAGATGCTGATAAAATTTTCCTACATACAGAAGGTTCCACATTGAAGCCTGGCTTTTGACTACGTAAACGTACGCACTCCACCGTAATACTCCTCACCGCACAACACGTAGTACACACCACCGTAGTACTCCTCACCGCACAACACGTAGTACACTCCGCTCCACGCAAAAACATTTCATATGCTTTTAATACCACACGCCAGCAGTTCCACAATTCTACCATCTACAGTGCTTTTATAATTTTACAACTTTTAGCGAATCTTTTTACAATATTTTAACTTATGTTTTAAAGTGCAGATAGAATATTTTAAATCATGTGTTGAAGTGACTGTAGCTTTTAGCAATAAACCCCCCTGACGATGATCCTAGGATCGAAACACGTGTAGGGGTACAATTTTAACAATTTTATAATAAAGCTACTTAAAAAGTGGTTTTAGTGTGCATCAGTTGGTTTATAACTTAATTTAGTACGCAATCAGTTCGTACTTTCTGGTTACAAAATACTGTTGTCACTAGCTGAGTTGGCTTGCTGCGCATGTGGTAATTTGATGTTAAATCATCTACAGAAAGGTACTGCATTAACTTATGAAACACCAATAATAAAAACACAAAATAACATAAAGGAGCATTAAAGGCATGGAAGTGTGTTTGAAATAAAACAAAACATGTTTTGGAAGCACAAAATACATTGGATGATTGAAAGAGAGTCTCATTATTTAACGCACAAAAGCAGTCAGCCTCACTTAATGAAAGACACAGCGTGACTCAGCTGAGTGTGATCTGCATAACAGCAGAAGACTGGGGAAGCTTCTTGCCAGCGACGATGTCTCACTGAGATTTGTCACGAAGGCGCAAAACGTCCAAACAAGAGTACTGCAGCAGCAGGTCACGAGGTCACAGTCCTAAACAAGAAGATGCTGCTGTACCATCTTCCACCATGTGTGATCACGTTCCACTGGTAGCATTAATGGTGTCGGACTTTCTGTCCATACGGCTGATTAACACCCTGTCACAGGCGTCCTACTGAACGTAATGCAGCAAACACCAAATGTGCACCACAGCTGTCGACAGCATCACACAAAAATATTCTTGTCTAATTCCATGGAGTTCTTCTTAAGAAGCTGATAGTTATAAAGCTAGACAACAAACTCCCAACATTTTATCAAATCCTCAGGTTCGTTATCATGTTCACAGCAGTCCTCCACTTGTCCCTTATCCTGAGCCAGATCAATCCAGACCACACCCTCCCACCCTACATCTTCAAGATCTATTTTTGAATTATCCTCCCATAAATGCCTGGGTCTTCCAAGTGGTCTCTTTGCTTTGGGTTTCCCCATCAAATCCCTGTATGCACTTCATGTCTCCCCATATATCCCACCACAAGGGCTCTCATACCCACGTAATTAGTTGTGCCAATAAAACTGTATTTAAACGAAACCTAATATTTAAACATTTTCATTTTACTCACTCTCATATTTAAGACACTTAAATTACTTCGTACATTTCAGTGATGTGTCAAACAGTTGTTACTTGTGGCAATCGTGGGACATCATGGGTTAAAATTCTGAAGAAACAAACGAAAACTACGTGTTTATTATTACAACAGTATCAATGCCATACATATATTCCACACTTTAAATTTTTGAGAATGACACGAATCACCGAGTTCTGCAGAAGTTCCCATTCCACCAGCATAATATGCACAGCAGTGCAAAATGTAGGCATTACACCTTCATCACTGGCCTCTGTAAACTGTCAAGTGCATGTGTATTGTACAATACTTTAAATATAGAACTGCTCTGTCCTGGGCAGTAGTTGGAATGTAAACCCCAGTGCTACTAAATGCTTAACCACATCATGCCTGTTAGTTTCCCCAGAATTCACTACTTTGTTTCCTGTTTTCTTCTTCGTGACTTATGTCTATCTTCGTGACTTATGTCTATCTTCGTGACTTATGTCTATCTTCGTGACTTATGTCTATCTTCGTGACTTATGTCTATCTTCGTGACTTATGTCTATCTTCGTGACTTATGTCTATCTTCGTGACTTATGTCTATCTTCGTGACTTATGTCTATCACAAGGCTACTTCTAGACAATGAAGGTCAGTAAGGGCAGCTTCCATCTTGTTCCTCTCTTCTTCTGTTTTTAAGCCTGACCATATCTTCTCCAGGTATGATCGCTGATGATGCTGAAAACAGTTAGCATGAGAAATTGTAATGTCTCGTGCGTGTATCATACGATCTGTTGTAGTGTCTCATGTGTGTGTATCATACGATCTGTTGTAGTGTCTCATGTGCGTGTATCATACGATCTGTTGTAGTGTCTCATGTGCGTGTATCATACGATCTGTTGTAGTGTCTCATGTGTGTGTATCATACGATCTGTTGTAGTGTCTCATGTGTGTGTATCATACGATCTGTTGTAGTGTCTCATGTGCGTGTATCATACGATCTGTTGTAGTGTCTCATGTGCGTGTATCATACGATCTGTTGTAGTGTCTCATGTGCGTGTATCATACGATCTGTTGTAGTGTCTCATGTGCGTGTATCATACGATCTGTTGTAGTGTCTCATGTGTGTGTATCATACGATCTGTTGTAGTGTCTCATGTGTGTGTATCATACGATCTGTTGTAGTGTCTCATGTGCGTGTATCATACGATCTGTTGTAGTGTCTCATGTGCGTGTATCATACGATCTGTTGTAGTGTCTCATGTGCGTGTATCATACGATCTGTTGTAGTGTCTCATGTGTGTGTATCATACGATCTGTTGTAGTGTCTCATGTGCGTGTATCATACGATCTGTTGTAGTGTCTCATGTGCGTGTATCATACGATCTGTTGTAGTGTCTCATGTGTGTGTATCATACGATCTGTTGTAGTGTCTCATGTGCGTGTATCATACGATCTGTTGTAGTGTCTCATGTGCGTGTATCATACGATCTGTTGTAGTGTCTCATGTGCGTGTATCATACGATCTGTTGTAGTGTCTCATGTGCGTGTATCATACGATCTGTTGTAGTGTCTCATGTGCGTGTATCATACGATCTGTTGTAGTGTCTCATGTGCGTGTATCATACGATCTGTTGTAGTGTCTTATATGTGCGTGTATCATACGATCTGTTGTAGTGTCTTATGTGCGTGTATCATACGATCTGTTGTAGTGTCTCATGTGCGTGTATCATACGATCTGTTGTAGTGTCTAATGTGCGTGTATCATACGATCTGTTGTAGTGTCTCATGTGCGTGTATCATACGATCTGTTGTAGTGTCTCATGTGTGTGTATCATACGATCTGTTGTAGTGTCTCATGTGCGTGTATCATACGATCTGTTGTAGTGTCTTATGTGCGTGTATCATACGATCTGTTGTAGTGTCTCATGTGCGTGTATCATACGATCTGTTGTAGTGTCTCATGTGCGTGTATCATACGATCTGTTGTAGTGTCTTATGTGCGTGTATCATACGATCTGTTGTAGTGTCTTATGTGCGTGTATCATACGATCTGTTGTAGTGTCTTATGTGCGTGTATCATACGATCTGTTGTAGTGTCTCATGTGCGTGTATCATACGACCTGTTGTAGTGTCTTATGTGCGTGTATCATACGATCTGTTGTAGTGTCTCATGTGCGTGTATCATACGATCTGTTGTAGTGTCTCATGTGTATGTATCATACGATCTGTTGTAGTGTCTCATGTGCGTGTATCATACGATCTGTTGTAGTGTCTTATGTGCGTGTATCATACGATCTGTTGTAGTGTCTTATGTGCGTGTATCATACGATCTGTTGTAGTGTCTCATGTGCGTGTATCATACGATCTGTTGTAGTGTCTTATGTGCGTGTATCATACGATCTGTTGTAGTGTCTTATGTGCGTGTATCATACGATCTGTTGTAGTGTCTTATGTGCGTGTATCATACGATCTGTTGTAGTGTCTTATGTGCGTGTATCATACGATCTGTTGTAGTGTCTTATGTGCGTGTATCATACGATCTGTTGTAGTGTCTCATGTGCGTGTATCATACGATCTGTTGTAGTGTCTTATGTGCGTGTATCATACGATCTGTTGTAGTGTCTCATGTGCGTGTATCATACGATCTGTTGTAGTGTCTTATGTGCGTGTATCATACGATCTGTTGTAGTGTCTTATGTGCGTGTATCATACGATCTGTTGTAGTGTCTCATGTGCGTGTATCATACGATCTGTTGTAGTGTCTTATGTGCGTGTATCATACGATCTGTTGTAGTGTCTCATGTGCGTGTATCATACGATCTGTTGTAGTGTCTCATGTGTGTGTATCATACGATCTGTTGTAGTGTCTCATGTGCGTGTATCATACGATCTGTTGTAGTGTCTTATGTGCGTGTATCATACGATCTGTTGTAGTGTCTTATGTGCGTGTATCATACGATCTGTTGTAGTGTCTCATGTGCGTGTATCATACGATCTGTTGTAGTGTCTCATGTGCGTGTATCATACGATCTGTTGTAGTGTCTTATGTGCGTGTATCATACGATCTGTTGTAGTGTCTCATGTGCGTGTATCATACGATCTGTTGTAGTGTCTCATGTGCGTGTATCATACGATCTGTTGTAGTGTCTCATGTGCGTGTATCATACGATCTGTTGTAGTGTCTTATGTGCGTGTATCATACGATCTGTTGTAGTGTCTCATGTGCGTGTATCATACGATCTGTTGTAGTGTCTTATGTGCGTGTATCATACGATCTGTTGTAGTGTCTTATGTGCGTGTATCATACGATCTGTTGTAGTGTCTCATGTGCGTGTATCATACGATCTGTTGTAGTGTCTTATGTGCGTGTATCATACGATCTGTTGTAGTGTCTTATGTGCGTGTATCATACGATCTGTTGTAGTGTCTAATGTGCGTGTATCATACGATCTGTTGTAGTGTCTTATGTGCGTGTATCATACGATCTGTTGTAGTGTCTCATGTGCGTGTATCATACGATCTGTTGTAGTGTCTCATGTGTGTGTATCATACGATCTGTTGTAGTGTCTCATGTGTGTGTATCATACGATCTGTTGTAGTGTCTTATGTGCGTGTATCATACGATCTGTTGTAGTGTCTCATGTGCGTGTATCATACGATCTGTTGTAGTGTCTCATGTGCGTGTATCATACGATCTGTTGTAGTGTCTCATGTGCGTGTATCATACGATCTGTTGTAGTGTCTCATGTGCGTGTATCATACGATCTGTTGTAGTGTCTCATGTGCGTGTATCATACGATCTGTTGTAGTGTCTTATGTGCGTGTATCATACGATCTGTTGTAGTGTCTTATGTGCGTGTATCATACGATCTGTTGTAGTGTCTCATGTGCGTGTATCATACGATCTGTTGTAGTGTCTTATGTGCGTGTATCATACGATCTGTTGTAGTGTCTTATGTGCGTGTATCATACGATCTGTTGTAGTGTCTCATGTGCGTGTATCATACGATCTGTTGTAGTGTCTTATGTGCGTGTATCATACGATCTGTTGTAGTGTCTTATGTGCGTGTATCATACGATCTGTTGTAGTGTCTCATGTGCGTGTATCATACGATCTGTTGTAGTGTCTTATGTGCGTGTATCATACGATCTGTTGTAGTGTCTCATGTGCGTGTATCATACGATCTGTTGTAGTGTCTCATGTGTGTGTATCATACGATCTGTTGTAGTGTCTCATGTGTGTGTATCATACGATCTGTTGTAGTGTCTTATGTGCGTGTATCATACGATCTGTTGTAGTGTCTCATGTGCGTGTATCATACGATCTGTTGTAGTGTCTTATGTGCGTGTATCATACGATCTGTTGTAGTGTCTTATGTGCGTGTATCATACGATCTGTTGTAGTGTCTTATGTGCGTGTATCATACGATCTGTTGTAGTGTCTCATGTGCGTGTATCATACGATCTGTTGTAGTGTCTTATGTGCGTGTATCATACGATCTGTTGTAGTGTCTCATGTGCGTGTATCATACGATCTGTTGTAGTGTCTCATGTGTGTGTATCATACGATCTGTTGTAGTGTCTCATGTGCGTGTATCATACGATCTGTTGTAGTGTCTTATGTGCGTGTATCATACGATCTGTTGTAGTGTCTCATGTGCGTGTATCATACGATCTGTTGTAGTGTCTTATGTGCGTGTATCATACGATCTGTTGTAGTGTCTTATGTGCGTGTATCATACGATCTGTTGAAGTGTCTTATGTGCGTGTATCATACGATCTGTTGTAGTGTCTCATGTGCGTGTATCATACGATCTGTTGTAGTGTCTTATGTGCGTGTATCATACGATCTGTTGTAGTGTCTCATGTGCGTGTATCATACGATCTGTTGTAGTGTCTTATGTGCGTGTATCATACGATCTGTTGTAGTGTCTTATGTGCGTGTATCATACGATCTGTTGTAGTGTCTCATGTGCGTGTATCATACGATCTGTTGTAGTGTCTTATGTGCGTGTATCATACGATCTGTTGTAGTGTCTCATGTGCGTGTATCATACGATCTGTTGTAGTGTCTCATGTGTGTGTATCATACGATCTGTTGTAGTGTCTCATGTGCGTGTATCATACGATCTGTTGTAGTGTCTTATGTGCGTGTATCATACGATCTGTTGTAGTGTCTTATGTGCGTGTATCATACGATCTGTTGTAGTGTCTCATGTGCGTGTATCATACGATCTGTTGTAGTGTCTCATGTGCGTGTATCATACGATCTGTTGTAGTGTCTTATGTGCGTGTATCATACGATCTGTTGTAGTGTCTCATGTGCGTGTATCATACGATCTGTTGTAGTGTCTCATGTGTGTGTATCATACGATCTGTTGTAGTGTCTCATGTGCGTGTATCATACGATCTGTTGTAGTGTCTTATGTGCGTGTATCATACGATCTGTTGTAGTGTCTTATGTGCGTGTATCATACGATCTGTTGTAGTGTCTCATGTGCGTGTATCATACGATCTGTTGTAGTGTCTTATGTGCGTGTATCATACGATCTGTTGTAGTGTCTTATGTGCGTGTATCATACGATCTGTTGTAGTGTCTCATGTGCGTGTATCATACGATCTGTTGTAGTGTCTTATGTGCGTGTATCATACGATCTGTTGTAGTGTCTCATGTGCGTGTATCATACGATCTGTTGTAGTGTCTCATGTGTGTGTATCATACGATCTGTTGTAGTGTCTCATGTGCGTGTATCATACGATCTGTTGTAGTGTCTTATGTGCGTGTATCATACGATCTGTTGTAGTGTCTTATGTGCGTGTATCATACGATCTGTTGTAGTGTCTCATGTGCGTGTATCATACGATCTGTTGTAGTGTCTCATGTGCGTGTATCATACGATCTGTTGTAGTGTCTTATGTGCGTGTATCATACGATCTGTTGTAGTGTCTCATGTGCGTGTATCATACGATCTGTTGTAGTGTCTCATGTGCGTGTATCATACGATCTGTTGTAGTGTCTTATGTGCGTGTATCATACAATCTGTTGTAGTGTCTTATGTGCGTGTATCATACGATCTGTTGTAGTGTCTCATGTGCGTGTATCATACGATCTGTTGTAGTGTCTTATGTGCGTGTATCATACGATCTGTTGTAGTGTCTTATGTGCGTGTATCATACGATCTGTTGTAGTGTCTCATGTGCGTGTATCATACGATCTGTTGTAGTGTCTTATGTGCGTGTATCATACGATCTGTTGTAGTGTCTTATGTGCGTGTATCATACGATCTGTTGTAGTGTCTCATGTGCGTGTATCATACGATCTGTTGTAGTGTCTTATGTGCGTGTATCATACGATCTGTTGTAGTGTCTCATGTGCGTGTATCATACGATCTGTTGTAGTGTCTCATGTGTGTGTATCATACGATCTGTTGTAGTGTCTCATGTGTGTGTATCATACGATCTGTTGTAGTGTCTTATGTGCGTGTATCATACGATCTGTTGTAGTGTCTCATGTGCGTGTATCATACGATCTGTTGTAGTGTCTTATGTGCGTGTATCATACGATCTGTTGTAGTGTCTTATGTGCGTGTATCATACGATCTGTTGTAGTGTCTCATGTGCGTGTATCATACGATCTGTTGTAGTGTCTCATGTGTGTGTATCATACGATCTGTTGTAGTTTCTCATGTGCGTGTATCATACGATCTGTTGTAGTGTCTTATGTGCGTGTATCATACGATCCGTTGTAGTGTCTCATGTGCGTGTATCATACGATCTGTTGTAGTGTCTTATGTGCGTGTATCATACGATCTGTTGTAGTGTCTCATGTGCGTGTATCATACGATCTGTTGTAGTGTCTCATGTGCGTCTATCATACGATCTGTTGTAGTGTCTCATGTGCGTGTATCATACGATCTGTTTATTCTTTTATGAAACATTAGGCCTGTGCTAGCTTTGAGGGGGACGAGTGGGAAGGAAAAGAGGAAGAGGAGGCAGCTTCATAAACTGCAGACTCAGAAGGCCATGACGATGACATTATCATGCTGTGAGAACATGGCAATAAAACAGCTTCAAGCTCCACCCACTATAACTGAGGTACTCACTGCACAAGAAACTACTCAGACATAACAATCATTTGGACTGGGGATGAAGATGAAATTCCATGGCCATGCTGGGATTAAGTTCTGGCCATCCAGTCCACAGCCATCACTTCCCTGACTGAGCCACCGCAGCTTGTGTATGTAAACAGAGCTAATATGGAATGCAGGACTAAAACGCAACACAGTAACATGAGGACTGTTCAGCTGTGCAGCAAGTAACACTGTACGTGTTCAGCTGTGCAGCAAGTAACAGTGACTGTGTTCAGCTGTGCAGCAAGTAACACTGTACGTGTTCAGCTGTGCAGCAAGTAACACTGTTAAGTGTTCAGCTGTGCAGCAAGTAACACTGTGACTGCGTTCAGCTGTGCAGCAAGTAACACTGTGACTGTGTTCAGCTGTGCAGCAAGTAACACTGTATGTGTTCAGCTGTGCAGCAAGTAACACTGTTAAGTGTTCAGCTGTGCAGCAAGTAACACTGTTAAGTGTTCAGCTGTGCAGCAAGTAACACTGTGACTGCGTTCAGCTGTGCAGCAAGTAACACTGTGACTGTGTTCAGCTGTGCAGCAAGTAACACTGTATGTGTTCAGCTGTGCAGCAAGTAACACTGTTAAGTGTTCAGCTGTGCAGCAAGTAACACTGTTAAGTGTTCAGCTGTGCAGCAAGTAACACTGTGACTGCGTTCAGCTGTGCAGCAAGTAACACTGTGACTGTGTTCAGCTGTGCAGCAAGTAACACTGTGACTGCGTTCAGCTGTGCAGCAAGTAACACTGTGACTGCGTTCAGCTGTGCAGCAAGTAACACTGTGACTGTGTTCAGCTGTGCAGCAAATAACACTGTACGTGTTCAGCTGTGCAGCAAGTAACACTGTGACTGTGTTCAGCTGTGCAGCAAGTAACACTGTGACTGCGTTCAGCTGTGCAGCAAGTAACACTGTGACTGTGTTCAGCTGTGCAGCAAGTAACACTGTAAGTGTTCAGCTGTGCAGCAAGTAACACTGTTAAGTGTTCAGCTGTGCAGCAAGTAACACTGTGACTGCGTTCAGCTGTGCAGCAAGTAACACTGTGACTGTGTTCAGCAAGTAACACTGTGACTGTGTTCAGCTGTGCAGCAAGTAACACTGTGACTGTGTTCAGCTGTGCAGCAAGTAACACTGTGACTGTGTTCAGCTGTGCAGCAAGTAACACTGTGACCCTCCTTCACAAATGTCAATCTATATTCATATCAGTCAGGTTTTTATGTCCCTCAGTGTTTGCATGCTTCATATTCTGGAATTTAATCATCATCAGAGTTAAGATATTAAAGTATTTTTGTAGTAAAAGATACAAACACATCGCCTAGTTACTAGTCACTGCCAACACTCACCACCAGCCAACACCAGTTTTGTACATGACCTTCCTCCCACAGGACATCACCTTCTGCTCCATTCATATCCTCAAACACGCAACATTTAACCCTTTGGTGTCAAATGTTCCTGACTGGTAACACAGAGTGACTCTCAAAACGCCAAACACTGCCCACTGGTGACAGCCAATTATGGCAGCTCTGATGCAGCCCTTATTTAAATTTTGGTCTTTAGACACTACAATTGGCATTTAATTCTGACGCCAAAGGGTTGATTATCATTACTTTAAAATTACTGTCATAACTGCAACACACTGATTTTGGTACTTTTGACGCTCTCATACCTTTCCCTTCAACATGATCACCCATGATTTTTGCAGAATTCAACAACTTCTCACTCCAAAAGTCTAACTTGAAATCAGCTGTCCACATACAGATAATGAAATCCGATGTCCAAAGTAATGTGTATAACCACTGTAGCAGCTGTGTTTGTCTGCTGTGTTATTTAACAACACTGTCAATCGCTACGACAATGTGGCACTGGTGACAGATGACTATAAGAGTATAAACCATTGGCAGAATGATAAAGACGGGAAAACCAAACTACTCTGAGTAAGACCTGTCCCAGTGCCACTTTGTCCACCATAAATTGAACCTGAGCTTCCACGGAGTGGCTGTATTATTTTCTTTACTAACCTGGCTGCAGCCGATGTAAAAACATCCCCCCTGTTCACACAGCACGTTTAACTCTGGGTGCAATTATAAGGGAACCCTCCATTTTTGAGACGATGAATTAGACAAGAATTAGTGTTAGACTGAGGCAAACACAGAACTGTGAAGCACAGTTACCTGTATAAATCTGTAGCACTGCCTTAGAGTTGCTCCAGTGTACAGCGTCCTCACTGTCACAGTCTGTTGTTCCACTTGCTGCAACAACGGCAAACAGCTGGCTACCAGTCGGTGAGCACCGTGACGCACCCGCACCACAGCCACTCTTGTCCACTCATTGCAATATTTGGCTATTACAATTACAAAAATGAAAACTGTACAATAATGAGCAGCCAATATTTATTACTTTCCTTTACCTCAAACATGCATGTAAGGGTAACTGTAAAGGTAAAGGTAAAATGGTCCATGTCCGTGCCATAACACATATATGGAGAGGAAAGGCATAGCTCCACTCATCCGTAACTGTAACACTGACACAGTGGTGAGTGGCCAGCTTTACCCCTGGGGACAGAATGACTAATATAATCAAACAGGAGGCTAAGTGACCCCAGAGGTGGTCTGGACATAGTGGTAAAGAACTAATCTCTTGGCCTTTCTGGACATCGAACCCCAGATCGTCCACCCAGCCTGTGGCCTGGTCACTATACTGACTGAGCTATCCTACTGAAATACTTCTGTGCATAATGCAGAGCTGCCTCCCTGTGGGGGTGGTTCTGTATGCAAAAATTGATGCATGAGAAAATAACAGCAGTAACAAGAATATGTACTGTCGGTGCACTCTGAAGCAAAAGCACGCAATACATTAAAGGTGTACGGACAACGCGCAACGCTCGCTGAATGACACAGTGCGTGAGTGAATCTTCATGGCTGAGTTGCTGACATTCTCACAGCAGAGCTGCTGAAGATTCAAGACTTCTGGGATGTGACGCTGTGCCTTTGGCGAGTCGTTCGGACTGTATCAACGGGCTGTAGGGCCTTCATCTTCATGGTTAAACAATCTGTTGTATCCTGAGCTAGGATTCACAGGTTGGCTAAAGTGAGCAGATCCTTTGGGATGCAGGTGCTGCTGTTCTATGAATAATGCTTGTATCACTGCAGCTAAAAGATATTTATTACAAAGTAATAGGCTAAAATAGCCAAACACTGGATTCAAGAAATATATTACCCCTCTGCCTGAGCTGTGGCAGTACCGGCTCTTTAGAGACAACAGCCCCTCTCCTGCATGAAGCTGGGAATCTCAGAATGACAAAGAGCCTTAGGTTGGGCATTTCATAGGTTTCTATACAATTATGCTTACACCTTCGTCATCTGGAAGTTTCCATCACATAAGATAGTGCGGCTGCGAGGAATCTGGCTCCTTCTCGGTACTGTTCCATTGTTTATTCAAATGCTGTATATTGAACTTGAAGGCTAGCAGTGGACTTTGTCACATGTCTGCTACTGATAACTGCGGGTTAACATTGGGGTTGTACTGCTCACACACCGAGATGTTGCGTCAGTTGTCTGGTAAAGCTTATGTCCAGTATTCGGAAAAAAGTTATATTAGACACTGTAACCTTAATTAATAATCCCCTTACACTTAGTATCCATACAACCCACGAGGAAGACGAAGTGTAGGTCGCCCCCTGTCGCAGACGGAATGAACTTGAGGACTGATGTGTAAGTTCAGAACAGGCATTAATGCCTAATCCATGAAGCGAAGAAGAAGAATACACTTAGTATCCTCTATTAGGTTCTACAACCTATGCTACAATATGCAACAAATCAGTGCCACATCCCAGAAGACATGAATCTTCATGTCTGAGCATCCATGACGTCAGGAAGACACGAAGAGTGATTTGTTCTGGCTTGTGTACAGAGCCACAGTAGAGCACACAGAAGGCACCACAATCTCTTCAATTTAGCAAATGTCATTTTACCTTTAACTTTCTGTGCCACCAAAACACAGAGTGCAGTAACAAGAACACAGCAAACATCAACATTGAAACATTAAATGACAACAAACTGCAAGTGAATACCATACGCACCTGCACATAAGGCCAGAATTCTGAAATGGATGCGGGGAGGAGGGCAGGGTCACTTTACAATCGCACACAAAGGTAAACATGTTCTGTATAAGCAATTTCTTGAAAATTTAAGATTGTCAAGGAGGGTCACTTAAACACAGGGTCATCTTATATTGGGGTAAATATGGTACTAACAAACCTAGAGCTTTTGACTGACATTTTAAGCAAGTCATAAGATTTAAAAGAGGGACTGATACAATACACAAACTACATACTTTAGCAATATTTATGGAGGTCACATCATTTGTCTGACACCTCTAAAGACTTCATAAATATAATGTAACAATTGCTCCACATTATCACTTGATGGTAATTTTTCTGCATGCACCACTGACAGTTCAGGAGAATTAAAGTGTGTCTGCATTATAGTAGTCAAGAAAGAATGTGGTAAAATGAAAATAAAGACTTTTCAGGACAGTAAAAACAGTCTCAAATAGAACCTGCATTAAATAAAAGCCTGACCAGAACCAATATCATCTTGTTCCCATATAAAACCACATCTACTAAACAGAAGATAATACAGAAATTGAAAACAAAAAATAACATTTGCACAGAAAATAATTGCCTCGACACTCATTGTCTGATTTCCTTCCTGCTTCTTAACACCATCTAATTCAGCTTCCTACAAATGGAACTGTCAGAGGAAATACATGATTAAAAAGCGATATAATTTTTTACCTTATAAAATACTGTCAAAAGGACAGCTCAGTGTCAATGAACGTGTGTGTGTGAATGGTCTGTGACACAATTCTAGTGACTGACTGAGAAAGAAGCATTACAACTGGCAACATTGCAAGTGTGAAGAATAAGGAACCATTGCATAAGGCAAAACGTCTTCTGGGATATGCGGCTATGAACTGGCAGACTTCTGCTTCAGAAGCTAACAGTTCCTCAGCTTGTCAAGAAATTCTCTGCATTTTGTGTGACCCGAAGGTTCTTTACCGCAATCACAAGACACTGCCACATGCCCCTGTACTAAGTCTGATCAATCCAGTCCAAGCCCCCCAATTCTATTTCTTTAAGATCCACTTTAATATTATCCTCCCATGTGCATTTGTGTCTTCCACGTCGTCTCTTCCCTTCAGGTTTCCCCACCATAACCCTGTGTGCAGTCCTGTTCTCTCCCACACATGCTACATGCCCCACCAATCTCATCCTCCTTCATTTGATCACTATAATAATATTTCACGTCTGTACAAACCATGAAGCTCCTCACTGTGTAACTGTCTCCAGTCTCCTATTACTTCCTCCCTCTCAGTTCCAAATATCCGCCTCAGCACACCATTCTTGAACACTCTCAGCCTACATTTTTCCCTTAACATGACAGACCAAGTTTCACACCCATACAGAACAACAGACAAAATTATAGTCATCTTCATACTCCTTGATAGCAAATGAGAAACAACCTTGATTTCAGGCTTCTGCCGCGATGTTGATGAGATCTGCGGTCTTCTGGGATATTCGCGGCATCGTGTGGTAATTGTTTAGTGACGTTTCAGGACAACATATCGGTCCTATGTTCACGGGTCAAGAGTCTTGGACTCTTGACCCGTGACGATGGGACCACACGACGCCGTGTAATACCCCAGAAGACCGCAGATTTCAATGAGAAACAAGATTGCAGACCAAATGGTAGCAAGAAATCCCTAAATTTAATCTGCCCTTAATTTCTTCATACATGCGATTTTATGATGCTGTACAGTCTAGTAAAAACTGCAAATATTTCAGAACACATTGCCTTGATTTTCAAGGGTGAACTGTTCAAACCACTGGTTACCCACCAGACTACAGGATACCACACCCAAAAAAACTTCAGACTTAAAATTCAATGTCACAGAAACCTTGAATTTCACAGTCTGGCATGTCTGCACCCTTCTCTTTTTTTTTTTAAATTTACACAGCTTTATTTCCTTGACATGTACATACAACAGTATACAGAATATGGGCTAAATTGTTCCTAACACCAATTTTGAGGTTCGTGCATTTTACACTTTGGAACATAATAGGTATAGTGCACCAACATAATAGGTACAGTGCACCAATGACAAGTAGTTGTAGTGAAAACTAGGACACCAGCTCCCTTAAAAACACTACCACACCAGAGGCTCTACTTAGAGCAACACGTGTCGAATTCTCTTGTGCTTGTAACCGTACATCTCATGTAGGTCCTGGAGAGTGTAGCTTCCGATGTCACAGATCAGAGGATTGGGATTATGCTTACACTGTTCATAAAAGGAGGTGGCTAAACGATGGATATATGTGTGGATGTGGTCGATACCCAAGGAGCTATGTAAGAGTGAGATGGGAGTGTTCTTTGGAGAGTCCGAAAGGACCTGAAGACATTTGTTCTGGACTATTTGTAGTGTTTTAATGTTCGTGGCACTGGTAGAGCACCATACTGGCGCTCCATACGTAAGAGTTGATCGGATCACTGCCAAGTATAGCCGGAGTTTGGTGGCCAAGGACAACGTTGAATCCCTGGCTAAGAGGGGAAATAAGGAGGCAAGGTGGCCCAATGCAATGTGCGCCACTCGGCGAATGTGAGAGGTAAAAGTGAGAGTAGGAGTGAGGTGGAGACCGAGATATTTAACTTCCTTGGACCATGGAATGTTTTGATTTTCAATACGGATGTGTGGGGGCAGTATCGGCCTACGTTTCGTAAACAAGATAGCTTCAGTTTTGCCCGTGTTGACTTGGAGTCTCCATTTATTGAAATAGATTTGAAGCTGGGTTACTGCCAAGCGAAGTCTACGAACAATCGTATCCACTCTCCAAGCACCCTTCTCTGTAGTCATTAAGACACAATGTCCTATTACAATCATTTCTAAAGATGCTCGATCATTCATTTAGTTGTAGCGACATACATCAAGAAGAGTTGTGTTGCTTTTATACACAAAACTTAGTTACAAGTACAGAAAGTAGTGGTCTGACTGTACTGACATGGCTGTGGGAGATGTACTGACATGGCTGTGGGAGATGTACTGACATGGCTGTGGGAGATGTACTGACATGGCTGTGGGAGATGTACTGACATGGCTGTGGGAGATGTACTGACATGGCTGTGGGAGATGTACTGACATGGCTGTGGGAGATGTACTGACATGGCTGTGGGAGAAGAGGAATGCATGCAGGGTTTTGGTAGAGGAACTAGAGAGAGAGAGACCACTTGGAGAGCTAATATTAAAATGGATCTTAAAGAAACAGGATGCATGTAATGTACTGATACTGTCAATTCCTAAGATTATATAATGTTGGTGAGAGACAGGTATATACATAAGCATGCAACATGGGTGGAAAGATAGTGACAGCAGAAAACTGACATACTTAGAGAAAAGCCCATCCCAGTGCCACTTTGCTCACCACAAATCCCAACTGAATTGGTCTAGGATTGAACCTGGGCCTCTGCACGTGACAGGCCAGCAACTAACCGCCCGAGCCATGGCATGGCCTGAAACAACATGGGAGGGCATAGACTGGATTCATCTGGTTCAGAACAGGGACAAGTGGCGGGCTGTTGTGAACATGGTAATGAACATTCAGGTTCCATAAAATGCAGGGAAATTCTTGACCAGCTGAGGAGCCAACAGATATTCAAGAATGACTCTGCTCTATGGTTTTACTTAGTTTACTGTATATTCTACCAACATCAGGTAACACAGGGGCATTATTTTATCTGACTACTATCATTTGTTAAATAAAATAATGACCCCAAATTACCATTTAAAGTCTAGAACACTCAGTCTATGAATGCCAATGAACTAACCTGCAAGTCCTGACTTTGCTGCAGCAACCCCAAAATCTCCATGTAGTTGCTGAACTTTCCTTATAATTGACTGATACAGGCTTGCAGGCCGCAGCGCCAAGGCAGCATCACGCTTCTCATGAACAGGGTTCACTTCAACAACGAAATACCTACAAATAACAAAAATTTGTATTCTTCAGCAAACGGAATGGAGCAAAGTCAAAGGCTCTGGACACTCACACAAGTTCACAGAACACAGTGGGAATGATCACAGAACACACGGTACAACATTTAATTCAGAAACACATTAATTTTGCACTTAACCTTGGGCATTACAGATTTACTTTGAATCTGGGGGGCCAGCCCAAATATTTAGCAGCAACACTTTGTTTCTGTGCATTCGTGATGTAATGACTAACAAATTTAAACCTTCCACTACGGCCCTTGCTTGTACTGTGTGTGTGTGTCCAATATATCACAAGATATTTATACACACTGGGGACCTTCTCCCAAAATGATACCACATTATGCAAATTTTTAATCAAAAACACCCCAAAACGCATAAGAAATCAAAATGCAAAACTAAATTCCTTAGAAATACATTAAAATAAAGTATCATATTGAAACTCCTCACTCAACATCAAAATACAAACCAAACTAACCTGATAAGTACCACAGACCAACTACCCCCTCATGTTCTCCTCCCTTTATCTTTCATGCCGTCTTCCAAACCAATCACAGCAAAGACCCTTAAAGAGTGAACTGATTTTAGTAGCTGACAGTTGGTGGCAACAAGCAAGCTGTTTTTGAACTGAAGTCTTTGTTGAACTTCGATTTTCAAACAAAAAGAACAGACATCAATTCATAACACGTTTCCAAAACCCCAGGTGCCATGGTGACCTGGCACATGGGATTTGTTCAACCCTGAATTAACCCATTCAAGCCAATCATGTACAGTACAACTAGCAAATCTGTAACCCACGGTAGGTGCACATTGCACTGTGTTCTCTACAGCTCAGGGGATATCTCCCCCACACTCCTCCAGTAAGCAAGACACTATGCTACAGTAAGCTAAGCTGCTAGGTTGAGCTAAAACTGGACTGGTTTTATTGTGCACTCAAAATTACTACAAGTATCTCCAGTGTAACCTTCGACTGCAAATTATACAAAACGAATGACACAACATACACTAGTAGTTGTTTTTGAGGTGGGCAATACTGACACAGCATACAGCACCGTCTGAGCGGTAACAATGCATTGGAAGTGATAATCATGGAACACAACAAGACTCTACTGTATGCCATATCAGTTTATTGCATTTAGTTTTACAACAGTATAAACCAAAAGGTGACAGCACAAAAGTGTGCTGTGTGTGCATTATTTAATTACACTGTCAACTGCTATGATTGCACAGTGTCGGTGCTGGGAAAATGAATGTTTATGGAGCAATGGTGGAATGATACTGACAGGAGGACACTCAAGAACTGAGAGAAAAACCAGTCCCGATGCCACTCTGTCCACCACAAATTGCACGTGGACTGGTATGGGGTTCAAATCCGATTTCTGCAGTGACAAGCCACTGTCTAACTGCCTGATATATTGTAGAAGAGAAAGGCAGAGATGATGGTGGCATAACAGAGAAGGAAGAGATTCTTCCTGGAACCAGGCATGAAAATGGAATCTTAACCCACAGTTCACACATTTTATAAAGTTTTAGGTCCATTAACCACACTGTATAATACACTTCTGCCACATCTTTGATGAAATTTAAGCTTTCAAAGAAATGAATCCTGCAAGATTTAAAATGTTATAATTTCTATAGTATCTACCAAAATTATAATTTCTGAATAAAAATTCAACTTAATTTTATTCACACAACCATTCAGGACAAAAAGGACTGTGATGGTACATCGAGAACTAAACCTGTGCTCATTTTCCAGGCCAACACAATTAGAACTCCAGAATTACTAAGTCTGCTATCCAATTAAACGAACCTGTCTGCACACACGTTGTGACCAACATTAAAAATATATAAACATATATACATACATTTCATAGATCCAAAAGTTTGCCAAAATTTTAGTAGGACGTAGAATAAGTCATAAACACACACAATACACAAAATATGCAAGATATGTAGAATTATTACAATGCAAATACAATACTGGAATTCAGCTAATTATACATTTTGCTGAGATCTGTGTATTATCTGGACAATTTTAGCTGTCTACAATTTTGTTCATTCCCTTATTTCTCAGCAATTCAGCTGTTTACAAACTTCATGACATTGTGGTGTTAACCTGCATCACTGTTGACTGTCCACAAACAAACTAAATGCACTTTTTCACTTTCACTTCTCTTTATTTACAAGTTCACCCCTACATATGTTTCGGTCCTCTTAAACACCATCATCAGGGGTACAAAATTACATTCAATCTGCTCCAATACAAAACACTATGGAACTCATAAACAACATGCAAGAAGGGATGGCATATGAATGCTACCAAAAATTTTTATATACAGGTATATCACAAACAACATATATTGATTAATAAACAAGTTCCAGTTGAAGAGAACCAGTTATTCAGGATCATCACCCCCATAACCCCCACCAGCCACCCCTAATACGCACGTACCAAAAACCCGATAGGTTACCTCAACATAAATCACAAGACAGACAGTCCGTCCACACCGCATACAGAGGACACTCACAAAATAAAACACGTATGTCATTCAAAAATCAAACGTGATAAACCTACTTATTAAAAAAAGAACTTCATATAAGTGAACATAGTAACGGTTCTAATATATGCATATTGTTTCACAGGACACAAATATTCAAATAACTACCAATAATACAAAACCAAGATACAAACACCAGAAAACTAGCAAAAGGTGACAAGAAGATATTCACGTGGTTGATTTAACATTTTAGATAATGACGAATCTTTTTTAAAGTTTCTTATATACAGTGTTTTATATATACTTACATTTTAACTTAAAAATGATTAAAACCTACATACAGGTTATCTAAACTGATTGTGATCGCAGTTTGAATGCATATGGGTGTAGATTGAACGTAATTTTGAACCTCCTGATGATGGCCTTTAAGAGGGCCGAAACATATGTAGGGGTGAACTTGTAAACAAAGAAACGTGAAAGTGAAAAAGTGAATTGAATTGGTTTGTGGACAGTGAATTATTAAAAAATGCACGGTGAGACTAATATAAAGTCTGCATTACTGTATTCGTATCATCTGACATGCCTGTCTCGTTTCAACACCTAAAACGTTTGTGTTGAAGAAATCTTTCTGCAGGCACTGATACAACTAAGTTTAGAAGAAAACCCGATTCAAACCTACTTCATCCATATGCGTCAAATTTGAACGAAGTTGCGATACCTTGTAATACATGACAGAAATGTACTACACAACTCATCACATACAACACATGCAAATACAAGTACCTGTTCTTAAATCTAACCATGGGAAAGGATTGGTATAAAATCCTTTATATGCTGCCGGACTCACCACCGCAAAGGCCACATTCCCAGTAATAACCCATGTAACAACGCATACACGTGCTTATCGACCACAGATTATTATCGACACTATTCGTTGCTTTTCCTTTATTCTGTGATTGACGAATATCTGGAGTTGCGACGGATCACATGTGCTGCCATCTGTTGAATTCATGTATGGTTAAGATTTCAGTTTTCTTATGTGCCTTGTAGCATGGTTGAAGTGTACAGACGTTTAAGATGATGAATTTGCCGCCTCAGTCATCAGGACAGTCCGTTATAACACGGCGTCAATTCCCAGATGACAATATTCATATTGATCCACATGCAATCCATGGCATTCCTGATCTACCTTATCACTGACTGTACACCAGGCCACCGTCCTTGCCACCAGCGATACCTATTGCATACAATTGAAACACTTGCATGTGGCTGTTCCCATAGACCGACAAAAGATGTCTCTAGCATATTTTCCTCCCTTCCCAAAGTTCATCATCAGTACTCTAAACCAGCGGTCGCCAACCGGTGGTCCGCGAGAAAATTTTGGTGGTCCGTGGAAAAATTTGGACATTATTTGCAATTTTTTCTGTTTATTATACTTATTTCAAACAAGCAGCAACAAATATCACACTAATAATTTTGTTATAATTAAACAATTGCATTTCATACTAATAAAATGGAACTTTTATGATCATTATTTTATAGATGTTTGTACCTTTTTAAAAATATTCATGTTAGTGGTCCGCGGGATTCAAAATTGTGAGTTTAGTGGTCCGTGAGGTCCGAATGGTTGGCGACCGCTGCTCTAAACATCCCATTGTGATAATACATTAAGTATATTGAAGTATATTATATTAGTACAAAAATGAAATCCATCTCTGTCCAAACAAAACTAAATTCTAAACTTAACATTGTATTCACCCTGCATTCTCAATCAACATATGTTCAATAAACACCAACTAATGCAAATAAACTTTATTCACAACAGATTATTCTTAAAATTCCCCTATACGTATTTCGGTGGTTCAAACCACCATCTTCAGGGGGTCGTATTGATTATTTAGCATAGACCATACAGTTATTACATATGTGGTTATATTCGTATATGTAGAATATGAGTGGTCTAATATTGTCCACTTCGTACAGTATTGTAAAATAAGTTACTATAAAATGGAGTAAAAAGTTGCTAAAATGATTACATAATTTGTAGTCAGCAAGAAAATTAGTGGCAGTTTGGTCTTGTGGTTCTTTGTAAGTGCATTTTAATTTGCAGTAAGGAGGTCGTCTGTGTGTAACGGATGAGCTGCGTGACGTTCGTGTCGTGTGGTTGCAGTGCCCGTTCCCTTGCCAGTGGTTTCGCTAGATAGTAGATAGGGACAGTGGGAATCTCGTTAATCCATTCATGCGCGTCACTAATTAGATGACGAGGCATTTGGCTATTTAAGGGGGGGAATGTGTCACGTTCCCTTTCCGGTAAATTGGCCTACCGTGGGCTATGCTCCAGCCGGCAGAATATCCTATTGCTGCCTATTATTTTTTAAATTTATTGTTTTCTTTGGCAGCAATTCTGCCTCTGGAACATAAAGACATCAGCAACGTCACAGAATGAACAAGGATCCCCACTAAACAGACTAATACGGATGTCAATAAAATACAATAAAGTATAAGTAATGCACATTCCAAGTTAAAATTTCAGTTAGGGAAGAATCAGTCGTCATATATATCCAACTCAGTAAACCTCTAAAAAATGAGAGAGTATTACCAGTGAGTCAGCAATAACTCTGCGAGATGTGGATCATTTTACGCCTAGTAAAATCCAACAACTCCAGGTTGTGAACAGTACTATCTGGGATGGCCCCTCTGCTACCAAAGACAAGAGGCATAACCTCTACCTTATTAAGCTGTGAATATAAATCCTTCGAGTACCCTTTAAGGGCCTCGTATTTCTTAATTTTCTCCACAGAGGCATCCTTCATGTAGTCACGATCCTCATATCGTACTGTAACATCAATTACACAACCCACCTCTCCTAAAATCGTCACAATATCGGGTTTCAACACTTGGCCTTCCTCAACAGTGAAGGTCTGCTCATGCACGAGAGCATCGGGCGACTTAGTATTAATTTTATCTCTCACCCTTTTCACAATTGAGTCGTGCCTTTGGATTCCTAATCCCTTGGTTTGTGGACAAAGTCCAAGAACATGAGCCTGTGTTTCCGGAAGATCCTTACAAAACCTACAAGTTATTGGTACATTATAGCCTGAACGCTTTAAGTTTACTCTAACTCCTGTTGAATTAGAACGAACCTTAAGTGCTTCAATATACTGACCAGGTCAACAGGTTCCAGGATTATGAAGCCAGTTATTTCCAATTGAGTCCCAACGAAACTGTGCTGCTCCTTGTCGCTGAGACATACAACTCTCCCATGCTTCAGCTTCCTTACGTTTCAGTGTGCACTTAAGTTTATAGATGTCCTACAACGTTAGAGGCCATGATGCCCCAACGGACCGAGCTACCAAACCCATCGTACGTACAAATCTATCTGAGCTGGTAATTTCCCTAACCAAAGAGTCTTGGAGGGAACTAAGCTTGATCCCGGCTTTTAAATGGGCATGTGGGACCAGACAGGATAGCCGTGGCAGCCCCAAACCACCATCCCTCTTGGGAGAGTACATAAAGGCTGTTGAAACACTGCTAGGGAGGTGCAAAATATTCTTAAATATCTGTCTCAGGTCATGATCGATGGATTTCAAATAAGCAAGCAAATGCGGATCTTCAATCAGAATATACAGAAACTTTGGTAAAAGAAATGTTGTTATTAAATGGATCTTTTGGTGAGGCTTAAGTGGTAATTGACAGCCTCGTTTGGCCGCCGAAATAAGTCTCCTTCCTGCGTCATACTGCGATTTCTTATACCATGGGTTTATATTCATCCCGAGATAAGGCAACCTGTCTTCTGGCCCTGAAAAGGGTAATGAAATACCATTGAGTGTAATCATCGGGTCAACAATTGCCCAGGTCTTGTTTTTATTCACGATTTGAAATCCAAAACACTTTTTATGGGCTACTCCTAACCCACACGAAGCAAGTCCTAATCCCAAAATATCCACCATCTGCTGCGCCTGACCCGCCAAACTAGCTCCTAATATATCATCAGCAAAGGCCAAGATCTTAATAGCCGAGTTACCAAGTGGGAGACCCCCCTGAAACTCATCCAAACTGCGCAACACAGGATCGATGGCAATATTGAAAAGTAATGGAGAAAGAGGATCTCCTTGCTTAACTCCTCTCTTTATTGGAATACACTGTCCCTCAATCACAGTGCAGACATCCTTATACATATTGGAAATAATTTTCCTAAGAACGGGATGAA
Organism: Reticulitermes speratus; assembly: GCA_021186555.1. NCBI lineage: Eukaryota > Metazoa > Arthropoda > Insecta > Blattodea > Rhinotermitidae > Reticulitermes > Reticulitermes speratus. The sequence goes on along the minus strand of JAJKFL010000009.1, from coordinate 635,718 downwards.
CACCTTGAGACGCCAAACGCGAGAAAATTACAGAATGAGGGATTGTGTCAAAAGCTTTCTCTATATCTACTGAGAATATAATTCCCCTGTTCTTGACTTTAGCCTGTCAAATGCCTTCTTTGAGGATTGTTAGATTGACATGACAACCTTGGATATTCGTAAATCCCCTGTGACGAGGACAAGGAGGTCACCCTCCTAATCCTCCTCTCTAGGAAGGCTGAATACATTCGAGCTAAAAGGAAACCAATTGTCAGCAGTCTCCATCCTCCCACCTCACTCAGATCTTTCCCAATCTTGCGTATAAAGACCGTCCTATTCTGCTTCCAACACTCAGGATATCCCCCAGTCAAAAGTAACAAGTTGTAGAGTTTAGCAAGGACCAGGGTTACCCCTTTACCGCCAAGATGGACTTTGCATACCCCATCCAACCCTGGGGAGGAAGACGGTCGAATCTTATGGATTCTCCCCCCAACCTCCTCCGGCGTGATGGGGGGAAGACAGTCAAATAAGGAACTGGACGTTACCTTCTCTTCAATTATGTTGGATTCTAGCAACTCAGGTTCCCCCCATAACTGAGAATAGTATTGCCCTATACCCTGTGGAGTGCTAGCGTCCTTACTGACATCAGATAGGTCCTCATCATGGTAAAGATATTCGGCAAGCTTTTTGGGGGACTTTTTAAACATCTTCTGGCATTCCCTAAATTTCTCCCTCTTATGCTGTATACCCCGATGCCTCCTTCTTTTCCTAACGGGATGCTGCGTACCCAACTCACATTTCTTTTTACATAAGACCTGACATAAATCCGACACAATAAGTTAGCAGTTGTCATTCCACACAGGGCTGTCCGAAGATAATTCTTTAGTCAATTTGTTATCCAAATCGAATAACTCAGAGTTCTCGTCAACTCATGGAAACCCCCGTACCTGCCCAAGAAGCAATTCTTTCCAACGAAAAGTATCGAGATCGATCTCATTACCAGCCACAGGGGGATTCAAGCAAAGTATTTCCACCATCTATACAATTTATGTTATCAGAATTGACATCTAACGCCTCTGTTATGAATGATTGAATTGTGACCACCCCTCTGCTCATTGACTGTTCCACGTACTCGTGATCACTCCTAACATTATTAAAACTTACTGGTTCCTCAATCATGGTTTGCCTCCTACTCTCACCATTTTTGTCAATTACCATGTCGCTACTAGAACTTGGCGCGTCACACAAACCCGATACCTGAACTTCACGACACGTCATAAGAGAGTCATAGTTACTCCCGCCGTTTACCCGCACTTGCTTGAATTTCTTCACTTTGACATTCAGAGCACTGGGCAGAAATCACATTGCGTCAGCACCCGCTAGGGCCCTCGCAATGCTTTGTTTTAATTAGACAGTCGGATTCCCCGAGTCCGTGCCAGTTCTAAGTCGACCGTTGAGTGGCGGCCTAAGAGTACGCTGCGAGCTAGCACGGCCCCTCGCAGCGTAGAAGATCCGCGGGAGGCCAAGGCACAGGACCAGTCATCGCACTGCAACCACACGACACGAACGTCACGCAGCTCATCCAGTACACACAGACGACCTCCTTACTGCAAATTATAATGCACTTACAAAGAACCACAAGACCAAACTGCCACTAATTTTCTTGCTGACTACAAATTATGTAATCAGTTTAGCAACTTTTTACTCCATTTTATAGTAACTTATTTTACATACTGTACGAAGTGGACAATATTAGACCACTCATATTCTACATATACGAATATAACCACATATGTAATAACTGTATCGTCTATGCAAAATAATCTCTACGACCCCCTGAAGATGGTGGTTTAAACCACCGAAATACGAATAGGGGAATTTTAAGAATAATCTGTTGTGAATAAAGTTTATGTGCATTAGTTGGTGTTTATTGAACAAAACTAAATCCTATTTATTCCTCAATATGTTTTAAAAACCAACTGTGAACCTGAGGATGACCTGAGATAGGTCAAAACATGTAATTCTATATAATAAATAGAATATGAATAGAAATATATAGAAGCCCCTTATGATGGTCGCTCGACGACCGAAACATATGTAGGGTATTTTAAGTGACAATCTACTTTATAGTGCAACTGTTGGTTAATAAGTGTTTATAGAATTTAGTTGTCTTTGGACAGATATTGATTTAGTTTTTTTAACTAGTAACAACACAACAGGATGACATTCGTCAAAACTGACAGATTACTTCAACATACTTCAAAGTTCAACACCGCGACCATCACCACCGCAAATCTCATCGGTAACATGTGGTGACTACTCTTTCACATCAATCAACCTTATAAAACATTGTAACTTGTCAAGTGTTGTAACAAAACAGACAAATGGAACACCAAACACACGATTCCAGGGTCATCCAAACCACCGCTGGCCCCTACAGTCTGTACTAACAACCTTTCACTTATTCATGACTTCTTGAGTAAACTCCTTGTTCCACGCTGTAGTAACTGTGCCAGAGAATTTTAAACGTATAACTGCCAGACATACGTACAGCTAACCGCATGTTAGAATAGATGATACTGAGGATGATGCAAAGTTAGCATCAAAATGTGTATGCCAATAAACTGGGCATAAATAAGTGTAAGGCTGGTGGCACATACAACATAAAGGAAAGTAGGCTAAAAAAATTAGTACTGGCTAATTAAGCTAAGCAGGCTGAATATCATACATATTCTACCATCATAGAGAAGCTAGGACAGCATGATATAGAAAATGATTGCATGTATTAACAAAATTTATGAACACAGAATGAAGACTATTACATTTAGATACTATAATTTACTACATTAGTCTTCTCAGAGATTCTCGCAATTCCCTGACTCGTCTCAGCTCATTCTTCAGACTGTTGATCTGTAGACACAAAGAAGACACATAAATGAACTGTCTCAGATGTGAAGTTTTCGCAGCAGTACCAAGATCAAAACAGTCTTCGGAGATGTGACACCGTGCAGTTTTCTAGACAAGGAGCGTCAGTTTCAGATATGAGGGACATTCAATAAGTAAAGTTCCCCAGGTCATGAACATTACAACAGAAGTCTTTACAAAGTTAGATGTAGTTCATTTATTCGACTGAAGTGTCATTACTTTTCAACATAATCCCCGATCACATTGGTACGTCTGTCCCATCCCGGTATGTGATGTAATATTTAAACTTAGCGCGCACACACTGCCAACTAATAATACTGCTCTAGCAAGATGCAGACAGCTCAAGTACAGTTTAACAGGACTGACACTTCTACTCCTGTGAGTAAAAGCTAAAGCAATCCCATTACAGGCCTGGACAGGCCCTTAGGGTTCCAGGAGGTTGAGGCTCCCAGATTTCTAGACAATCAGCACATGAAGGTGGTAAGGTTGTCAGCCCTACGCATCACTCCTCTGACTATCCATAAAATAAAATGACAGCAGTGTGACTACAGGTACTGCCAGGTCACGAAAGGAGGAAACGGAACTGTTATCTGCCAAGTCATGTGTCAATGACCTGTTCCTGTTTGTGGCTACAACCAAAATGAATAATACGACTAAGGTCTCTTGGGATGTGATGCTGTGGGTGCGGGTGACTAGTTCCGGTATTTCTAACGATTGTAGTGCCATCATTTTAATTTATTTTTTTGGGCTGTTTGACCCTTGAAGATGAAGGCGACATGATCCTTTCAAACGCTGGGAACCTCTCACTAAATGACGCAGCGTCACATCCTGAAACATCTGAGTCATTAGCAGCACTGCTGTTAAGAACCTGACATCTGGCAAAATCACTCACAAGCCCAGGAAGGGGCACTCCCATCAAGTTCCTTACTTTGTGCCTGACGAATACAGCTTGCTAAGCCCTGTTAACTGCTCAGCTACAATACGTATCTTTATGCAGGCCATGGTGAAGACATTCATAAAGTCTGACAAATGGTTTGGAGCAACCTGCAGCCTCCAACTTCAGGCCAGCAGATGTAGACAACAGGTTCTAAAACGCAGATACCATTATGTAGCCCATATAGTGGAGTGGAGAAAAGTATACAGGGTTTTGGTTGGTAAACCTCACGAAAGGAGACCACGTGCAAGATCTTAAAAGAAACAGGATTGGAGGGCATGTACTGGATTAATCTGGCTCAGGATGGGGAAAATGATGGGCTCTTGTGAACATGGTAATTAACCTTCAGGTTCCAGAAAATGCGTGGTATTTCTTGACTAGCCGACAAACTTTGGCTCCTCAAGAAGAAGTTTACTCAGTGAAGCTACATAGTATGGAATTACACACCAGAAGACTGTAATGTTGACAGTCTTCTATGATCGTGGGGTAGCAGGCACCTCTGAGCGTTAATTGTGACACACTATGCTGACGTAAACTTACACAAAGGTTGAACTCCACAAACCAATACAAAACTCAACTTTTTGACCCACTACCCACCAAACATAAATATATACATTATTTTCCCATGGCGCAACAGCCCCTACTGGGCCAGGGCCTCCTCATTATCGAGACTTCACGATGACACTCATTTAGACACACCGCATTCAGTAGGACTCCTCTGGATGAGTGATCACTCCAACACAGAAACCTCTACCTGCCAACACACAACACTCACAAGAGACAGACATCATTGCTCCCAACGGGATTTGAACCTGCAATACCAGCAAGTGAGTCGATGCAGACAAACGCCTTAGACTGCGCGGCCACTGGGATCAGCCATATATATATATTATATGTGTATGCACACAGCTAATCCTGTAACTGTCTATTAAGATACTAAGCAAAATGTAATTGTGTTAAAACCTTAGAAATAACTGTGGGCACAGTAAATAAGTAAATGGGAAAAACCCATTCCAAGTATAGTAATTAAAAACGATGCTTCATGGAATAGTATATGTAAGGTTGAGCTTATACATAAGACAGGGCTTCTGTAAGTCCAGAGATGCCTGTATATGCCCTTTGGCAGCAGTGCCTAGTGTGTACAATGACGCACGCACAACCCACCTTGAGTGCATGGGTCTCCTGTATGTGCAGTGGGGCCTTGTTCTTGTAACCAACAGCACTTGTAATCTTGGTCATCTTCACCAGCTCCTTCAGCAACCTTTTTTCCCTTTCCCTGCAGGCCTGCGACTGCTCTTCAGAAGTGTCCACCGCCTGCTGTAAGACAGTCCACACACGTGCAATGTCAGCAACCGAGTAAAGCAAGAAACTATAACAACGGATAGATATAAAAGTTTTACAAAACAGTCTCAAACTTCATACAACTCAGTTGTTACAATGGTAACCTTCCTGATCACCCAGTCTATTACCACTGCTGTGACCTACTATGGCTGATACTGACAAATCGGCATGACAGCACTTGGCTGGTAAGTTAGCTTCCTGCACTCTCCTGCTACTGTGCTGACCGTTCTCTGATCAGTCTTTAAGTGAACTTAACTGCCTTCATGCTTCCTAACACTATTGTACAAGTACCATTTTGTATTGTTACTAGCAATAAACTTACATGCTTATTATACTGTCTGAGGTTCTTCTACATGTTTAGTGCTGGTATCTCATAAGTTCTTGGAACCAAACAGATGCTTCACATTGAGAGCAGATTCTGATGTTTGTGAAATTTTATCAGTCGCAATTAACAAATGCTGCAACTCTGCTTCACATTAATACCACATTTTAAAGGTCAGTTGCACTTTGTACACATCTGAAGTATGAGTGGGCAGACAGCTGTGTATGGTGATGAGACGCAACACACAGTACCTGTGTAATGATGTAAACACAAGCACTCGGCAGACAGCCATGCATGGTGATGAGACGCAACACACAGTACCTCTGTAATGATGTAAACACAAGCACTCGGCAGACAGCCATGCATGGTGATGAGACGCAACACACAGTACCTCTGTAATGATGTAAACACAAGCACTCGGCAGACAGCCATGCATGGTGATGAGACGCAACACACAGTACCTCTGTAATGATGTAAACACAAGCACTCGGCATACAGCCATGCATGGTGATGAGACGCAACACACAGTACCTCTGTAATGATGTAAAACACAAGCACTCGGCAGACAGCCATGCATGGTGATGAGACGCAACACACAGTACCTCTGTAATGATGTAAACACAAGCACTCGGCAGACAGCCATGCATGGTGATGAGACGCAACACACAGTACCTCTGTAATGATGTAAACACAAGCACTCGGCAGACAGCCATGCATGGTGATGAGACGCAACACACAGTACCTCTGTAATGATGTAAACACAAGCACTCGGCAGACAGCCATGCATGGTGATGAGACGCAACACACAGTACCTCTGTAATGATGTAAACACAAGCACTCGGCAGACAGCCATGCATGGTGATGAGACGCAACACACAGTACCTCTGTAATGATGTAAACACAAGCACTCGGCAGACAGCCATGCATGGTGATGAGACGCAACACACAGTACCTCTGTAATGATGTAAACACAAGCACTCGGCAGACAGCCATGCATGGTGATCAGACGCAACACACAGTACCTGTGTAATGATGTAAACACAAGCACTTGACAGACAGCCATGCATGGTGATGAGACGCAACACACAGTACCTCTGTAATGATGTAAACACAAGCACTCGGCAGACAGCCATGCATGGTGATGAGACGCAACACACAGTACCTGTGTAATGATGTAAACACAAGCACTTGACAGACAGCCATGCATGGTGATGAGACGCAACACACAGTACCTCTGTAATGATGTAAACACAAGCACTCGGCAGACAGCCATGCATGGTGATGAGACGCAACACACAGTACCTGTGTAATGATGTAAACACAAGCACTTGACAGACAGCCATGCATGGTGATGAGACGCAACACACAGTACCTCTGTAATGATGTAAACACAAGCACTCGGCAGACAGCCATGCATGGTGATGAGACGCAACACACAGTACCTCTGTAATGATGTAAACACAAGCACTCGGCAGACAGCCATGCATGGTGATGAGATGCAACACACAGTACCTCTGTAATGATGTAAACACAAGCACTCGGCAGACAGCCATGCATGGTGATGAGACGCAACACACAGTACCTCTGTAATGATGTAAACACAAGCACTCGGCAGACAGCCATGCATGGTGATGAGATGCAACACACAGTACCTCTGTAATGATGTAAACACAAGCACTCGGCAGACAGCCATGCATGGTGATGAGACGCAACACACAGTACCTCTGTAATGATGTAAACACAAGCACTCGGCAGACAGCCATGCATGGTGATGAGATGCAACACACAGTACCTCTGTAATGATGTAAACACAAGCACTCGGCAGACAGCCATGCATGGTGATGAGACGCAACACACAGTACCTGTGTAATGATGTAAACACAAGCACTTGACAGACAGCCATGCATGGTGATGAGACGCAACACACAGTACCTGTGTAATGATGTAAACACAAGCACTCGGCAGACAGCCATGCATGGTGATGAGACGCAACACACAGTACCTGTGTAATGATGTAAACACAAGCACTTGACAGACAGCCATGCATGGTGATGAGACGCAACACACAGTACCTGTGTAATGATGTAAACACAAGCACTTGACAGACAGCCATGCATGGTGATGAGACGCAACACACAGTACCTGTGTAATGATGTAAACACAAGCACTCGGCAGACAGCCATGCATGGTGATGAGACGCAACACACAGTACCTGTGTAATGATGTAAACACAAGCACTTGACAGACAGCCATGCATGGTGATGAGACGCAACACACAGTACCTCTGTAATGATGTAAACACAAGCACTCGGCAGACAGCCATGCATGGTGATGAGATGCAACACACAGTACCTCTGTAATGATGTAAACACAAGCACTCGGCAGACAGCCATGCATGGTGATGAGACGCAACACACAGTACCTCTGTAATGATGTAAACACAAGCACTCGGCAGACAGCCATGCATGGTGATGAGATGCAACACACAGTACCTCTGTAATGATGTAAACACAAGCACTCGGCAGACAGCCATGCATGGTGATGAGACGCAACACACAGTACCTCTGTAATGATGTAAACACAAGCACTCGGCAGACAGCCATGCATGGTGATGAGATGCAACACACAGTACCTCTGTAATGATGTAAACACAAGCACTCGGCAGACAGCCATGCATGGTGATGAGACGCAACACACAGTACCTGTGTAATGATGTAAACACAAGCACTTGACAGACAGCCATGCATGGTGATGAGACGCAACACACAGTACCTGTGTAATGATGTAAATACAAGCACTCGGCAGACAGCCATGCATGGTGATGAGACGCAACACACAGTACCTGTGTAATGATGTAAACACAAGCACTTGACAGACAGCCATGCATGGTGATGAGACGCAACACACAGTACCTGTGTAATGATGTAAACACAAGCACTCGGCAGACAGCCATGCATGGTGATGAGACGCAACACACAGTACCTGTGTAATGATGTAAACACAAGCACTTGACAGACAGCCATGCATGGTGATGAGACGCAACACACAGTACCTGTGTAATGATGTAAACACAAGCACTTGACAGACAGCCATGCATGGTGATGAGACGCAACACACAGTACCTCTGTAATGATGTAAACACAAGCACTCGGCAGACAGCCATGCATGGTGATGAGACGCAACACACAGTACCTCTGTAATGATGTAAACACAAGCACTCGGCAGACAGCCATGCATGGTGATGAGACGCAACACAAAGTACCTCTGTAATGATGTACACACAAGCACTCGGCAGACAGCCATGCATGGTGATGAGATGCAACACACAGTACCTTTGTAATGATGTAAACACAAGCACTTGACAGACAGCCATGCATGGTGATGAGACGCAACACACAGTACCTCTGTAATGATGTAAACACAAGCACTCGGCAGACAGCCATGCATGGTGATGAGATGCAACACACAGTACCTCTGTAATGATGTAAACACAAGCACTCGGCAGACAGCCATGCATGGTGATGAGATGCAACACACAGTACCTCTGTAATGATGTAAACACAAGCACTCGGCAGACAGCCATGCATGGTGATGAGACGCAACACACAGTACCTCTGTAATGATGTAAACACAAGCACTCGGCAGACAGCCATGCATGGTGATGAGATGCAACACACAGTACCTCTGTAATGATGTAAACACAAGCACTCGGCAGACAGCCATGCATGGTGATGAGATGCAACACACAGTACCTCTGTAATGATGTAAACACAAGCACTCGGCAGACAGCCATGCATGGTGATGAGATGCAACACACAGTACCTTTGTAATGATGTAAACACAAGCACTTGACAGACAGCCATGCATGGTGATGAGATGCAACACACAGTACCTTTGTAATGATGTAAACACAAGCACTTGACAGACAGCCATGCATGGTGATGAGATGCAACACACAGTACCTTTGTAATGATGTAAACACAAGCACTTGACAGACAGCCATGCATGGTGATGAGATGCAACACACAGTACCTTTGTAATGATGTAAACACAAGCACTTGACAGACAGCCATGCATGGTGATGAGATGCAACACACAGTACCTTTGTAATGATGTAAACACAAGCACTTGACAGACAGCCATGCATGGTGATGAGATGCAACACACAGTACCTTTGTAATGATGTAAACACAAGCACTTGACAGACAGCCATGCATGGTGATGAGATGCAACACACAGTACCTTTGTAATGATGTAAACACAAGCACTTGACAGACAGCCATGCATGGTGATGAGATGCAACACACAGTACCTCTGTAATGATGTAAACACAAGCACTTGACAGACAGCCATGCATGGTGATGAGATGCAACACACAGTACCTCTGTAATGATGTAAACACAAGCACTCGGCAGACAGCCATGCATGGTGATGAGATGCAACACACAGTACCTTTGTAATGATGTAAACACAAGCACTTGACAGACAGCCATGCATGGTGATGAGATGCAACACACAGTACCTTTGTAATGATGTAAACACAAGCACTTGACAGACAGCCATGCATGGTGATGAGATGCAACACACAGTACCTTTGTAATGATGTAAACACAAGCACTTGACAGACAGCCATGCATGGTGATGAGATGCAACACACAGTACCTTTGTAATGATGTAAACACAAGCACTTGACAGACAGCCATGCATGGTGATGAGATGCAACACACAGTACCTTTGTAATGATGTAAACACAAGCACTTGACAGACAGCCATGCATGGTGATGAGATGCAACACACAGTACCTTTGTAATGATGTAAACACAAGCACTCGGCCCCACAGCCTCAGCCACAGGGTTATTCTGAAGTGCCAGAGACTCCTCAGTTGATACGACAACATCCCCGCACCCTACCAGAGCTCGAACGACAGACTGATGCTCAGTGTAGACCACCCTGTCGACTGGCAAAGATGTCACAATGTGAACTGCAAGCAGATACAATGAGACCCTCTTATGTTGCTCTCAGAGACATTCGACACGAGACTTGGTAAGTGGGAAAACACCGCAGTAAGGTACACTTACAAACATTGTTTTGCAATTTGGTATTGAACCTGATGCTCTGTTTTATTAGACAGGCTAGGCATTCTTTGCATTTCATGAATGTAGAATGTCAATATTGAGGGTACCAATCTTTAGCCATGTGACAGACTGCAAATGGCAGAATTCAATAAAAGATGTCTGGTTAATAACACTGTTATTTCCGTTGTTTAATATGTTGCATTTTTTATGAGCTATTTTGAGACACAGTCAGCAGCTCAGGCAGTATTCAAGTTTACGAATGTCTTACTGTACGCAGCTGCGTATATTTAGTTACAGCGCAACTGTTGAAGGTCACACTGTCCTTCAAAGCAAAACGCAATTTTCAAATATTATTTCCAAAATGTACCAAAAAAATTACACTGAAGTGTTGTATTGTGACCTCAATGTTAGTTGTTTACATGTCTCACCTTCTGGTTTATCTCTGATGTTGTGTTTTGCCTTCAGTCGTCGAACGGCACCAATCACATTCATTACAAGCTGCAGTTCATTTTCTAAATTCACATCCCTCCACTGCTCCCACTGAAAAACACAGTGTCATGTATATATTAAAAACAATGACTTATATTACTGTTTAAAGAATTAACATATTTTTTGTGACATCCAACATTCTCGCAGCGGTGTTACCAAACATTCAAGTCTTCTGAGATGTTACAACTTGTTGGCTAGCAAATGACTGACGTTTTGAAGGATCGTAGTGCCTCTACCTTACGTTTCAAAATGTCGGGAACTATGGACGTAGCAGTGCAATGTCAGTCCCAAAAGAACAGAAACTTCAGACTGTCTCACGCTTTTGTATTTAGTTGTATAAGGCTCATGTATGGTGCTAAGGTCCAGAGTATGCTGCTTGTCTTGAGAATTCCTGGCTTGCTACTGTAAACAGAATGTGCGTCACTTAGCCACTTAAGATCAAATGACGGACACAGAGGGACAGGGCCACCAGCACTGCACCGCAGTAGCTACAACAGCTTTCATACACTGTTGGTAGTGATATGTTGGTGTAATCAGTATTTACATGTGCACATGTGTGTGTGTGTCTGTAACAGTGCCATAGGACATGTTCAATAAGTATGGTTCCTTAGCTTCTACTGTTTTGGTTAACAAAGCATTTTATTCTTCAGTAGGAGGTAGTACCTTTAGTGCAGATAACATGCAGCAGATGGCACAAGAGTCAGTCAGATGCTATTCAGGAGACATATACAATGGCAACAACACTGGTAACTTGGTACTGTGCGGAAGTTCTATATGTTCTTCCCTTAATGCAACAGCCCAAGTTGCACATCCATATAAAACAGGAAAGACTGTAGGTTTGTACACCTTTTGACAGAAAAATTGGAAGACAAGAGCCATACTAAAGCAGCCTGTACTTACTGTTACACAAATTCTTTACTTGTGAGTAAAGCAGCCTACTTTATTGTATTATAATCAACGTGCAATTCCAGTGTCTTTCAGTTAGTGAACCAGGAACTGAACACATACATAGTTCTACACAACTTCAGGTTTCTGTCTTGCATGCAGGACAGTTAATTATTCATACATCCTTTTTTGGCGTATCCAGGATAGAACATCATTAACAGGACCGGACCCGTCAGATGACAGGGTACCACACTATTTGCACACTAACCCATCACCTGTGTCACCACCTTGAAAAAAATGCTCTCTTAATATGATATCCTAACCACAAAAACCTGGGTTCTTACATCAGCCACAAACCAAGCCCTATCATAACCACAGAAGCCCAGCATTCATGGAAATCTGCCATTTCACATCACTCGCAAACCAAGCTCTACTGTAACCGTGCAAAGCCCATAACCATGAACACCCATGATGTGACATAACCAATCAATCACATCAGGGATATTATACAAGTTTTGCGACTTGATCAGAAAGCACAAACCAGACAAACACCTGTTGTTACGCCTCTCTTTAAACAATTAGTAGCACTTTACAAGGAAAACAATCACACTATATTTGTAAAGTGCCTATAGCACATACAACAGTATTTGTAAAGTGCCTATAGCACATACAACAGTATTTGTAAACTGCCTATAGCACATACAACAGTATTTGTAAACTGCCTATAGCACATACAACAGTATTTGTAAACTGCCATAGCACATACAACAGTATTTGTAAAGTGCCTATAGCACATACAACAGTATTTGTAAACTGCCTATAGCACATACAACAGTATTTGTAAAGTGCCTATAGCACATACAACAGTATTTGTAAACTGCCTATAGCACATACAACAGTATTTGTAAACTGCCTATAGCACATACAACAGTATTTGTAAACTGCCTATAGCACATACAACAGTATTCATCGATATGTTTTAAAACTTTCGCAGCAACATGATTCAATATGGTCTTCTCGGGCCATCAGCCGCGTCAGCTGATTTAAATACGTTTTGGGGACTGGCTCCGTCCCCATCCTCAGGCAGAACTGATCAGAACAAATCAGTTCTGCCTGGGATCCGCTAAGCCAGCGACACAGCGTCACATCCCAGAAGATGTCAACGCTCTGAAACACCGCTGTGAGAACCTCAAATCTTTAAACTCAGAATGTCATTTGTTTCCCATGGAAACCATGCAAGCATGGCAACTTGGGAGTGAATCACTCTGTAAGTCACACAAAGGGTAGATTCAGAGTCCTGAGAGCCACACCTGCTGATGGGTTGGATATGCTGCCACCATGATACTGTCACTGCGGAAGTGATCCCTAAAGTGAGGCAGATGGTGGTACAGCTCCTCTGTTACAAAGGGCATGAAGGGACTCAGGGCATGCAGAGCTGTATGTAAACAAGACAGCAATGTCCTGCACGCCATCACAGCGGCCTGTGTGTCCGGCACTTGCAACACTGGCTTCGTGGTCTCCTGAAACAGTAACAGACCAAACAATGCAGCAAGGTGCAATGACGGCCATGACAGTGCGGCAACTGTGTACAGAGATTTCAACAGCAGCATATTTGAACACGGAACTGTGAAAAAATGGAAATGGGTGAAATTTAGCACAGTGATTACTGATATCATACCATTAAAACTGAACACTAAATGACAGGAAAAGAAGCTGCAACAGCTCAGCTGGTGTAGCAACAAGGCTACAGGCGAGACAACTGAGGAATCTTAGTTCGATACTCAACTGGCACAAGAGAGTTTTCTCTTCTGCAAACCATACAGATCATGTCTGTGGTCCACCAAGCCTCCCACTCAATTGGTAAAGCATCTGGGCATAGAAATGACCATTCACCTTCATCTAGGGCTGAGATTAAGAATGTGTGGAGCTACACCTCCACTCCACCATATGCCTTTGAGGCATGTACAGGAATATCTTTACCTTTTATGACAGTAAACATTATATCCAGGGACATAAAATGGGAGCTCCTCTGTGTGCTACAGGACATTACTGTCTGTGCAGGACATTACTGTCTGTGAAGGACATTACTGTCTGTGCAGGACATTACTGTCTGTGCAGGACATTACTGCCTGTGCAGACAATTACAAATGAGCAAAGGTAAAGGTAAAGGTAAAGTTGTCCCTCTGCTTACCATGCAGTCATACAGCAGGAATGGAAGTACAGCTCCATTCGTTTCGAAGGACTGTAATGCCTTCACCTTTATTGTCAAGCAGTTCAAGAAGAATTCTGAAGATGGTAGCACTACAATTCTTTGAATCATCTGGAACCACTTTTTCAATGACACAGCTTAACATCCTACAACACCTGAATCTTTAGCAACACCACTTGAGAACCGAAAATCTCGTGCACAAGGAGGCCATTCTCTCTAGCGGTTTTAATGTTTATTCCTTTTAGAGCATACTGTTTTAATTAGTCACTCTCTCTTAATACAAGTTTTATGTAAAAAACTGGAATCCAAAATTCATAAGAATCAGCATCTTACATTTTGTAGCATTTACATATGCTGAGCACACATGCCTGAGAATGACTGTTTATAGCTGAAACATGTAGCGACGGGTAATGGTAATAAAGGTTTACAGTGTGCCAAATGTAAAATTGTTAGATTTATGTACTTATGATTAAGCACAATGACATGTTACAATCAATACATGCACATACATAACTGACATTTCCTGAGTGTTCCTTCATTGAATACAGTCACTAAACCATGCCACACTCTGCACTTCACCCCATGAATTGTTCGTCTACTTACAATGTAGAAATCACAGAATTCGCTGTAGAGAAATGTCTTCAAGGCAGATGTAGCAATGTGGAAATCTGAAGCAGCAAGTGCCTTGTTGACCTCTGACACCATGTGGGCCAGTCGACTGAGAATCCACTTGTCCAGTTTACTGAGGTCACCTCGGGAACTACTGAGGTCAGAATCCAAAGCAGCAGGAACTTTCTGAATGCAAATTCTTGTGTATTTGCTGGCTTGCCATATTTTGTTACAGAACAGCCTGTTCACATGGCACTGCTGTATGTCAAAGCTGATGAAGTGACCTAAGTGACAAACAGTAAGATACAAACAATATCTTAATGAAACTTGTATAGTCCATGCCCAGTGTTCACACTGTTGATAACTTAACACCCATATCTTGAACTTCCAGCGCAGTACAGACCTGCACAACCCGTAGTTCATGGGCAACATCCCATGACGAAGTGTTACACTGCGCACAGGGACATTTGAAATGAGAAAATGTCTTTTAACTCCTTCCCTGGAAAAGCCAAGTTAGAATGCCAAAGCAATTTTGAAAACTTATCACCTGTTTATTTATGGAGACATACATGACAATTCCTTTTGTAAAAATGTGCTAAATATAGTGACACTCTAGCCTGCATTGTGAATTGCATTTCTATAAATTTCTCCTATTATTATCAAGATATTTTTATTGCACATAATGTACAGAAAAATGCACAGGTAAAATTATACATATAATTGCATGTACACTTATTCATTCTCCATTCTGTGTGTTGAATTTCGTGTTGCCAACATGCAGACCAAATTTTGCTGAAGTTGCCGGCGCCACATAAAATGCTGAGCAGGCTTGAGGTAGCATAACTGTATTGCAGGAGCACACAAACCTGGGTCTCAAGTCCCATGGAAACTGCTTCATGTCACCCACCAGGCACCTAGGATTTCTAGGTTGGCCCCAGATTTTTGCCACACCCATCCCACCCAGAACATCTAGGCCCCACCCAGTTCATACTGGCTTGCTACCCTCATCGCCAACACCTACATAACACACAGCAGCTACTCCTCTCGGACTGCTTGACTCAGAAGATCCTTCAAAACGTTAAACCAATGAACACAGCATTGTGTCCGTGTTTGTAAACCTCTGTACTCAGGATTTTGACGTTTTGTGATTACCCATTTAGTACCACTGTTTCAACCCTTCATGATGGGTTCTCACAAATCAAGATGTGACCATACAGCCGATAAGTAGGCTATCCCCATTCTCCCGCCATTACGCAGGTCAGCCTCAGCTGAGCTAAGCTCAGTCTTTCATTAAGTGACATCGATTGCTTTCATGCCTTATGGAATGAAACTATCCTTCGATCATTTAATGTATTTTATGCTTCCAAAAAGCATTTTATTTTATTAGAAATAAACTTTGATGCTTTGTATGCTTTCATTTATAATTTTATGTTTTCATTACTCACATTTCGTAAGCTCTTGGAACCAAAGAGATGTTTTACATCGAAAATGTGTTCCAATGTCAGTGGTGGTACCACTTGTCCCAATTAATCACGAACATCAACATTCCCTGTATATCAAACGAAAACACCAACTCATGTTTTTCTGATGAATACTCGCACGTACTTTTAACGTTCACTGAGCAGAGAGTGAACCGAAGAGCGTCGGCGCCACACTCTGCAATTCCTTTTGGGAACAGCTTCCTCTGACCATCCACAGTCAGTGCCAGTTCTGACTTGGACAGCTGCCCAGCCTCACAACTCTTGTGTGCTCGATGATTCAGGTCCTGAACAGAAACATACAAACCTCTTAACAACAGTGACGTTTACAGCATCATGGGGGCTTGCTCACATGACTCGGTCACTGGCCTCTCACCGTAGAGGACTGGCTTTGATACATGGTCCATCCGTGTGGGATCTATGGTGAACAAAGTGTACTGGGGCAGGGTTTTTTTCCAAGTGATTCAGGTTTCCCCTGTCAGTATCATTCTATCAGTCCTGGATATTCATTCATTCATTCATTCACTCATCTCTCACCAGTTCCCTATAAGCTTAGCAACTGACATGGTTGTTAAATGGTACTAAGAAAGTAAACAGTCAATTGAAATGCTCCAATTTGGTTTTGGTTTTGCAGCATGGCAGTTCACTTTACTCTCACTATGTGGCCAATATATTGGGAATTGACATCCCATTGTTTGTTTGTAATACACAATTATACTTTCCATGTTCATCACCTTCACTTTATAAGTCACACAGACAGACGCACAAACACATTGTCTGCAATAGCACAGTTGTAAAACACCTTGCCTACAGAGTAGGAGATCAGGGATTGATTCCCATGGAAATCATAATTCTTGTTAATCACCATACTGGAAATGGCTTTGGGAGACATAAGGAATTCTGTCTCACATGTCTATCAGCGATTTTAGTAAGTTTCTTGTCCAGAAGTGACCCAATATACCTGACTTAATTAATAACTATCCACTAAGAAACTAAAATTGCATTCATGAATAAATTACGAGGATATTAAATTCAGGGAATATCTGCCACAATTTGGTACAGAATCTTTCTTTTTCCCATTTCCTATTTGAAAACATAATGATCAAAATGTACAGAACTATGTTTTGCTGTTGTTTTATACGAGTGTCAAACTTGTTCTCACATATTAAGTGAAAAATATGGGCTGAGAATGTTTGAAAATACAGTGCTGAGGGACATATTTGGAGTTAAGAGGGAGGAAGTAACAAGAAACTGGAGAAAACTGCATAATGATGAGCTTCATGATTTGTACTGCCCAACAAATACTATTAGAATAAACAAGGAGAATGCAATGGCACGGCATATAGCTATACGGCAAAGAGAAGAAATGCACAGGACGTTTTGGTAACAATACCTGAAAGGAAGAGACAACTTGAAAGACCTAGGCATAAATGGGGAGATAGTAACTTAGTAACCAATATAAACATGATAACCACAAAATCAATGGTAATGTAAGTAATAATGGCAACCACAGTACCAAGGTAAACACAGCAACCATAAAAACATGGTTGACCTTGGTAACAAAGGCAATCATGATAATGCAAGTAACCAAGGTAGCAAAACATACACACGTCTACACATAAAGTGTGTCTTTTCTCAGCTGATTTTAACCCAAATTTGAATTCTCTCAAAACACCCCAAAATTTACCAAAAATCTGACCAGGAGGAACAGACTTGTTCCATGTGGATGGACATACAGACAGACACGGTACAGTTAATAGCTGCAACTCTGCAAATGAGCCTAAAAACAGAACAATAGAGTGGATTTACATAGCTAAGCTAGGAAGCTGTGGTTGGCTCTTAAGATAAAGGTACAGTACCTTAAGATAAAGGTACAGTACCTTCCAGTTCCATAAACTGTGATGAATTTCTAGACTAGCTGAGCAAATATTAGCTTCTGAAGACAGATACAGCTCCATGGAGTGAGTTAGCTAGTGACTGAGTTAGTCCACGGAACAGTATCTGTTCTGAAAACCAACAGTTGCTGCAATATTCACAGAACAGCCCGTCTATTACGGAACCTGAAGCTCAGCCACTGTGTTCACAACAAATCACCAACAGCCTGAGCCAGATGAATCCAGTCCACACTCTCACAACCTACTTGTTTAAGATTTATTTTAATATGATTCTCCAATTTACATCCACGTCTTCAAAACAGTCTCTTCCTTTCAGGTGTTCTGACCAAACGTTTGAGTGCCTTTCTAAACTCAAATCACAAAGTATGAAAGCCGTCCAGTATGTATGGTCCCCTAGGTCATAAAAATTAGATGATGAATCATTACAACATTAAATGCACCCCGTTTATTCTACTGAAGTATAAATACTTTCCAACACAATCCCTGAGCACACTGATGCATTTGCCCCTACTTGGCAGATGTTTAAAAATTCTGTCACAGTAGAAATCAGGGTTCTTGCATTCACAGTCATTACCAAACAGCCATTTCCACTTCCTCATTATTGTGGAATCAGCTACCTTCCAAGTGCTGCTTCTGCAGGAGAAATAAACTGTATGTTGCGTGTTACCCCTACTAGAAGTGCTACCTGCTATGGAAACATATAAAGCTTCATTAAGACAAAAGTGACAGGCTAAGAAAGCTTAATTATTCAACATGCCTTGTAATAGTGAAACCTGTACAAACTAATGTGACAACAATGTAACTGTACCTCCAATGAGATGCCAAAAATAAGATCTTCAGGTAACACAACATTTCCTAGACTCTTTGACATTTTTCTTCCTTGGGCATCACATATTATTCCGTGCAGCAAAATATTCTGCAAGAAAAAAAATCAGATTATTATGTGTTGTTACAAAGAGGCACTTCCATAAGCAGGTTTATTTATTTACTTATTTATGGCTTATTTAATGTCAGTAGTTGACATCATACAAGTAAAATGGTATGATTATTAATGGACGATCAATTGAATAAGATGTTATCAAGAGTGTTCATGATGTTATGGTGTTACATCATCAAACCTGTACCACAGTACAGGTAAACTTATTATTTGTAAGCTGGTCACAGTGGACCACACCCTTGTGCCTGTGTGATCAGAATGGCCTTCTGACTGCCATGGCACTCATGGTAACACAATGCTCTTCGTGACGGAGTTACATCATGATTTTACAGTCAATTACCTTGCACACTTCAGACACTGTAACTGATTGAGAGAGAGATGTGTTTTCACCAGTTCCCAGCAAATTTGCATGCTTCAGTTTCACTGTCTGTTCTAATTCCCTATAATCAGGATAACATGCACCTAGTATCAATGTAACTTCTTGTCCATAGCGTACCAATCAGTGACATGTAAGCAGCGTAAACTGTAGCAGCACCACTAACTGCATCATACATAATGTGTGGCAGTCTATCCTGTGTCCTGCGTGCCTGTTTGTGAAAAAGTCTGCCATTCATTCACAAAATACATAATGTCTTAGGAATACAAAAACTGTGTATTATCTATCCAACGAACTGCACAAGTATGTCACAACCTCTTGACTTGGGCATCATAAAGTGTCTCATGCATTCATACAGCAAGCAGTAGCACAAATAGGTTGTTTGGTGCGCACAGAGAGTAATCACAGTGGCCACTCCTAAAACAAATTTTGAACTTAAAAAAATCACAATTATTTACTGAATTTCCTTGTATTGGGCTCAATAATTTAAAATGTGTTGAGCACAGATAATCATATTTTTTTTCACTTATAATATTCATTTTGCCGCCCATTGGACTCTGCCGCCTGGAGCAGCAGCACCACTTGCCAACAATCACCCCCCCCCCCCCACTCCACACCTCACAAAAAGCACCCAGAACTAAAAGCTGTCTGCTTGATGACAAGTCAAGCATTGACAATTGTGAATTGTTGTTTGTCAGTGCAGCTGTGGGCACAACTAAATGCAGAAGCTGAATCGGACTCCAGTACTGAAGAAGATGATGCCTTCCATAAGGATAGGACTTAGCTAGGCCGTGAGGCGGTCGACTTAAGTTCTTATGTATCTGTAGGCAATGTCCTTGCCTTGCCACTTGTGGCATTTCCAGCATCAATGCACTGTGTGATGATTGAGTGGGTGGCAGTAGTAGCATGCAATATGACGATAAAGACAAATGTGAACTGAACCAGTGCCGAGTTGTACTGCAGTACATGCTGGTTATGAAACTGTTAAATCATTCTTTTATGTGCACAGCATTACTTAGCATAATGAACAGAATACATGAACTTGGAATTGGTATTGTCTCATCTGCAACATAACGTTTCAAATAAACGGCTGTTAATCACAAAGTTCTTTGCAATAAAAGTAACTTGCACACAGGCATTAAAGCAACTTTGTCCTTGTTTACAAACACTGTAGCCCAAGAGGAATGTTTATATTGCATGTTTTGTGTTTCTGAAACATTCAAATGCCTTCCTGCAACCGTCGTTTTCCTATCATCTCTGCAGTCCCCGCAGAAATGATGGAAAGAGGTTTCACTGTAGGTGTTCTACACTGAAAACAGATTTTGACGTTCATGCAGATTTAATCAGTCCCAATTAATCATGAACGCTCACGCTCTATGGTACTAACTGAACTGTGACCTTGCTTACTACTTTAACGTCACCTTGAACGGTAGCTGTCCGGTAAGTTCTGCTCCCAGCATGACCATGCGAGCCACCCAGAAGAACAGTATGTCATGACCAGTCTCCATCAGTGTCAGAGGGTAATACTGCTCAGTCTGTAACAATACTAGAGCCATCAGACTTTCTTTAAGTCATATGCAGACAATTCAAAAGTTCGCTATGTACATTTGACACTGAAGATGGAGGCAGCATGTTCCGCTGAAACAGTAATATCCACCTGTAAAACTAACATGGCACAACCCAGAAGTGCTGAACCTGAATGCTCCCTGCAGCGAGAATGCTGAATCGGATATTGTAATTCAAAAGTTCAAATTAAGCATGAACTAAAGATTTGAATTTCAGTTAAAAATCTGAGGAAAGGTCTTGTTACTGCCCTTGCCTTTATTCATAAGAAAGTAAAAAAACCAACAGGAAGTCCAAGATCAAGATGGGAAAGATGGATTAGGGAAGAAACGACACAGAACAAAGGAAGGACAGAAGGAAGGAGGGAAGGAAGAACATGGGAAAAAATTGAGAAGAAGCACAGTTTGGAAGACAGAGACAGATGGTTAATCCTGGTTGTGAGATGCTGCACATAAAAGTGGACTGTTGAATAAACAAGACTAAGATGCAAATAATTCAAACATTACACTACGTATAACTTGAAGATTCCAATTTCAGTTAACAATTTGAGAAAGTAAAGTACTGTGCAAGATCTGATCTTCTTCCAGCTGAAGATTCAGTTCTTAAGGGATGTGACACTGTGCCACTGGGTGTGTAGTTAATGATGTTTCAAAGTTTCCTTCAAAATGACAGGAACTACTCACCAAATGACACGGCATAACATCCCAGAACGCTGGAATCTTCAAATGCAACACTGCTGTATGATAAATGTTAAAAAGCACAGAAAGAAACAACAATAAAGGTTACGTTATTGAAGCATACGATAAAATTCTGGTTTTCACACCTTTTCAGGCCAGCCAAGTGCAGAGAACGGCAAGAGGGCTGAAGAGAACCATGTATCCAGAACATCATCGTCTTGGCGCACCTTCAAGACGTCAGCCTCCAGGATACCCAGCATGGTCGCAGCCTTCCTTCTTGCATCGTCAATGTTCTGAGCAGCCACCCACACACTGGACTGTGAGTCCATAATGCTCGAACACTCATACACTGGAATCTGATGCCCCCACCACAGCTGACGAGACACACACCAGTCTCTGAGAATGTCAGTAACGTTTCTGAATCAATCTCTTCAGTCATCAAACACCGTACTCAGAACACTTTCTAAAAATCTTGTATTCATAATTTCATTAGTTATAAGATTTTACGTTCATGCACTACCAAACTCAGGGAAATTTATTTGACTTCACTTAAGATTTTTGACTATGGAGTAGCAGCCATTTTGTGTTCATCTCTTAATTCTCCAATGGAGCTGCAACTTAAATTCCAACCACTGCCCATGACAGAAGGGTTTTCAATTTATAGTATCCTTAAATGCTTCCACGACCATAAGGTGCATCGAGGCTAACAGCACACGAAGAACTAGAGGTCCATACAGTGCACCAATGCAGGCACTAAGGGGTTAAGTCTGTTAAGTGAGCAGACTTAAAAGGTGAACATGAAACAGCTGATATGCTCTGCATGTATGTGTCTAGAGCACTTGGTTTCTCACTTCAAGTGACATACATCATGTAAAAAGGTAAAGGTCTCCCCATAACATGCCATGCTTGCACACAGGAGTACAGATGTAGTTCTACCCACACTCAATGTCAGCACTAGGAGAGAATGGGTGGTCAGCACCAAGGCCCATTTGCTTTACCCCCAGGAAAGAGATCCAGTACCCATTGTACAGGAGGCTAGGTATGCCTCAGGGCCGGTCCGGATGGGTCCAGCAAATCTCAATCCCA
This sequence comes from Reticulitermes speratus, assembly GCA_021186555.1. Lineage (NCBI taxonomy): Eukaryota > Metazoa > Arthropoda > Insecta > Blattodea > Rhinotermitidae > Reticulitermes > Reticulitermes speratus. The sequence goes on along the minus strand of JAJKFL010000009.1, from coordinate 612,938 downwards.
CTGGGGTTCAAACCCTGGACCGCCCAGCTCGCAGCAAATTGCTATACCAACTATGCTATCCTGGCCACCGACACATCATGTAGTTAGACAGTATACAGTTACGCACAGCAGCTACAGCTGTGTAGCAACATACATCATGTAGTTAGAGAAAGTAGAAAGCTATACAGTAGCTAAAACTATGTAGCAACATACATCATGTAGTTAAACTGTATAAAGCTACGCACAGTAGCTACAGCTGTGTAGCAACATATATCATGTAGTTAAACTGTATAAAGCTACGCACAGTAGCGACAGCTGTGTTGTAACATATATCATGTAGTTAAACTGTATAAAGCTACGCACAGTAGCGACAGCTGTGTTGTAACATATATCATGTAGTTAAACTGTATAAAGCTACGCACAGTAGCGACAGCTGTGTTGTAACATATATCATGTAGTTAAACTGTATAAAGCTACGCACAGTAGCGACAGCTGTGTTGTAACATATATCATGTAGTTAAACTGTATAAAGCTACGCACAGTAGCGACAGCTGTGTTGTAACATATATCATGTAGTTAAACTGTATAAAGCTACGCACAGTAGCTACAGCTGTGTTGTAACATATATCATGTAGTTAAACTGTATAAAGCTACGCACAGTAGCTACAGCTGTGTTGTAACATATATCATGTAGTTAAACTGTATAAAGCTACGCACAGTAGCTACAGCTGTGTTGTAACATATATCATGTAGTTAAACTGTATAAAGCTACGCACAGTAGCGACAGCTGTGTTGTAACATATATCATGTAGTTAAACTGTATAAAGCTACGCACAGTAGCTACAGCTGTGTTGTAACATATATCATGTAGTTAAACTGTATAAAGCTACGCACAGTAGCTACAGCTGTGTTGTAACATATATCATGTAGTTAAACTGTATAAAGCTACGCACAGTAGCTACAGCTGTGTTGTAACATATATCATGTAGTTAAACTGTATAAAGCTACGCACAGTAGCTACAGCTGTGTTGTAACATATATCATGTAGTTAGAAACTATAATCTGAACTCACAGATGTCTTAAACTTTTTCCATCATAGGTATTGCAATACAATACACTACATTTTGGTCCCTGTCTTCCAGCTTACTTCTTCCAAAACAACTGTCACTACATGACGATTATTTACACCGTCATTAAACCCGGATTAATGACAAATTAGTAAATAGTACATATTCTGAAAATAGTTTAGAAAATACGGTTATGCAAATTTCACTAGACACCAAATACACAAAATACATAAATGGTCACCACTTCCTCTCACTAAACCGCAGCACTGTGTAGGCGATCCTGGTAGTCGGAATGTTTACAGTCACAGAGGTTCTGCTTAGCAGTGGGAGGGGGGAAAGGGGGAATTGGTGTGTTGCCAAATGCCATTTTATTCCCCTACTTTTGAACTGAATACTTGATCTCACTTCCTGTAGACCCTGTCAATCAGTTGAATCTTGCTTCAGTTGTTGCTGGTTTTTAAATACCAGAATGTTTCTCTCTCTCTCCTTCTGTGTGTACCTGTGTGTGCGCACGTGTGGTTTCCCTCACTGAACACACTGCAGCAGAGAGAGTCAGATAAAAATTGCCAATCCTTCGCCATGTTTGGTTGACCTCAATGTCACAAGTCATGATATGATGTGATATGGACAGACACATTATTGGTGACAGACACATAGTAAGATGCCGGTGATCATCCACTTTAATATCTCATACACTGAATCTGCATAGTGGTTAGCAATGACTGTATGCTGACTCTCACTGTGGGCATGCTAACAGTCGGCTCACAGCACAGGGCACTCCAGTGTGGTTATTCTGCAAAACAGAGTATCTGACACAGAAGTAATGTGATTTATTAGCAAATCTTTATTGGTTACGTTCTGAACATGTTTAAAGCAAAACAAACTGCACTCGAGTGCTGCATGAACATTTAGTGTAAATACTCCACCCAAACACCTGACTGTAAGCTTAGCTTTTGCTGAGTGTGCACATATCTACAGTATGGTTTACCACAACACAGACAAACTCTGCATGTTTAAACTTGATTTCATAAAGGCAGAAAACCAAAGTACCTGTTAGTGTCTTGTAAAAATAATGGAGGACCAAATTACAACACAAGGCACAATTCTTTCAAAATGTGACAAAGTTTTAAGTATTTGGGATCAACAGTACAGGCACTCCTCATTGAATGTAGCCCTGAACAATGCTGTTTCATTTGAATGCTTGCAAAGTTTCATGACCAAATATTAGATGAACGTTGTCTGGACTTGAATTAACAATACTTTGCTTGCAGCTGGTGGGATCACTGACAGTCGAACTACTGGGTATTTCATTAATTATTACATTTAAAAAAATTATACAATTTTAAAGAATGTAACCCCAACATTAAAGCAGGACTTACTGTAATAAAACAAAAATATATTCATGATGAAATTAACAGCTGATTAAATTCCTGAAAAGATTGCCACCACACTTTGGCATATTCTATAGTCCTCTTCACTTTTTGCTATTGTTCTGTGTCAATATGAAGCCTGGTTCTTCATTTGAAGCGAAGAACACAGACTGAGTGCCTGAGAACAAAGCAGACTTGGGAGAGATGAATAAAAGAACTGGATAAAACTACTTAAAGACAGCTTCGTAGTTTGTATTTTTATACCTATTATACTTGAGTGATTGCCAACAAGAAGGTTAGTTTTACGAGACATACAGCATCAATGGAAGAAATGAGAATTTCACACAAAATATGTGTTGGAAAACCCTGAAGGGACGAGGCCACCGGGCAGATCTAGATGTAAATGGAAACATAACATTAAAATGGAGCTTTCATGCTACACAAACCTACCTGACATCATGCAGCCAACTGTACCAAGTTTTCTCAAAGACATCCGGGTCAATTCTCAGTTGTCCTTCTTGTACCGCTCTCACAGCACGCTGTGCCATTTGCTTACAGTTAACAAACCTGCAAAGTGGCATGACAATGCTCATCTCTTACTAATAAAGGGCAAGTTATTGTTTAGAGATGATGCTAGCACGAGAAAGCATTTTGAAGCAGATCAGATAGCAATAATACACAAAATGTGGCAGATGCACAACTAATCTCAATAAAATATTCAAGAATTCTGTGACCTTGCAGTGACCACGCTGGCAGCTGCAGCTATATAACATGCAGAGCGCTCAGCTGGCAGCTTGTCTGGTCACTGCCAGCATCACATAAAAGGAGACCACAATCGTAACACTGAACATTCGGCAACAGTAACATTATCACTGCAGAAACAACGTCTCGTTTTTAGAGAACGGGTTGGACAACCACGGTTTGATTCCCAGTATGAGTAGAGATTTTGTTACCATCATGTCCAAAATGGGTCTAGAGCCAACTTACTGGGTACTGGAGGCTCCTACACAGAGTAAATATGGACAGGGCATGAAAGTAACCACTGACACCTGGAACTGTAACTCCATAAGAATTCCAAGTTTCATAATGGCTCCTGTACCAATCTTTAACCTCCAGCAGTTCACAATACAGTAAAACCCCTATTTAATGAATTGCTGGGGGATTAGAATATATTTCACTAAATTGAGGTTTTCATTAAATGGAGGTACATTGTTTATATGGAGCTATTGTTGGGACATGAAAAAATCATCACTAAATCCAGGATTTCACTAAATGCAGGAACATTAAATCGGGGGTTTACTGTATAACATTGGGGTTACACTCCTGAAAAATGCAACATGGAGTGAAATGATGTAGAATGGAGCACTTGTTGCCATAAATTTAACTAAAAAGAATCAAAATACCTAAGGAACATATTAAGCCAAGGCTAGGCAATGTTCACTGAATCTTGGACATTAAAATCTGTCAACATTAAAGCAAAACGATGTTCTTTGGGGGGAAATACCAAATGAGGACGGCCCATATTGATACAGACACTCACCACTGAGGTTTCACGAGCAGTTCCACCACATCGCCTGACCTGCTACAAAAAGGAATTCGCATTGTGTGATCCTGCTTCCCTCTCAGCAAACCAAGTGCTGCCAACTGCTCTGTTATGCACTTCCTTGCATCAAACCGTTTCATGTTCTGAAACACATCAATTCAGTTCCTTCCTGCACCCTCCTCATACTTAAAAACTCACATTTTACAAGAGTTGCGGTTCTCATGGCATCTTCTGGGTTACAATCTCATCTAGTCTTGAATTTTGATATGAATGTTTTGGAGGTACTGCTTCCATCTCCAGGGTCAAAATGCACACTGAAGAGTCTCAAGTAAAGTGTTAGTACAGGCAGACTAATCCTTCTTAAGCATGCGTTTAGAAACTTTAATTTATACATTTATTTAAAAATAAACACCAACAAAATGCACAACTTTCAAGGCGCAGACCAGCAGACACTTAATGTACTACTTAAAATTCACAAAGAAAACGAACCCATAAGACCGATAGTCAACAATATTCAAGCACCATCTTACAAAATTGCAAAATTCCTTAATAAATGGCTCACAAATCAGCTATCCCTGCAAAACCTTTACGTAACCAACAATTCAGTACAATTAGCTAATGACCTCATAAATCTCAGTATTACAGAATCATCTAGAATGATCACTTTCGACATAAAAGACCTATACGTCAATATTCCTATAGATGAAACCATCGCTATCTTGAAAACCAAACTCACAAAAAAACAAGATTGACAAGGATACCACAACACAAGCAAGCACATTACTGGAAACTATACTAAGGCAAAACTATCTACAATTCGGGAACAAGTTCTTTCAACCATATAAAGGGGTAGCTATGGGCTCACCTATCTCTGGCTTGATAGCAGAAATATTTTTACAATATTATGAGCAACTGCTAGCCAAGAACATCCTAGATGATAACAAAATTCTTTTTTATAATAGATATGTTGATGATATCCTAATAATTTACGACACACTATACACTAACAACAATGAAATTCACCATTACCTAAACAATATACACCCAAGCTTGCAATTCAAAGCAACAGAAGAACAAAACAATACCATTAGCTTCTTGGACTTATTAATAACTCGGAACAAGAGAACTCTCTCTATCGACATATTCCGAAAACCTACAGCAACGGACACTACAATACACTACAAATCAAACCACCCGTTACAACGTAAGATAGCAGCTTATCGACACATGTTAAATAGGCTATATACCTTACCATTATCACAGGAACAAAAAGACAAAGAATTGCATACCATTTTCTATATTGCAAAACAGAACGGTTACCCTACCCCTATAATAGAAAAACTGAACACCCAAATCAAAAACAAGAAAATACATCCTACTGACATACAAACACAAAACAATAATATATGGGTCACTTTTGGATACTATAGTCCTAATATCAGAAAAGTCACAAACATATTTAGGAACACAAACCTAAAGATAGCATTCCGCGCAACCAATACAGTAAAAAGCATCCTAAGAACGCACACACAGAATTATGATGAACATACTAAGAGTGGTATTTATAGTTTAAAGTGTAACACATGCAATAAGCACTATATAGGACAAACCGGACATAGCCTATCCACTAGATTCTCCGAACATAACAGGTACATCAAAACCAACGACCCAAATCAGCCTATGCCCTCCATATTTTAAATAATCAACATGAATATTAGACAATACAAAATAGCATGAGATTAATAAAACCATGCAATAAAGGTAGCCACATGAATATAATAGAGAATTACTACATATACCTATATCACAAACACAATATATTAGTTAAGGAACAGATGCCGACAGAAGAGAACCCCCTCTTTAAACTCATCACCCCTACCCCGCCTCCCCCCAGCATTACGCAAACTCCGACAGGAAATAATTCCTCATAACACAGTTCACTCTCACCGAATACACTTCAAGACGCAACCCCACAATATACTGGTATGTCATTCTTTATTATTAATTTCTTAATTTCATAATTTTATACTTTTAATTTCTATTATTATTATATTTCATTCACTTTATTATCTGTTATTATCTATTTATTCCAACTTTAATAAGTAATAAACTTTGAATTTACAGCACCAGAGCCACTTCTTCTTCATATCAAATTTTATATTTATATATACTACGCCATCAGGAGGACCGCACTGAAACGTGAAGTAAACAAACGACAACAAACGACAACACTACATACAGCGCGAGTGTCTATCGCCGTGCTACAAAAATCCATCGTAAACAGTACAGTGTAGTGCGCGATCTCATGAAACCCTTAGAAGTGCGAACATCCTTTACACAATAGACGTGTGAACAGTGTTTTTAATAAGTTATTTAACAAATCATCTTTTTAACTTTGTTTATGACTCGTGTGTTTTTAACTCATGCTCCAGATAGTGCATATTTTTAAATAATCAAACAGATGCTGCATTTGTGAAGCACTTTTATAAGAGTAAAGGATCCCTGATGATGGCTCGCAAAGAGCCGAAACGCGTTGGATAGTATCATGATATAAGGAGCTGGTCTGCGCCTTGAAAGTTGTGCATTTTGTTGGTGTTTATTTTTAAATATATGAAAATGCACGGTGAATTAAGATTAAAGATTTAATTTATACAATTTATTTGGTCCACGTAACAAGCCAGTCCATTAACGGCCATTCAAAAAAATGCACTATGGTACACAAATGAATCATCCAGAGACTACTGCACTTTAATGGAGAACATCTTGTTGTGAGAAGTATTAATTAAAGGAGAAGTTTGCAGTGTGACACAAATTCTTTTTGCTGTATTACAAATATACAGAAGTAAACAGATGACATGTTTAGTCCTGTTAAAAAACCAACAAAATGCACTTCACTTTCACTTTTATTATATTATTATATTAATATAATTATTAATTAATATATAATAATATTATGTATTAATCAACCCTAGGGGTCGATTAATACATAATAAAAGTGAAAGTGAAGTGCATTTTGTTGGTTTTTTAACAGTGAATTGTGAAAAATGCACGGTGAGACTAATATAGAATGTTTAGTCCTGTTCACACTAAGCCATCTTCGGGTTATGCATTCTTGTGGGATGACCTAAAGACGGTTTATTGGTAGCAAGTCCAGAAGTGCTGTCTGTCTAATTCTGTACATCTGTCATACAGGAATAAAGAGCCGTGTCACACAAGTTGTCTCCTTCAGCTACAGCAAGTTCACAGATGCCTTTAACTTACGTAACAAATGACATTTCATAATACTCACAGAAAACTTGCCACACTTTTCATTCAGCTCTCCTTTTTCGTTAATAACGGAAATCACTTCCAGGTTGTGTCTCTTTCCAACCTCAAAATCAATGTAGTCATGTGCTGGGGTTACCTTAACAGCTCCTGAAAGCAGATCCACATTTCTACTCACTCCTGACACAAAGCACGTATTTAATACACAGGGGCCAAGATGTCACCACCCCCGACCTCACCGACCGTGTGGACCTGCATGTGTCCACCATGTGCTGTGGTACACTGCGCACGTGCACACATAACAATACTGACAGTATTGGCACATACCACCTTCAACTTGCACAGTGTACCATGGCACATGGCGCGCCATTACAGGGGTACAGTGACTTCTTGGCCACTCTGCATACATCAAAATATAAGCATGCCATCAATTCCCATTTTGTATTACAGATCTAATACAGAACTCCTGAAGAAAATACAAAATGTACTGCCTACCCTTGCCAGTAATATGATGGCCTATGTGCATACTTCAGCTGCTTTACCCCCCGTACCCATTGAACAGGAAGCTGGGTGGACCCCAGAGACAGACTGATGTTGTGGAGAGGTGAAAAATCAATAGCCCCTACCAGCAAAAAGGTAAAGCAACCCCATTACAGGCCTAGGCAGGCCCTGAGGGGTCCAGGAGGTTGAGGCTCCCAGATTTTTAGACAATCGGCACATGAAGGTGGTAAGGTTGTCAGCCCTACGCACCGGCCGCCTTTACCCCCCAGGAAATATTCCTGGTACTCATTTATGTTAGAGGCTGAGTCGACCCCAGGGCCATAGTGCGACCGAAACGATTATGTCAAGGAATTAATTCCAATGACACCATCGGGAATTGAACCCGCGACGTTCCGGTTTGTAGCGTAGTGCCTCAACCAACTATGCCACCACGTGCCCCAGCCCCTACCAGCATTAAACATATATCATTAAGTTCTATAAGACCTGTTCAAAGACTTTCCACTACATTGCATACTAAATTACACACAAGGTAACAACAGCCTCCTCTCTCATTCCCCAGAAATAAAGTGGCCAGAGCATGAAGCTGACCACTCATTTCCATCCAGTGCACAGGCTAAGAAGGAGCGCCACTTTGTCTCCATTCCCACATATGCCTTCATAGCAAGCACAGGAATAACTGTACCATTACAATCGACAGTCCATGCACTGCAATCGCTTAACAATAATTGTCATATACAATATGGACCCTGTACTAGTCATGACATAAATACTATGAGTGGTCACCTGTTCCAAGATCTGGATTAACAAAATCATCGCAGATGATAGGAAGTCTCTCCTCTCGGAAGGGATGCCACACATGTTCACCAATCACACTCTTGTACCTAGCACAAGAGGATGCACAGCCACCGCTGTGTCGCCCAGCATTGTCTCCACTCGTGTGGTGGACACCACTACCTCTCCATCTAGAACCAAACACAAGCAGCAACTAAAGCAGTAATAACACGAACAAAACATTGCACAACCTACAAGAGGCCCTGTTCATCTTTTTTTCTGGCACCCCAATCCTTGTTGCTACGGCCCTTTAAAGGCCATTCAGAGCCCAAGCCATGGCTCAAGCAGTTACCTGCCAGCCTCCCAACACAGGGGCCCAGGTTCAATTCTAGGCCAGTCTATGCGGGATTTGTGGTGGACAGAACAGTACTGGGATAGGTTTCTGTCCCTGAACTTCAGTTTTGATCACACATTTCTTAAACCAACAAAATGCACACTTATTATTTATTATACAATATAACTTCTCCTTACAATAAAATCAGTCCATGTTTCGGTTCTCTATTATGGAACCATCATCAGGGACCTATATCGTGAGTTACACAAAATTACAAAACAGCAAGTAATGGCACATATTAAAGGTTACAGAAGTAAAATGTGGATTTTCTCAGTTGTTATTTGTAGGTCCACTGCATATCAGGAGTTTTGTTTATCTATGGACGGCTAGGTCCCTGATGACAGTTTCTTAATAGAGATCTGAAATATGTCAGACTGATTTTATTGTAAAAAGAAGTTATATTATATAATAAATAAGAAGTGTGCATTTTGTTGGTTTGAGAAATGTGTGACCAAATGCAAATGCACGGAATGAACAATATAAAACTTCAGTTTTCTCCAGTCAGTATCATTCCAGCAGTGCTCCGTAACAAGTCACTGATCTGTCATGCTACACAATCTAGCAATTAACAGCGTCACTAAACATGACACACATGTAGATATAAAGACGGCCATGTTTGTTCTTCACACAGTGTGATCACTGTGCACTGCCTCCTGTATCTCAATGTGATCACTGTGCACTGCCTCCTGTATCTCAATGTGATCACTGTGCACTGCCTCCTGTATCTCAATGTGATCACTGTGCACTGCCTCCTGTATCTCAATGTGATCACTGTGCACTGCCTCCTGTATCTCAATGTGATCACTGTGCACTGCCTCCTGTATCTCAATGTGATCACTGTGCACTGCCTCCTGTATCTCAATGTGATCACTGTGCACTGCCTCCTGTATCTCAATGTGATCACTGTGCACTGCCTCCTGTATCTCATGTGATCACTGTGCACTGCCTCCTGTATCTCAATGTGATCACTGTGCACTGCCTCCTGTATCTCAATACATGAGCCTCAGGAAACTGAAGAAGTATATTTGTTACACAGATCATTATCATATTGGCGAGCGTAAACGCAATCACTCATATTCTATCACTACAACCTACACTACAGTCACAACAAAGAGAAAGTAATCATTCAATCATTACTGATGAATCTCAGACTTCAAGTACGCTTGGCTAAGCATATATCAACAAAGTACTGTACTTTAAATGTACGCACATGCCTCAGGTATGTGAAGAGATGTGCACTGCCATTTACAGTCTCTTCTCCAAGGCATCGCAAGACCAACTCTGCAGCCAACTGTGTACAGGAGCTGCCCTCCACAGAAGTAAAGCAGCCAAGCACTCATCTTCATTTGGTTCCAGGGTCAAGAACGCCTGGAGACAGACCTCCACTCCCCGACATGCTTTTATGATGTGAGGAGGGGCAACTTCACTGCTGACATCATCATTAACACAACCAGTGTGTGCAAAGACTTGCACTAACCATGTGACTAACTCCACGTAGCAGAGTCCTTCTTGAGAAGCTAACAGTTCCTCAGACAGTCAGAAATTCCCCAAATTTTATGGAACCCGAATGTTCATTACCCTTTTCACAACAGCCTGTCACTTGTCTCTGTCTTGTACCAGATGAACCCACTCCATGCTTTCCCATCGTATTTCTTAAAACCCATTTTAATCCTCCCATCTATGCCTAGGTCTTACAAGAGGTATCTTTCCTTCTGGTTTTCCTATCAAAACCCTATGCACACTTCTCTTCTCCCTCACGCATGCCACATGCACCACCAATCCCATCCTCATCGATTTGATCACCCCAGTAATATCTGGGGAAGCACACAAATCATGAAGTTCCTCATTATGCAATTTTCTCCAGTCTGCTGTTACTTCTCCCTCTTAAGCTCAGATATCTTCCTCAGCACTCTATTTGCAAACACCCTCAGCCTGTGTTCTTACCTAAATGTTTGCAAGCAAGCTTCACACACAACAGGCAAAATTATACAGTTTCAATCTTGATACTTTTAGACAGCAAGCAGGAAGACAAAAAGTATGGAACCAATGGTAGCAGGCATTCTTTGAATTTAGACTGCTCTTCATGTCTTGCAATTTAATTTGTTAATGGTGTTCCCAAATACTCTCATAAACTGGCAAAAGAAATCAGTGATTACCTCTGTCACAGAGTTTGTACGCAAAGTTCGTAAGCACACCGAATTCAACAGGTTCAAAGTAGCCAGGGACCTCAAATGCAGTGGCTCCTGTCACTTCCTTGAAGTTGACTTCTATATCTGAGATGGCCGACTGCAGGACACAGGACCAGTTCACAAGTGAGTTAGCTCGATATACGAGTCCAGCATCAAACAGACGGATGAAAGCTTCTGTGACAGCTGCCGACTGCACCTGTACAAATGCAAGTTGTATGATTACAGGGAGGGTTCACCAACTATGGGCATCAATAACAAGTGTGGCACTGACGAGACAGTTGGTATCACTGGGGATTACAGGTACTGTGTAATGCTAGATTACAGGTACTGTGTAATGCTAGATTACAGGCAATGTGTAATGCTAGATTATAGGTACTGTGTAATGCTAGATTACAGGCACTGTGTAATGCTAGATTACAGGCACTGTGTAATGCTAGATTACAGGCACTGTGTAATGCTAGATTACAGGCACTATGTAATGCTAGATTACAGGTACTGTGTAATGCTAGATTACAGGCACTGTGTAATGCTAGATTATAGGTACTGTGTAATGCTAGATTACAGGCACTGTGTAATGCTAGATTACAGGCACTGTGTAATGCTAGATTACATGCACTGTGTAATGCTAGATTACATGCACTGTGTAATGCTAGATTACATGCACTGTGTAATGCTAGATTACAGGCACTGTGTAATGCTAGATTACAGGTACTGTGTAATGCTAGATTACAGGTACTGTGTAATGCTAGATTACAGGTAGTGTAATGCTAGATTACAGGTACTGTGTAATGCTAGATTACAGGCACTGTGTAATGCTAGATTACAGGCACTGTGTAATGCTAGATTACAGGCACTGTGTAATGCTAGATTACAGGTACTGTGTAATGCTAGATTACAGGCACTGTGTAATGCTAGACTACAGGCACTGTGTAATGCTAGACTACAGGCACTGTGTAATGCTAGATTACAGGCACTGTGTAATGCTAGATTACAGGCACTGTGTAATGCTAGATTACAGGCACTGTGTAATGCTAGATTACAGGCACTGTGTAATGCTAGATTACAGGCACTGTGTAATGCTAGATTACAGGCACTGTGTAATGCTAGATTACAGGCACTGTGTAATGCTAGATTACAGGCACTGTGTAATGCTAGATTACAGGTACTGTGTAATGCTAGATTACAGGCACTGTGTAATGCTAGATTACAGGCACTGTGTAATGCTAGATTACAGGTACTGTGTAATGCTAGATTACAGGTACTGTGTAATGCTAGATTACAGGTACTGTGTAATGCTAAATTACAGGCACTGTGTAATGCTAGATTACAGGTACTGTGTAATGCTAGATTACAGGCACTGTGTAATGCTAGATTACAGGCACTGTGTAATGCTAGATTACAGGTACTGTGTAATGCTAGATTACAGGCACTGTGTAATGCTAGATTACAGGCACTGTGTAATGCTAGATTACAGGCACTGTGTAATGCTAGATTACAGGCACTGTGTAATGCTAGATTACAGGTACTGTGTAATGCTAGATTACAGGCACTGTGTAATGCTAGATTACAGGCACTGTGTAATGCTAGATTACAGGTACTGTGTAATGCTAGATTACAGGTACTGTGTAATGCTAGATTACAGGTACTGTGTAATGCTAGATTACAGGCACTGTGTAATGCTAGATTACAAGTACTGTGTAATGCTAGATTTCAGACTGTCACAGCAGTTTTGCTACACATTCATGTCTTCTGGGATGTGACACCAAGTTGAATGATAGTTGGCCCACTACTAACTAATCAACATGTCATAACATCTCACAAGTCTTTAATCTCCAAGTACAATTCACGTTTATTTGTGGC